>CM077676.1:235950865-236358365 GCA_039707655.1 Elymus sibiricus
TTGGAAAGTGCAAAAGGAAGTTTTGCTGCTGCCTTAAGCGGTACTGCCGCTGGTAAGGCAGTACTACCGCGTAAGCGGTACTACCGCTTGTGTGAAGCGGTACTACCGCATAAGCGGTACTACTGCTTGTGTGAAGCGGTACTACCGCTCGTGAGCGGTACTACCGCTTGTGCGCGGTACTGCAGGGATCCGAGTTGGACTCTTTCCCTGCGGGCCAAACCGACCTTGTGTGGGCAAAACCGACCTGGAGGAGGCTTTTACTCCAAGTTTAGACCCCAAGGCTCAACATATAAATAGAGGGGCAGGGCTAGCACACGGGATACATTAAGATTTCCCAAGCCGTGTGTCGGCAACCCTAACCCTCTAGTTCTCCCGTCATAATCTCCGTAGTGCTTGGCAAAGCCCTGCAGAGATTGTTCCTCACCACCATCACCACGCCGTCGTGCTGCCGGAACTCATCTACTACTTCATCATCGCTCGCTGGATCGAGGAGGTGAAGGCGTCATCAAGCCGTACGTGTGTTGAACGCGGAGGTGCCGTCCGTTCGGCACTAGTTCGTGATCGGATCGAGGGACGACTTGCGATTTGGATCGCGGAGACGTTCGACTACATCAACCGCGTTTCTTAACGCTTCCGCTTAGCGATCTACAAGGGTATGTAGATTCACTCTCCCTCTCATAGATGCTCATCACCATGGATAGATCTTGTGTGTGCGTAGGAAATTTTTTGTTTCCCATGCAACGTTCCCCAACAGTGGCATCTGAGCTAGGTCTATGCGTAGATGAGATCTCGAGTAGAACACAAACGAGTTGTGGGCGTGGGTGTATACATATTGCTTGCCGTTACTAGTTGATACTTGATTCGGCGGTATTGTGAGATGAAGCGGCCCGGACCGACATTACGAGTACGCTTACGCGAGACAGGTTCCTTCAACTGACATGTAACTTTGTTGCATAAAGATGGCTAGCGGGTGTCTGTCTATCTCACTTTAGTTGAATCGATTTCAATGAAGAGGGTTCTTTTAGAAGATCAAAAAGCAATCACTACACCACGTTGTGGTTTTGCGTAGGTAAGAACGGTTCTTGCAAACCCGTAGCAGCCACGTAAAATTTGCAACAACAATTAGAGGACGTCTAACTTGTTTTTGCAGGGTATGTTGTGATGTGATATGGCCAATTACATGATGAGATATATGTGATGTATGAGATGATCATGTGTTGTATAGAATATCACGACTTGCATGTCGATGAGTACGGCAACTGGCAGGAGCCATAAAGTTGTCTTTAATTATTTTTGCCGTTTTTGCTGTACTTTATCGCTATAAGTTAGCTATAGTCGTGGAAGCAACAGTCGGCGCGACAACCTCATGGCGACACGTTGATGGAGATCAAGATGATGGAGATCATGGTGTTGTGCCGGTGACGATGGAGATCATGCCGGTGCTTTGGAGATGGAGATCAAAAGCACAAGTTCATGGCCATATCATGTCACTTATGATTTGCATGTGATGTTAATCCTTTTATGCATCTTGTTTTGCTTAGGACGACGGTAGCATTATAAGGTGATCCCTCACTTAAATTTCAAGATAAAATTGTGTTCTCCCCGAGTGTGCACCATTGCGAAAGTTCGTCGTTTCGAGACACGCCGTGATGATCGGGTGTGATAGACTCTACGTTCACATACAACGGGTGCAAGCCAGTGTTGCACATGCGGAACACTCGGGTTAAACTTGACGAGCCTAGCATGTACAGACATGGCCTCGGAACACAAGAGACCGAAAGGTCGAACATGAGTCATATAGTAGATATGATCAACATAAAGATGTTCACCATTGAAACCACCTCAACTCACGTGATGATCGGACTTGAGTTGGTGGATTTGGATCATGTTACACTCGAATGACCGGAGGGATGTCAATTTGAGTTGGAGTTTTTAAGTAATATGATTAACTAAACTCATTATCTAGAACAATAGTCTAAGTTGTCTTTGCTATATTTATGTTGTAGATCATGGCTCGCGCAGTAGCACCCCTGAATTTTAATGCGTTCCTAGAGAAAGCTAAGTTGAAAGATGATGGAAGTAACTTTGTGGACTGGGCCCGTAATCTAAGGATTATCCTTACGGCTTCCCAGAAGGCTTATGTCCTTGATGCACCGCTTGGTGATCCACCCGCTCCAGTTGAGTCTATAGACGTTGTGAACGCCTGGCAGGCTCATTCTGAAGATTACTCAATAGTTCAATGTGCAATATTGTATGGCTTAGAACCGGGACTTCAAAGACGTTTTGAACGTCATGGAGCATATGAGATGTTCCAGGAGTTGAAGTTTATCTTTCAGAAGAATGCCCGGATCGAGAGATATGAGATCTCCGATAAGTTCTATGCTTGCAAGATGAAGGAGAACGGGTCTATCAGTGATCACGTACTCAGAATGTCTGGGTACTCCACCCGTCTGGCTGAATTGGGCATGCCCCTTCCGCCAGAGGCTATCACCAAAAAAATAGCATTTTACGTACATTTTACACTATGTTTTTACATATGTAATTTTACGTAACATAAAATATTTTTTACGGCGATTATATATTTTCTTACGTTCTCTTTTTACGTCTGAAATAAGCCAAAATTTTCGGAACGTAAAATTACGGTGCATTGATATTAAAATAGAAAGGGGTGAAGAATAACTATTCCTCACCGAGGGTGACGAATAGTCAATCCCTATATATATATATATATATATATATATATACCTAAACACTATTTTGATCACGGGATCAGAATAATATTCTGATCCTTGGTTGAACTTCCTGAGTTGTTTGACCTGAACTGCCCTCTGTAAGAACCCGACCTTCGTGCTATCTTCGCAACCGTGGCTTCCCACGCGATTTTTTCTGGTGCGTCGTGTTCTTTGTGATGTAAGTGTAATCCGGATACACTTTGTAGCATCTAAATGGTCGTTTTGTTTCGGAATCTGGCTCATTGGCGGATGTGCTCTCGGGACGTGATGAACTTGTGTCTGTTACAAGTTTAATGCATGCACTAGTTGTTCTCGAACCTCTAACACGATGTGAATTAGGTTTAGGTATGAGTTTCGTGGACAATTTGTTGTTATTTCTAACGGATTTGATTTCGGGTTGTGTTCTTCGCCCGCGGGAGTGGTTTCCTCCGATTCCGTCGATTTGTCATTTTCCTGTGATGATTGCCGGCGGATTTGCGTATTTTAGTGAAATTGAAGCATTCATGCGTCGTTAATTTCAGTCAGGAGGGTCCATACACTTTGAATTCGGGCGATTGGATGTTGCTCCGCTCGCGGCGGTTGCACGAAGTGGCGGATCCACCATTGGCGCGAGCTGGGGCGGCCGCCACGTCTCTCCGGCGACGGAGCAGGGTATCTCCCATGCCTAGCGACCATCGGTGCAGTTCAATGAAGCTCCATCGTCATCCGTCGCCCTAGCAAACCTCAATTTCTGGGTCCGCCACTAGTTGCACGGGTGGTTTTCCGTTTGGACAGATTGGTGGCGCGTCGTTGTTGTTGTAGGAAGGGATTTCGCAAAGCATTTCGAAATATTGGCGGTCGTGTTTTAAGCTGACGTAGAGGATTTTATGCTTCGAGCGAATTCGTTCGGGGATAGTTTTTGGATCATCCACGGTCTGTAGTAGAAGCTGGACTTCTTTGTTATTCATGGTTGAACTTCTGGTTTTCCACATTGCAAGGTAATGCAGCATTGTCCTCTATATTTCTTTGTTTGTTTTTTTTGTAATTTTCATTCTTGAATTGGTTTTGATTTTTTGACATTTGTCCCGTGAGCAACCATGGAATTGGCCCACGTATGCACGCATACTTTTTGTTTTTTCTAACATGTTTTCATACTTCGAACAGTAGTAGAACTTCAGTAGGTATGTAACTTGAACTTACTAGATTTTGCTCCAATATAAATTGATTTTTTTTGACATGTTCATCTGAGGTTTTTTCAAAACCCCGAACTTCTGAGTCTTTACAATTTGAACTTTTTATTTTAATATTGATTAATTTTTTTTGGATTTAAATATTTCAATCATTGAAAACTGCATTGCGCTTGTCAACCAAGTGCGCACTACCGCGTTAGCACGAGGCCGAGCTGGGGGGCAGGGGGTCGGGACCCCCCCTCCCCTCCCCCGGCGAGGCCGAGACAGGAACGAGTCGGAGCAGGCGACGACGCGGCGTGCCGCGTCATCGCATGCGGAGGCGAGTCCGATACATCCGTGACCCCACTATCTATCTTAGGGGTGTGGCTCTGGGGTGCGTGCGTGGGGGTGGAAATAGAATAACCGTATTGCGCCTGTCAACCAAGCACGCACTGCCGCGTTAGCGCGAGGCCGAGCCGGGGGGGGTCGGGACCCCCCTCCCCTCCCCCGGCGAGGCCGAGACAGGAACAAGCCGGAGCAGGCGACGGCGCGGCGTGCCACGTTGTCGCATGCGGAGGTGAGTCTGTCACATCCGTGACCCCACTATCTATCTTAGGGGTGTGGCTCTGGGGTGCGTGCGTGGGGGGTGGAAACAGAATAACCGCATTGCGCCTGTCAACCAAGCGCGCACTGCCGCGTTAGCGCGAGGCCGAGCCGGGGGGGTCGGGACCCCCCCTCCCCTCCCCCGGCGAGGCCAAGACAGAAACGAGCCGGAGCAGGCGACGACGCGGCGTGCTGCGTCGTCGCATGCGAAGGCGAGTCCGTCACATCTGTGACCCCACTATCTATCTTAGGGGTGTGGCTCTGGGGTGCGTGCGTGGGGGGGTGTAAACAGAATAACCGCATTGTGCCTGTCAACCAAGCGCGCACTGCCGCGTTAGCGCGAGGCCGAGCCGGGGGGGAGGGGGGTGGAGGGACCCCCCTCCCCTCCCCCGGCGAGGCCAAGACAGGAACGAGCCGGAGCTGGCGACGACGTGGCGTGCCGCGTCGTCGCATGCCGAGGCGAGTCCGTCACATCCGTGACCCTACTATCTATCTTAGGGGTGTGGCTCTGGGGTGCGTGCGTGGGGGGTGGAAACAGAATAACCGCATTGTGCCTGTCAACCAAGCGCGCACTACCGCGTTAGCGCGAGGCCGAGCAGGGGGGCCCTGCGGCGAGCGGATGCGAGTCCGCGGGGACCCCCCGGTGAGGCCGAGGCAGGAACGAGCCGGAGCAGGGGACGACGCGGCGTGCCGCGTCGTCGCATGCGAAGGCGAGTCCGTCACATCCGTGACCCCACTATCTATCTTAGGGATGTGGCTCTGGGTGCGTGCGTGGGGGGGGGGGGGTGGAAACAGAATAACCGCATTGCGCCTGTCAACCAAGCGCGCACTGCCGTGTTAGCACGAGGCCTAGCCGGGGGGACCCGCGGCGAGATGATGCGAGTCCGCGGGGATCCCCCGGTGAGGCCGAGGTAGGAACGAGCCGGAGCAGGGGACAACGCGGCGTGCCGCGTCGTCGCATGCGGAGGCGAGTCCGTTATATAATTTGCTTTCTATTGAAAATTGGACTTAGCGTGTCGGTGAATTTGAACTTCTCCTTTGTTTCTAAGTTGTGTATTTAGTTATAGATGGACTTCCTTTGTTTGTGTATTTGAACTTCTCCTTTGTTAAACTGAGGTTGTATTAATTTATATTTGGACTTCCTTTGTTAGTGTATTTGAACTTCTGTTTTTCTTCTGTTTTTGGTTTCTAAGGGTTGCCAACATTTATTTTTTTGTGTTTTTGTGTTTTTACTTGTACTGATTGTTATTTAATATTTTCTTATTACTTGCATGCATCATCTATATTCTGTTTTTATTTTTATTTATTGAGTGTTGAAATTCTGCATTTTTATTGTAGTGGTGTTGAAATGGTGCATTTATATTTGAATAGATGCATTTATTTTGAAGTGGATGGGTTAGTGTGTAATTATCCACTGCCTCTCCACCATCTGTCAGAAAGCTTCCCCCGCCGCTCGCCCACCTTGTCAGAAAACCCCCCTTCTCGCTCACTCTTCTCCCTCTCTGTCTCTCGCTCTCTTCCTCAAACTTCCCCCGATTTCGTCGCCGCATTCTCCTGCGCTCGTGGGTGGAGTAACCAGCGCGCACGCCCCGCTCCTATTTCTGCCCCACGCCCCGCTCTCCCTCCGTTGGGCCGCTCTCTTCTGGTTTGAAGCGAAGCCGGCAACTGTCTCTGCGGTTTGGAGTTGCGCGTGGCGTAGTGGGGTGGAAGAACTGCCGCGGATTCGTGCATCAGCGTCGTTTGGAGAGGTACAAATGCTGCCTCCCCCCAACATTCGCTCTTAGGATTTGCCAGATCTAGCGCATGCTGTCTGTTTCTTCTGTGCGCTCTCGCATCCGCCTCCCCCCTTTCTTCTGATGGTTGGATGCAAGGGTAGGTAGGGTTCTTCTGCAGGTGGTGGGTAGATACTTCGATTTCGTGTCTGTGTGCTATTTTAGGCTTTAGTCTTGTGTGGATTCCATTTCCCCGTGGGTATTTTTACCGGTGAGATGTATGTAAGCAGGGTGTGGTGTGGTGGTTGCTGTTGGATCTGATGTAGCTTCATCCTTTCCTCTTATTGATTTGGCAGTCTAGTTTGCATCTGTGACATACTAATAAGTTTCTGAGTACTGTTTGTTGCTGTGCTTGCCTTGATGTGCTGCTATTCATCTTCATAGTTGTTGCTGCGATTTAGTTGTTATATTCTAGGGTTCGATTTAGTTGCTTTTGAACTGTGGTTTGATTTTCTACTTGCAAATAAGATGTATTTTTTCCCCTGTTTTTTGTGTTTGTATTTGTAGGTGGATCTAGGGCTTCGACTATCTTACATCAGGGAGTGGTGTTGTGATGGCTTCAGGACCTTCTTCAGGTATGTATATGTATATGCATGTTGTCTTATAAATAGGAGTTTTCTTTTATATGTCTGCCCTGATCTTCACTTGGTTGTCATGTTGAACTGCCCATGTTTGACAGTATGAACTTCTTACATAGTTGATGTGTATGCATTTTACTCTTAGTTGAAGTTAGCAGAGTGTGCCTTAGTGGATTTTTGATGGAATTACCAATGAACTATCTCATCAAGTGTGTTTGGACTTCCCAATGTTTTATGTTTAGTGTATATCTTTGTATTTGTGTTTATCATTTTCATGGTAGTGAAAAGTAGTTTGTCTTTGTGGTTGTACATTGTTATACATTGCTGAACTTGTGGCTATTGAGTGACATAGATTGTTTTGCTCATGCTCCATCTTTTTTATGTAGTACTGCCTTGGGTCACAAAGTTGAACTTCTGGTTTTATTTATGTATTTATCATGAAATTTAGTTGAACTTCTGTTTGTGCATTGTTTTACTGCTTTGTTAAGTATTGTTGAACTTCTGGATATTCATTGTTATGTATTGTTTATCTCATGCTCCATCTTGTTTATGTAGTACTGCCTTTTGGTCTACATTGTTTTATTTTTTGTATGTATCTTAGGCTTTGTGTTTTCATTTCTAAGGCCATTTTCTATGTTTGATTAAAACTCAGCTGCCTTTTAAAACTTTTTGTAGTTGGTGATGATTTTAATAATTCTGAAAAAACTGCCTGTGATCAAGATGGAGCTTCAGAAGTTAATGCCGATGTTCCAAAATCTGGTGCAGCTAAATCAGCTGTTGTCCCTTTGAGTGTAATTGCTGAGGTTGCTTGCAGTCTTGAGAAAAATTTAAACCTCACAGATCTTGCTTCTGCAGCTCTTGCTTCACCTAGTATGTTCAACTCCTTTTCTTTTTTTAATTCTATAGCCATGTTTTTGAACTTGTTCTTATCGTGTGCTTTGTATTTGTTCCTAACTCTTTTCCTTTTGTTTTGTTTTTGTGTTGGTTTTGCAGATGCATCCAGAGAGGAGGAAGCTGTTAATACCGTCAATGATGTTCTATCTGACTTGGGTGGGGCAGATAACACTGTTGAGGCTGAGCAGGGGGCTCCATCAGTTGAAGATTGCGATCCCATTCAGGAGCCTTTGTGCTCTCTTCAGTTGTCAGTTCTATCTGACTTGGGTGGTGCTGAGAAGACTGCTGAGGCTGAGCAGGTGGCTCCATCAGGTGAAGATTGCAATCCCATTGAGTTGCCTTTGTGCTCTCTTCAGTTGTCAGAGATGCAGTCCCAATCCGTTGATGGCACTGAACCTGTCACACAAGCTGATGATGTGCCTCTGCAGCTTCTTCTAGAGGATGAACGCAAGAGGAAAAAGCTAGAAGCCTTCGAGAGGAAGAAGGCGGCCCGCCTAGAGAAAGGTTCTAATGTTTCTGAATCTGGTGATGTTGCTGAGCCCATGCTTGGGCATGTGTCTGGTGCTGAAGAAGGCGTGGCGCGTGCCAGTGATAACATGGTTGTTCCTGTGAAGAAGAAATTCAAGCGGACCGTAGTGAAGCAGCATCTCGTTGGTCAAGTTACTCCTCAGAGGAGCCCACGTGTTTCTAAGGTTGCAAGCCCAAGTGTAGTTGAACTTCCTGAAATTAGTGGTCAAGCTGCTGGTGTTACCCCACGTCGTAGTCCTCGTGTTCTTCGCTGTGCGAAGCCTACACTGTCTCCGCTTGGTGCTGGTGTATCTGGGAAGGGCAAGAAATGTGGCGTTAAGCGCAAGGGTGGGCCGGCAAAGGTTAACAATGGTTGCAAGAAGCGTTCTCGTGTTAATGCAGATGGCCAGGATGATGTTGATTTTGACGCTGATGATGAGGATGCTGATGATGAAGGTGCTGATCAGGTATGAATATGTTATATTTTATTGTTGTTTTTTGTTCCTTATGTTAATATTTTTATTTTTTCTTTAGTTGTTTTGTCTGCATGCTCTATATTTGTGTATGTAGTACCGCCTTGTCCTACATTGTTGAATATCTGGTACATTATTGTTAACATGGGAAACAGTTGAACTTCTGGTTATACATGCTTGAACTGCCTTGTTTTGCATTGTTGAACTTCTGGTTATACTTGGTTGCACTGCCTTGTTTTACATTGTTAAACTTCTGGTATATTATTGTTAACATGAAAAAACTGTTGAACTTCTGGTTATACATGGTTGTACTGCCTTGTTTTACATTGTTGAACTTCTGGTATATTATTGTTAACATGGAAAAAGAGTTGAACTTCTGGATATACATGATTGAACTGCCTTGTTCTGCATTGTTGAACTACTGGTATATACATTACTATACTTTTTTTCCATGCTCTATTTGTTTAAGTAGTTCTTCCTTGTTCAACATTGCTGAACTTCTGGTTTATTTTCATTAACACATTGTTCTGCCATGTTTTCTTCTATTGCATTTTTTGCAGTATGAGCTAGTGAAGAGGCCTGTGAAAAGGAAAAGAGGAAGCAAAGCAGTGGAAGGAGGTGTTGAAGGAGAAGATGATGCGAAACGTTTTAACAAGACTGTTCGCTGCTCACTGAAAGAGGTGAAGGTGTGCGCAAAATTGCTACAGCCTAGGCACAAGGAGAAGGTTGTCAAGCATGGTTTTGGTGTTGTGTTTGATTGGAAGATTGATTCGAACATTTCTCGTCCCTTGATGGGCCACATCTACACCAAGATTGACCCTTCAACTATGATTCTAGACATGGGCGAGGCAAATAAGAATTTGCGTATTACAAGTGATGTTGTTCACCATCTTTTTGGTTTCCCTCAAGGTGATCGTACCCCTCCTAGGCCCTCAGAGGATGGATTCGATGACGCAGTTATGAGGCTGAAGGCCAAACTTGGCTATAAGAGGAGTGATGATTTCAAGACAAAGGATCTACGGAAGATCCTCGAGGATTTTGTGAAGGATGACAAGAAAGATGATTTGGCTCTACAGGTGTTTTACCTGATTCTTTTCATGAAGGTTGTTATTCCTGGTACGTCTACACGGGTTTCCAGGGAGGCAGCAATGGCTGAGAATCTTGTTTATGAAGATATGGCAAATATGGACTATTGCCAGTTGCTTGTGGATGATCTTCGAAGGGCTGTAATTAGGTATCAAGAAGGGACTAGCAGGGGAAAAGCTGTTACAGGCTGTGGCATTGCGCCGCTTCTTATGTATCTGGATTGCCTTATCCTTGGCAAGAAGCCTATTGTTGATTTGAGAACTCCTCGCATCAATTTCATGGACTAGGCCAAGCTATCTGAGATTGCTGCAGCTGACTTGGTTAAGAAGGGTGATGATGACCCAGCCAACTGGGTGTTTGGGAAACTGCCTGTGAGTCTTATTATGCATCATTCTTTCATGTATAGTTTAACTTGAACTTCTGATATTGTCTTAACTATTGTTTCATGTCCCTTCATTATTTTTTGACACGTTGACTTTATTTGCGTGTAGTGGAACACACAGGCTGAGGTTGTGTTCTTTAGGCATATCGAACGTCCTGTTCTTACTATGCCTCGTGCCACCGGTATTGGGAGTGAAGCTGCCCCAAGAATTGAATGCTCCCAGGATGTCAACACTGGTGCTCCACCTCTAGATCCTAGAGGTTCTTTTGCCCATGTGAATGCTGCAGCTGGCATTTCTTTTGAGTCTGCTAAGGGTTTCTATGATGCTGCCAGTGTTTCCCTTGGTAGGATTGATGGTCTTCTGGACACTGTTTGTGGGGAGATTGCCCGTGTTCCGACAACTGTTGAGCATCTTAGTCGTGTCGATGGGATTCTTCCTCCCGGTCATGGTTTTGATGCGGATTCTTCGAAGGAGGCTTTGTCAATTGAAGCTAAAATTCTTGCTGAGCTTCATCAGAGCACGGTCCACCTCCGGACTAGCTTTGGACTGTTCAAGGAAATGCAGGATGCTCGTTGCAAGCCTTTTGAAGATGAGGCTAGTGTTGTTATCAGACAGATCGAAAGGCATGATTCTGTTGATTTGGGTCGTGACAAAGGCAACGAGGAGCATGCTGAAGAGGTTTGTTTTCTTGTATTTTTAGTGCTTTTTAATAGGTGACCTTCTTATTTTCATGTCTCTGAACTTCTTTTTATCAGTATTAGTGTTCATAGCTGACCTTCTTTGTTTACAGTATCTAAACTTCTTCCTTGATATGTATAGCTGACCTTCTTTGTTTAGTGAATCTGAACTTCCATGATATGTTTGTGGTCAAAGCTGACCTTCTTTATTTACAGTATCTGAACTTCTTGTTGAGTGTTAGTGTTCATGGCTGGCCTTCTTTGTTTACACTATCTGAACTTCTTGCTAGATATGTTAGTGGTAAATAGGTGACCTTCTTTATTTACTGAATCTGCACTTCCTTGATATATTTTGTGGTCAAAGCTGACCTTCTTTGTTTACAGTATCTGATCTTCTTCCTTGATATGTATAGCTGACCTTCTTTATTTAGTGAATCTGAACTTCCATGATATTTTTGTGGTCAAAGCTGACCTTCTTTATTTACACTATCTGAACTTCTTCCTTGATATGTCAGTGGTAAATAGCTGACCTTCTTTATTTAGTGAATCTGAACTTCTATTTACGCATTTTTCTACGTTGTCTTCTAGTCTTTTTTGATTTATGTTTTTGTATGATTTTTGTAGGCTGTTGGTGAAGGTGCTAGAGACGATTTTACTTTACCTGAAAGTGCAACTGTTCCTCTGCATGAATCTTCTCCTACAAGTGATTTCTTTGTGGCTGGGGTTCATGGCAATGTTTCTAAGGTAGTATCTTACTTGTCCATTTGTTTCCTTCTTTCTTTTACTTCATGGTTTCTTGCTATGTGCCCATTTTTTATTGAGTTTTGTTCTTGCTGCAGAATGATGACGTTAGTGTTGCTTCAGAGAAGCTTGCAAACAAGGATGTATCAGACATTGGCTGCTCCGATGGGCTGGATCGAACTGAACCTTAGTCGTCCATTAGTGATGGGGTTTCTGATGCTGAGCAGGGCAAGTCAGCTGGAGCTAGCATTTCTAAGAAAAATTCTATCGAGGCTGCTGTTGAGACTGGTAGTGCTCATGCAGGGCCGGCGAAGTCTCCTGCAGCCGAGCCATCAGTGGTTGTTGATGCTGATTCTCCAGCTCCTCCTACTGCAGCACAACCAACAGTTTTTGTTGTTTCAGATTCTCCAGCTGCTACTGGTGTACTTGAAGACGATATTGCAATGTCTACTGGAGATGGCGATGATTCAGAAACTGAAAGTGATAGTTTGGGAAAGGAGGATGATCTTTCCAGTGCTACTACTGGTTTAGGCAAGAATCCATAAAGAGAGGAGCATGCTTCTCTCTTCTTTCCCCATCCCCATCCCTTTTGTTTTTGGTTTGCCTGTTTGATATCCCTATGTACTGTCTGTGTGGTACAAGTTGAACTTATGGTTTGTCCTTTGACATGTGATTGTAAATAAAGTGAAGTGCAGTTGTTTTTATGTGAGTTGAAGGTGTGTACTGCATGGGTTGTGATGTTTTTAATCCTGTGGGTTCTCTTTTGGTATTGCAGCTGCGATGTGTTTGTGTAGTTTGTAGCACCTGTCATGATCTATGTGTTTGAATCTGATTTTTGTTGGTTCTGTGCATGGCAATCCCTTATTTTTCAGGGAACACTTGTGTCTATGTGTTGTATTGCTTTTCCCATACCGGAAATCGTTTATATATGTGTATGTTTTGTAGATTGCTCTTATTTTCTATTCTTTTGCTGAGTAGATAGTGAACTTGCTGTCGTCAGAAAGAAGGTTGATGACTTTTATTTTAGTGTAACTAGGCTTAAGAAAGATCGTTCTAAGAGGTGAGTCCAGTCGGTCAGAGTTTATGTGCATCTAACTTATGTACTGCCTGTGGTTATGTAGCTGAACTTCTTGACTTTCTAATGCTGAACTTCTTGACTTCCTTTTGTTTGTACTCTCTAGTTGTTATTAAAGCACACATAGAATATAATGCCATTGTTTTCTGTTTTAGATCAAAGGTTATGTTCCGAAACAATGAGTGTGAAGCTACTGTTGAAGATGTCGCATCGTCTTTTTCTTCTCGCGGAATGCTTCGATCTTCTATCGCCGAGGTTGCCCTCTATTGTCTACGTGCCAAATACCAGGGGTCAGACAAGCTCATCCTGCCATATTGGGTTTGTGTAAGTCAACCCTATAGTATTTTCCTTTCTGTTGTTCTTTACGAAATTAGTTTAAACTTGTCGGTCTCATTGTATTTCGTATGTACCTCTTTTTGTTGCCCCTTATGTGTTATTTTGCTGTTATCTGCATTATCTTAGGACAATATTTACAGAGGGCAATTTGATTCCCGTGTGAGGAAGTATTTCAAAGCGACTGGTCCAGATAGCATGGATGCGCATGATTGTGTAAGCAATATTTTGTACCTGTCTCTATATTTGTTTCCACTGTGATCCTCTCTATTTTTATTGTTTTATTTTGTGCTCTTGATATTAATATCAGTTTTAATGATTGTGTGTTTATCTTGCGTCAGGTTATTTTCCCTACTTTTGACCCACCTGAAATTCCTGCTCACATGGGTGGTGTTGGTCATTGGGTTTCTATATTTCTTGACTTGAAGGCTGAAAGGTTTCAGCTTGTCTACTCCTACTATGGACCAAGTGATGAATGTGCGGTGCGCCTCTTTCGGCGGATGACTGATCACATCAAGAAGCTTTGGAGTGATGCCAGCAATGACAGGGAGACACCCTTCAGTCCAGTTTCTATTGACCACTTCCCTTTGGATTGGATTGATGTCCCCCAACAGAATAACAAGTATGAGTTCCACTTTCTCTCTATTACTTTTGTTCATTTGTAGGAGTACGTAAGCTGCAACGTCTTGTTATGCTTTGGCTTTCTTTGTTTTCACACTGTTCTTTTGTTTGGTGGCAGTATCGACTGCGGATTCTT
Organism: Elymus sibiricus; assembly: GCA_039707655.1. NCBI lineage: Eukaryota > Viridiplantae > Streptophyta > Magnoliopsida > Poales > Poaceae > Elymus > Elymus sibiricus. The sequence goes on from CM077676.1 coordinate 235,964,625, forward strand.
CATGCTTACGAATGTTAATTCGTTTCATAATGGGGTTCTTGGAAACTATTCTCATGAGAATATCTTGGATATCAGGAAGACATGGTTGTACTCAATTGCTTCTTCTAACTTGTTTGAAACATATTTCAAGGATCTGTTTGGCTACTATACACGTAAGTCTTGAAACTTAGAGTTTTTTGCTACTTTTTATCTCTCTTTCGCTAATTTGTGACCTGATTCATTGTCTTTTATTTGCTAGTATATTTTGTTTTAGTAGTTTTTCCTGTCATTACTTCCTTGGACTGCAGCTTTTATGGGAAAATTTTGTTTTTGCCACTCTAGATTTTGCCAATTTTCCTTATGCCACTTTAGATTTTTGACATTTCACTTTTGCCACTCTTATTTTTGACAATTATCTCAATTGCCATTCCCGTGGCAAAAGCAAAATTTTCAGAGTGGCAATTGTGATAATTGTCAAAAGCTAAGAGTGGGAAAAATGAAATAAAATTATTTTGCTTTTGCCACGGAATGGCAATTGTGATAATTGTCAAAAGCTAAGAGTGGCAAAAGTGAAATGTCAAAATCTAGAGTGGCATAAGGAAAATTGGCAAAATCTAGAGTGGCAAAAACAAAATTTTCCCTGCTTTTATTGTACATGAACTTCAGAGATTATACATTCTTATGTTTTGGTAGCTGAACTTGAATGGTTTTCATGTCATCAGTTTATCTAGAATTGTGCCTTGGGTTGTACCTGAACTTCATTAGTTTTTAAATCCAACACATTCTTTCGAGCTGAAGATCTTTATTTTTGGTAGCTGAACTTGAGTAGTAATCATGTCACCTATATTTGTTGGACTGTACATTGTGTTGTCCCTGAACTTTTGTTTTTTTTAATGGTCTTTTTTTATGACAGTGGAGCAGTTGGACTTGACCGACTACCATTACGCATTCCTCGGGACACAGGAATACCAGCCTAAGGACGAATCAATGAGTACAAGTCCAAAACATGATGAGAGTGCTTGAACCCTTGTTCCTTCCAAGGTGGGCAAGCAGCCTGTCGGTATTGGAGTGTCTAAAGCCCCAGGGAGTGCCGCTCCAAAGACCCCTTGCACTGGGAAGGTGGATGCAGTCCAAGCTGAAGAGATTTCATCGGATGATGATTTCGAGAAGATTGATGGCATGAGGAAGGGTAAATCTGCTCCTGCTACTGTTGTTGGGAGAGGTGGGAAGAATGCTGTCATCGCCAGGAGGAATCCGGCACTTGAGTCTGGAAACATAACTTCCTCAAAGAGAGTAGCAAGATTGCCTATGAAGTGGCGTTCTGCTGTCTGTCCCCTAAAGAAATACAGTTACCCTCACCTATCTGAGGCCCGGAGGTTGAAAGAGTTTGTGCTTAGTGAAGATGGTCTAAAGAAGTATTTTGAGTGAGTTTTCTTCTTCTGTTTGCTCCCTGACATGCTCTTATGTGAACTTCTGTTGTGATAGTATCTGAACTTCTCTTCATTTTCTTTCTCTTCTCTTTCTCTTGCAGTTGCGCTTCTAATATTTTCCTAACCTTTTATTCCACAGGACAACCTACTGCATGTTTACTCTCCCTGGCAATGTGATTGACCTCACTTGACGTGTCCTTCATACTCTTTTCGGTGAAGGGCAGCAGATGGAAGGAGACGTAATGGACTTTCTCATAAACCAGTGGAAGGATAAGCCGGAGACCTGTGAGATCTTATCTTATGCTGACAGGGTTGTTTTGAGTCCCTACTTCATGCATGTTTTTGTTTTTGTAACCCTATCTCCCTATTTTGCCCTAGTTTTGGTTAAGTGGTATTGTGAGGTGTTTTTATTTGTCGTGATTTTTGAGTTCTTAATTTTGTTGATGGTGTGTTTGTGATGCAGTACTGCCTGGAGTATGATTTTTTCAGTGCATCAATTCCAAAATTCGATGCAAAAAAATCGGCTGGAATGTTCCGAATGTTTGTTCGTGAGGAAGAAGACCTTCTTGATGCAAAGCTGGTTAGGTTTTCATAACTCTTGCTTTTTAATTATGTATATCCTTTTGCTGAGTTTTTCAAGAAGTTTTTGTTCATCTCAGTTGTTCATTACTTATGGTTTATAGTTTGTGTTCACCATTTTTTCAATCTTGGCAGGTTTTTATGCCATTGTTCAAGCCCATTAATAATGTAGCGCACTACAGTGTGTATGTGCTGAATAGATATCGTGGGAGCATTGACATCCTTGATTCACTTCCTTACTCTAATAAGGGACTTTCACGAACAAGTTTCCACGGAGACTGCGCAAATATCGTGAGTTTTCTTGGTCTGAACCTCCCATCATAGGCTTTTTTGTCCTGAATTTTATTCTGCCTTCCTTTGACAAACATTTTTATCTATGGTTGGTAATACTGCTTCAAAGTTGAGTGCTTGAACTGATTATCTTTTGACAGTTGAACTTCTGATATCTTTTAGTTGGATTTTATGCAAGTGTCAATTTATGTACCTGAACTTAGCTAGTTTTTAAGATCTTTTTGATTTTATCGTATTTGTCATGTCTGGCAGTTCAAGAGATTCGTTGGGTTGCTGGAGGAGGTGCACGGCAAGGCTGAGTACAAAGCGAGCAAGCAGCCAAACTGGCCAACTATTGCAAAGAGGCCGACTTTTGTTGAAGTTCCAAAGCAAGGGAATAATGAGTGTGGTTTCTTCTACGTGAAGTTCTGCTCTATATATGATGGCGATGAGCTTGTTGAAGATTTTGGTGATGTGGAAGTATGTTTTCTCCTTATTCTTGTCTCATCATCTTTTCATGTTTTATTTTGTTTTTGCCGACACGCTCCTGCTGTGCTTTCGTTTGTGTTCTTACTTTTATCCTTTACTGTTTTTTTGATTCTTCATTCTTTTGTTTGCAGGCTGCTGTAGATGACTGGAAGGCCGAGTACATGCACACTCTAGTCTTCAGCGAGAAGAATGAAATTGTGCGTGGAGAGCTTCCAGCTGAGATCCAGTCCTTAGGCCCGTGAATTATGCGCGTAGGAACATTGGTTTAGTGTAGATTTGATGTCGTAAAGATTTGGTTTGATAATGATTGGAACGATTTAGTTGCATGAGCTGTGTAAGAATGGTTTAGTAATTTGTGTATCTATAGCTACAGCACTGTTTTTATGTTATTGAGGACAAATGTATCTGGAATCAAGTATGTTTGCTTTGTGAATTTCAATGTAATGCATGGTTTCAGTAATCCAGTGTGGTTTCTTTGCCCCAACATATGAACTTGAACTTCTGCCTGTGTTTCTGGCTGAACTGCTGGTTTAATGTGGAGAGAGTTTTTTGTCTACAGAATCCAGTGTTGTTTTGTTTTGCGCAACCATATGCACTTGAACTTCTGCTTGAGATCTGGCTGAACTGTTGGTTTAAGATGGAGAGATTTTTTGTGTTGTAAAATGTATTTATTATTTTTCAACTCATTCAAAATGTTGCCTTTTGCATAGAAGCTATATGTCCTTTTTTTTGTAATTCTTGAACCGCGAATAGTTTTCAACTAGAACTTCGTGTAAAAATATTCTCATACACTCCTTTATGTTTCTTTATCTTGTCGGCATTCTAGGTGAACTTCTCCAGGTATCCAAATAGAACTTCATAACTGCACGCGTCGCCTTTGGGTTACTAACTTAGTTTATACGGCAATACTTATTTGTCAAGCATATTTTTGCTACACCGATTATTCGATTATTGCGCCAGAACTTCTACAGTAAGCTTACTTGAACTTCATAGTTTATTCTTTATTCCTTCTTGCTCTTTTTTGTAATACAGCACCAGCACCTCCTCTCATAATATACCAGAACTTCTACAGTAAGCTTAGTTGAACTTCATGGTTTATTTTTTATTCCTGCTTGCTGTTTTATGAAATACAGCACCAGCACCTCCTCTCATATTATACCAGAACTTCTACAGTAAGCTTACTTGAACTTCTACAGTATAATTACTTTGAAACTTCTACAGTGTGCTTACTTTGAACTTCTCCAAACATACTGTTCAATAGTGGAATAACATAATAGATACTGACATGACATAAGTTCGCTTTGTTTAATCGACCTAGTCTAATTGTTCATCAGCCTTGCGCTCCTCCTAGGCTTTGCTGCTTGTGGTTTATGTTTGACATGTACTTCTTCCTCTTCCTCTTCATCTTCCTCTTCGTCTTCCTCTTCGTCTTCCTCTTCTTCGATGATGTCTTCATCTTCTTCTTCCTCGTCCTCGTCTTCAAAGTCTTGCTCTTCTTCATCTTCCACCGCTTTCTTGATTCTGGCTCTAGGTTTTGCTTTCTGTTTCTTTTCTGGCTTTTGACTTCTCTTTTCAGCTTCTTCTCCGCGCTTCGGACATGTTCGTCCATTGTGTGGAGCATATTCCTTGCATATGCTACAAAGCCTGCTGCTAGCTTTCTCTAGGTTTGGTCTCTTGTTTTGTTTTTGGACTTTGGGTTGCTGTGTTTGAACTTTGGGTTGCTTGACCTCCTCGGCATCATTTCTTTCTAGAAGTGTTGGACAAGTCAGTTTGTTGTGTCCTGCAACCAGTTTGCATACACTGCATTGCCTTTGTCCAAGTGGCACTCCATTCTCATCCAGCTTGACCACTCTATCTGCAGGTGGTGCCTTTATTTGAGCTCTTTGTTCAGTTTTCTTTGCTGCAGATTGTTTCTTCCTACCCTTTGTTTCAGAGTACAATGGCGGTTTCATCATCCCTTGTTGCTGCTGTTGTTGGTTATGCTGCTGCATTGAATGAGCTGCACCCTCCTGACATTGCATGGCTTGAGCAGCGGTTTGGAGCATTTCAGCTTCATAATAAGCAAGGTCATCAGCTATTTCAGCATCCTCTTCAACCATTCTTTTGTCAATATCTGTTTGATTTTCTGAATGTATGGCGTCAAGTTCTTCTACGAGCCTCTTGAGAACATAGAAGGCTCTGTCATATTGTTGGTCACATCTCATTGCTTTCTTGTTAACCGTCAAATTTAGCTGCAGCAGGATGTCTTGCTTGGAGATTTTAGAGCTGCCATCCGACGCTATTGTGTTGTAGTCCCTTGTATCAATTGTGGGGTGCGATTTAGCAGTCTTGGTGTACCGTTTCAGGATATATTTGTCCGGAAACTCGTCAGCCCTCAGGTTGTCCAGAATGTTCATGATGTGAAGGCAGAATAGACCTGCAGTGAGATAAATGCAGAATTCATTGTTGTGAGCCAGTAATGAGTTACCATATAGTGATATCATAGTAGTAGTTCAGCTGTTTATTTATTTATTTCTTTTTTGTGCTCACCTGTGTGGGTCCAAAGCTTGCATTCACACTCATATATTTTATTCTCTAGGTCAGCTACAACCTGGAATTCATGCTTTGACCAGGCAAACACTTTTTCCTCATGGTTCCCTCTGTTATGGTAGTACACAAGGTACTTATTTTTCTCTGTTGTTTTCTTTGCACGGAACAGCGTGCTCTTTCTCATCCTATCCCTCATCTCGCTGTATACGGCTCTCGTGTACTTGATAGCCATGTCTTCCTCATAGCCGTATTTTGTTTTTGTCTCTGGATTGTTCTGCATATGTCAAAAGTAAGAGATTAGTCGAGTAGAGTGATCGATTTTTATTTATATAGCAAGTGCACATCTTGAATATCTGAATAAGAGGGTGTTTTTTGTCTTAATACCATGCTGGCCATCGTTTTCTCGTTCTCCTTCTGCAGCCGAGTTTGTGTGGAAGCATTTACCCGCCTAGCAAACTTGTGTAGGTTCTGTGTCCCCTTGACAAACCCTCTCTTGAGCACGTGATTCATGCTCTCGCTTCGTTGTGTCGAAGTCATTCTAGCACAGAAAATGTTCTTGTAATATGCTGATATCCACATTTTCCTATCACTCCACAGCTGCATCATCATCGGGTCGTTCTGCAGGTTGTACTTCTGCACGAGTTCAGCCCAGGCAGCTTCAAACTCTATTGGCATTAGCGGCCAGTTTAAGATAGATGTGAACTCCTCTTTGATTGTTGGATACTTTTTGTACAACAACGCGAGGTATTCCTTGAACTTCTTGAGGATGTGCTAACGGCATAGCTTGTGGACGGTATTTGGGAATGCTTGTGGTATAGCTTTTGCCATTGACGGGCACTGGTCTGCATGAATAAAAAATCAGGATATGCAGTTTTTATTGAACTTCATTGATCTATCTAATCATGTAAAATGTAAATTGCTTCTTGCACTGAATGGTGAACTTCTGTGATACAATTACTTGAACTTCACAGCCAGCTGTAGGTCTATCTAATCGTGTGACATATATTTTTCTTATTGCAGTGTTGTTGAACTTCTGTGCTACCAGTGCTTGAACTTCACAGCCAGAACTATATTTTTCTAAACATGTCACATATATTTTTCATATTTCAGTGTTGTTGAACTTCTATGATTCCTGTATTTGAACTTCACAGTCAACACTATATTTATTTAATCATGTCACATATATTTTTGCTTCTTGTACTGTTGTTGGACTTCTGTGCTACCAGTGTTTGAACTGCAAGGTTTACTTTCTTTTCAATTTCAACCAATATACCCAATATACACCCAGAACTAAAAAGATGAAGAAACTTGTAGTGTTTTTTTGAATTTACCTGTGAGAATGCAAGTTGGGTGTTTGTTGTTCATGCACCGTACAAATGTCTCTGATCAGGGCAACAGCAAATATCGTTGACTGCAAATGGTGGTTTGTTCCAACAAACACTCCCAGAGACATATGAAATCTGTTAGTCTTGTAAGTTGTGTCGAATGTTACGCAATCGCCAAAGTCTTGATATGCTCCTCGGCAGCTTGCATTGGACCAGAAAATATTTTTTATTGCATTGTCGCTGTCTACTTGTATGTCATAGAAGAACTCATCATTGATTGCCTTCATGTCTTTAAAGAAAGATACAAGTTTTAATACATCATCCAAGTCATCTTTCCTTGCATTCATAGCTTTCCTGCAAAATATATACAAACATGCATTTGTTATTTTATTAGCAAGGGTGGTGACTTAGGATGCTATGTACATTGCAGTATGTGCATTTTTCAATACTTACTGGTTTAGTAGGTCTCGTCCGGTCATGCTCAGGAAGTAGCTTCCATCTTCATTTTCTGATAGCATGGACATAATTGTTGTATGTTTGACATCATGGTACTGCAACAGCTTTACGTACTCCAAAATAGTGGGGTCATAATTCTTGTGTGAGTGCAAGAATACCAGCATGTCAGCAGTTTGGATGAGGTGGTGATTATGATTGTATTCAATGTCCAGCACCACACATGTGTTATCCTCTTGCATCTTCACCCTCATTCTTGCAATGCAGCCTGTCCTCTGCGATGTTTTGTTTCGCTTCCTGTCAGCTTCTGAAACAGTAGGATTGTGTTTCCCTTGGAATGCGCAAACAAAGTACTTGTGATTATCATTTCCCCCCGTCTTCCTGACGCCAAAAGCAGCGTGCCTGGCGTATCGGTTGTAAAATTCCCAGCCTTTGTCTACATTCTTGAATGGCATCTTTAGTCTTGGTATTCGATAATCTGGGAGATCTGGCATCTACAGAAAAAGAAAAAAATCAAACAGTACGTTAAAATGCAGTTTATAAATATGTTATCCTGGTGGTGCAGAAAAATGGCACATCAGAACAGATGCATATATAAGTACTTAAATTTTGTTCACTTACGTGTGTGTATGATCGCAACTCCACCGGAGTCTGCTGCTGGCCCTCTGGGATGGGGCAGGGCAGAGTTACCATAGTAGGGTGCAGGAGTGGATCACGAGGAGGTAGGAGGGTTGAAGATGACCTCTCTCTTGTTTGTGTCCTTTTGGCTTGTGGTGGTTGTGGAGGTATGGCAATCCTGGTTTTTGTTTGGTCTTTTGTTCTGTGAAGCAATCCATCAACATCATGTTCCGTACGATCATGAGTTGTAGCAGCATCATTAGCATCCCTCGGCGGTAGTGTGCAGAGCACTTTCCTCCGTGAGTGTGTTACTGTTGGAATTGTCCTGGCATCTGGTTTACTTGCTACTCTTTCACATTGACGAGCCACACCAGGATAACCTCCAGAGTTATACGCAGAACCTGAGCTAACACCCTCCTCCATTGGTGTGCTTGGAAGTCTGCTGGTGGATACAAAGAATCCGCGAGGGATTTCCGGCGTCACCCAATTAGGTGGAGGCGCAAAATGGTGCGGATCAGGGTGTGACCCAGCATCTTGGAAGTTTGCTAGGTTTTCGGGTGTCACCCAATTTTGGTGTGGAGCAGATTGGGAATGCTGATGGTGTGTTTGAGGTGTGACCCATTCAGGGGGCGGCGCAACACGTACAGGCTTAGGGTTGTATACTTGCTGCTGGGAAGTTCTAACCTTCTTTCTGCGTCTCTCATCCTGCTGGCATGAAAAAAAATGTGTTAGCACAAGTCACATCTGCCTATACTGGTGTAGCTGAACTGAGCATTCTTCACAGTATGAACTTCCCATAAAAGTGTTGTTATATAAAAAAAATTGCAAGGGAAAGAGTCACAGCTTTTCTGTAGCTGAACTGAGCATTCTTCACAGTCTGAACTTCTGGTTTGCAAAGGGGGAAGGCTAAATGATATTTGAACAAGAGTCACAGCTATACTCCTGTCTACAGTTAAACCTGACCTTCATGTGATTGTATGGTTGAACTTACAACTTTATAACAACCTGAAGTGCTTGTTTCATGTTTGTTTCACGTCTGCAGTTCAGTTTTATGGTGTTTTCACATGTTTGCTTTATTTTCCTTTTTTGCACACAATTAGATACATACCAACCTGAACTCTAGCTCATTTACTAGTTGAACTTCACATGGTGTTTCCCCTCCCACATTATTTTTACATATGTAGGCAGGCAGATATTTTTATTTTGCAGCCTGGACTGAGGCTCACACACTAGCAGAACTTCACTTGCCGGAAAGAAAATAACAGAAAAACAACAGCAGGAAGTTCAACCATACCTTGGCTAGAAGTTCGGCCAGCCTTTTTCCAGCAGTAGATAGGCCACCTTGAGAGCAATGCGCCGAAGAGTTTTGAGAGGAATCCCATGGCATTCCATGGCTTGTAGATCGCGCAAAGTTCATCTGCTTGTAGCAAGACGTTTAGGTACAGTATGGTTGAAGGAGTATGCAGGAAGAGGCAGGAAGTTCAGGTACCTGTGGCCATGCTAGATCAGAAGGCTCCGCCGGTAGATCAGAAGGCTCCGCCGCTGACATGTGGCCAACCTTGCTCCCTTGTCCGCGCCATTCGCCGTACCTGGCGCCTTCGCCGTCGTTAGCTTTGCTGAGCCGTAGGTAGGAGGTCAGGAGGGAAGGAGGAGGCCTCCGACTGTCTATGGCGCCCACAGAAACTCCGGTGGCTTCGCCGCCTCCAGCCGCCGCGGGCTCCCTCGCGCCGGCGTCCGCCGTCGCTCGCTCTCCCGCGCCGTCTGTTGGAGGGGGCCACGGTGGGAGGGGTGGGAGGGGGCAACGGTGGGGATCCGGTAGGTGGAGGGAAGGGGAGGGGAGGGGAGATTCCGGCGGCGGACGGGGTCGGATCCGGCGACGGAGGTGGGGTAGGATCCGACGGCGAGGTGGATTGTGGGACGAGGTGGAATCGGGATCGGGTGCCTGAATTTTCAGGACCTGGTCTGGCACCTGGTCGGCCCAAAGTTCGGGAGGATCTGTGTCGGGCCCTATATAGCGTGGCTGGGATCAGAATAACTATTCTAATCCTGGGATTAGAATAGTGCTACTCTATATATATATATATAGCCCGTCTATTCTGCCAATATTGGCAGAATAGTTATTTTGCCCACACTTCCGAACTGCAAGTTCAACGCGAGTGCACTGCATTTCTGTACAAATAGCACTGCAATGCCAGATGTGAGAACTGCTTCGTGGCTTGTGGTCCGTCCGTGTGTTCTGGATGCAATCGGGTGTTGCGGGATGGTTTTAGTTGTTTTTGGACGTTCGTTGTCCATTATTGTTTGTAATTTACTGGAATCCCGGCTAAAATCTGCACAAATCTACCGATTTGGCGGACGAGCTTTCCTCTGTTCGTTCGTGTTCGTGTGTGATTCTATTTTTTTGCGCTCGGATGTGGTTTGTTAGTAGGAATTCTTAGCTTGCGTTCGTCTAATCGATCCTGTTTAGCTATAATCTGCTTCTTTGTTCGTAATCTGCTTTCATTTTTGCAAAATCGATTGTGCTGGTGTTATGAGGTTCGTCCGCTCCTCCGTGTATTTTGGTTTTTTTGTATTTTTGTGCGTTGAGGCATTTTGAATCTTGCAACTATTGTCTTTCTTTCATTTGGATTGACTCTATTGCATCTGTAATCGGTATATTTTTGGTTTCAATTTTTGAAAACAACGTTTGTTGTTCATCCTTAACCTTTTTTGGCCCGTGAGGTCGATTGAATTGTTGCGACCTGTTCTTCAAAATTGAGTGTTTGCACATCGATTAGTCGAGCTGTCGAACTGCGACTGTATTTGCTTACCTCTGTTTGCCTCAAAACATGCCTGGATCTCTGCTGCTTTGTTTTTAATGTTGCATTTCTTTCATTGTTGTACTCTACTGCATGTTTGTAAGAAGTGGACTTCACTGGAACTGCATTACAGTGTAAACGATAGCCTCTGAGATTTTCTCATTTTTTTTGTGTGAATGCATTACGTGGTTGAGCGAACTTCAAAGTTTGGACTATCGTACTGCATTCTTATACTGAACAGAACTGCATACTATGAGAAGTTTTAAAGCAGCGGAGTTGAACTGCAAAGGTGTCGTCCATTCGGGCTGTATTGTTACTACCTAGAGCACTGCACTTTTTAATATAGCGCACTTCATTATATGTATTAGAGATCTGCGTTTCTCCCACCAACTTAGCAAAATAATGATAAAATGATGCATATGAGCTCACATACACTAAAAAGGTATTGTTCAGACCTTCTGAAGAACATAGATGATAGCCTATGAGATTTCTCATTTTTTGTAAATGCATTATGTGGTTAAGTGAAATTCAAAGTTTGGACTATCGTACTGTATTGTTATACTGAATAGAACTGCATACTAAGACAATTTTTAAAATAGCAGAGGTGAACTGCAAAAGTTTCATCCATTCGCACTGCATTGTTTCTACGTAGAGCACTGCACTCTTTAATATAGCGCACCTCACTATATGTATTAGAGAACTACATATCTCCCGCCAGCTTGGCAAAAGAATGATAAACTGATGCAGATGAGCTCACATTCATTAAAAAAGGACTGTTCAGACCGTCTGAACAACATAGAGTTGCGTTGTCTGATGGACTTAATTTTAAAAGCTTACAGCATAAAGGGTTTGCTTTATTTTAGACAACCTACAGTGCAAATATTCTAAATAACAGGGAGCCTTTTTTCCTGTAGAACATCACCATCGCCACTTCTCCGGTCTCAAACCCATTCTAGGAGATAAACTCCTTCCAGCCAGCAGTTATGTTGAATTAGCCATCAGAGTCAATGTGGTAGTCAGCTTGCATGTATTCATACCCATTCTTGTGCTCTGTCTCCAAAATAAGCTTCCCCGAAGTCAGAGCAGTAAACCTTATTGTGAATGGCAGTTTCTGCATTTTGGCATGCATGGAAAAAGAATCTTTATAAGTAAACACCACACGGTTTGCTATATCTTAATAGGATCAGCTTATATTTGACTTAAATATGTATAAATATATGACTACTATTAATAAAGCAGTAGCAATATATGAACCAAAATATATACGGACTTGACGAGTAACTTTGGTAGAATATATACTATTCTGCTAACACTTTGGCACTGCAAGTTCAGGTCAGGTGTACTGCTCTCAAATAGCAAGTGCACTGCATCGCTGGGCGATTGAACTTCTTTTGTTTGGGTGTTGTGGATCGTCTGTTCAGTTTCGTATTTAACTAGTGTTAACATCTGAGATGGGACTGAAGAAAAATATATAGAACCACCTAGTGTTAATTTCTGACAAATCTGAACAAAAACACAGATCTTGGCATTGATGATAAGACTGAAGAAAGTGATGGTACATTCAGATGTGTATTTGTAACCTGATATTGTCAAAAACTAAGAGGGGGAAAGACATACCCATGATTCCTCAAGGTCTTCGGTTGTGAGGCGATAAAGGAATGGTGCCCGAAATCCACGGTTTGTGGTCAGCAGGCAGGAGAGCTGACTGCGCCGCTCAGACTCGGTGAGCTCCAGACCATCAGAGTACATGCATGCCTCCGCTATCGGCACCATCCTTGTGAGGCAGCCGCACGAATAGTCCATGGTGGGCTCAGTGGAAAGGCAAATAACAGAGGAAAGGCAGATAATAGGGGGGAATGGGCGGAACCCTAGATCTGGGCTTTGGAGAGGAGAAGAAGAGGGGAGGAGTTCTGTGAGTTTGGAGGACAAATGGATAGGTTTTATGCAGCCAGGATGAATGCCGGTTTTCAATGAAAGTATTAAATGTTGTGGTAGGTGGTAGGTGGTAGGCGGTAGAAGGAATCTGTTTTAGTTTGCCGAACTACATTTCAGAAGTAATAGAACTTCTTCGTTGATCATACAGTACTGCATTGTTGGAGGCTGCGGAGTGCATCCCTTCTGTGTCTTTGCAGCTTCCTGCATTTTTTGTGTGAACGAACTGCAATTGCTAGATGGCTGCGGACTGGCACATTTCTTTTGTTGTGGTAATTCATTTAAATTTTGTTCTATTTTGTTGTTGTTGATAATTTCATTGTAATGGCTTTTTTTTTAGTGTTTTTTGTTCTTTGGTGTGCCGTGGAATGAGAGAATAATTATATTAGATGCAGATATCCTTGTTGTCGCGTGTTGGGCCTGTTGTAGAGTAAGTTACATTCCGCCCAGGTAGGCCTGCGTGCACGGCTTCTTTTTCTCTATGCAGTGTGTATGAGCTAAAGTTTAGTCCCACCTCGCCTACCGAGAGCGCCCACGACCAGTTTATAAGCCCTGGCGAGGCACCCCATTCGAACTCCTCTTGATACTGATTTGGCGCTTACACACGGCGCTCGCTGCCCTCCCGCCCACTGACCTGTGGGCCCTAGTCTTCCTGGCCCCCATGCATCGTGGCTCAGAACGGACTCGCCTATGGATCTCTGTGGGCGCTGTCCTAGTACGAGATTGGCTGGTGCCATGTTGGACTAGGGCGGTCAAAAAAAATTCATAGGTACTTGTGTTTTTTTATTATAGATTGTGCACTGCTTTGTTAGAACGTTGTGAACTGTATCTATGAACGTTCTGTACTGCATGTTTCTACATTTCTGCACTGCCTGCCTGTACAGTACGGTTTGTGCACTTCATGGATCTTCGTTTGTGCACTGCATGTTCGTTCGTTTGTGCACTGCCATGTGCACATGTTTTGTGCGGTATCCGAATCACACACTCTTTTGGAATGTTTATATTTTTTAGTGCACTGCAGCATATTCCACCAGAGAACTGCAACATTGTACAGGAAATAAACTTGTTCATAACATAAGCAAACTGCATGATTACAAAGCAAACTGCATCACAAGCAAACCTAAATTTACCACAAGCAAACTACAAACTTGACAGAAAGCAAATCTGATGAGGAATCTAAAATGGCACAAGCAATCTTCTAGGTACTTTCATGGCCGGCACCACCTCTTTTCTTCAGTAGTCGTAGTCGCCGGAGTTTCTGTGGGATCCATATCTCGTACGCGGCGTAAGCGTCCTTTGCCGCGTACTCGATGTGCCTCATGGTTAGGGGCATGCACTCCCAGCACTTGTGCTCTGCGTCCGTCATCTTCTTCTTCATGTTGTTGTAGTAGTCGTCGACGAGGATGCCAGAGACGTATGCAAGGGAGTCCAGCGGCTTGGTTGCTGTGGGCACCCTCCATTCCTTCTGGATGTCGACGAAGTGGGCGATCTCCAGCCCTACTCGTTGGATTTTCTCTATGTCGCCGTCGATGGAGAAGCCAGCAAACATGTACCTGGGGTCGGCGAGGAAGTTGTCGAACCTGATGCAGTTGTCGTGGGCGGCGCTAAGTTGGAAGAGCAGCACTGGATGATCCTTGCCGATGGAGAGCTGGACAAGGGCGGCCTTCTGGTTCGGGCCTTCCTCCTTGGTGTACTCCACATCAACTCCGACGATCTTGTGGTGCTGGAACTGGAGGTGGCGCTCGTATTGCTCGATGGTGGTCGCCGTCTTCTCCAAGTCGTTGCTGTGGATCACGTGGAACATGGTGTTGTCGTGGGCCTGCACCTCCTTGAACTCCTTGGTGAACACCATGGCCTGGTTGAGTGGGAGGGAATTGGTGGCAGCGCAATGGCAATTTTCTGTTGTTGTGGATGGGAAATCCCTGGCGGAGGTCTGAATATAAGGGCGGGATGGCGGCAAAGGATGAACTGCACGATCTCCCCTGACGATGCGGTTGTGTAGATTGTGGGTTGGTTTGCATCTGCGATCGTGGCTTTTTAGCACTGCAACCACTCGGAGTGGGGGTTGTCTGTCATCGTGGGTTTTTGATATAGTTTTTTTTATTTTCATCGGTAATATTTTTGTTAACCACCTTTGTGTCTCGAGACGTGCAATGTTTTAGTACGTTTGTAGGCAGTAGAGAGAACCTGATTCAGTTGCCGAACTGCATTTTAGATGTATCCGCACTTCTTTGTAGAACAAAACGAACTGCATTATTGAATACAACGGACTGCATCTGTTTATTTAAAGGAACTGCAGTTCCTGAACGTGAGGTTGGGGGCGGGGTGGAGGGGCTGGGGGGGTTTGGGGGGTCGCCCCCATATTTTTGTTGTTGTAGATATTCATTTTAATAAAGACTTTTTTTTCGAACGCGCTATGTGCACACTGCAATTTAGTTTAAAACGGACCGCAATGAGGAACTGGCCGTACTTCTTGCTTTAGTAAACCGCACTGCGTTGTTGGATGCTGCGTTCTGCATTCAGGCTGTGGCTTTGCAATTTTCTGCAATTTTTATGTGAGTGAAATGCAGTTCCTGACCGTGAGTTTGGTGGCGGGGGGGGGGGGGGGGGGGTTGGGGGTTCCCCCCTTTTTTTTTTTTGTGGATATTCATTTAAAGATTTTTTTTCGGACGCGTTATCTCCACACGTGGATAGTTTTTATGGACCGAACTGTTTTTTATGAACTATGTGTACTTCATTATGTGCATGTCCGAGCATTATTGACCTGCGGAGCGAACTGCTTCTTGTTTCTTCCATTTTTAACATAATTTTTTTTATGTGAGGTCTGACTGTATTTTCTAGGGAACTCACATTTTTGTTTTACGACACAGAACTGTGTGATATTATCACTGTTCAAAAAATCTTCGGATTCAGCGATTAATCTTCCGATTTATCGCTAATCGGGGGGTGACCGATAAGATTATGCCTTATCCTCACCGTTTATCTTTTGGACTGATATATCGCTCTGACAAGCGATATATCAGGAATCTACCAATAAATCGGACCTATTCATAGCACTATGTTTGCAAAAACTATGTTTATTTGTGTTTTATGGACTTTGTTACGCAATATGTACTGTTGTCCTATTTTGTTTGTCATTATACAAGGATTCAAAGGCTAGGAATCAAGGTAACACTTTAGTCCAATATTGTTTTGGTGTTGAATATAGCGTATTTTAGTGTTGGGAACATGAGATTTGCAAAAAATATCCGATTAATAGTCAACCGATAAAATCGATTAATCGGCCGATTTCCGATTAATCTCTAATCCCTAGCTAACCGAGACGATAACGATAAGCGATATCCTCAACATTGGATATTATAAAGTTTTAAATGGAAATAAAGGTGGACTGCAAGTGTTTCCTCTGTGTAGAGAGTGGACTGCTACTCTCCTACAAGTGAGCTTCAATTACTTTTTGCCCGGCCTGTTATTTCGGCCCTGTTACTCGGCTTTTGTTGATGGGCTGGGTACGGCTCCTTGTAAATTAGCCGGGCCGTTACGGGCCGGGCTGTTTGTGCAGCTCTTCACAAGTGCTGCTCTCATGCGTCCCTCCCACGCGCTCCCACTTCTCCCTCTCTTCCAGTGCCGCCCGGAGCAACTCCCCACCCCCGTGGAAACCGCCGTCGCGCTCAGCAACCGCCGTCGCCCGTGGCAACCGCCGTGCTCCACAGCACCCATCCGCGCCCGGGTTTCCTTTTATCGGTACGTTGCTGCAAATTCCTCTATTCCGCGTCCCCCTCCCCCCACCCCTCCCCCACCGCCGCCACTCATCTCCATCGGTTGTGGTCCGCCTCTCATCCCCTCGTTCATGATTGTCCCCCATCTAGTTGTTCCATTCTCTTAGTGCCTGTGTTTTTTGCTGATGTAGTTCATTTTCGTAAGCAGGCGATTTGTTCTTGATTTGAAGCCGGTACTCACGTGGGCTCTGTGGGCAGAGCAAGGTGTATCTAGGGTTTCGTCGGATTTCCTCTTATTTTGTTGTTGGTATTCATCACGCCATCCTTGCTCGTGTCGCAAACATCATGTCTTCGCCAAGCAAAGCACATGGAGGAGATCAAGGTATGTGGACTGCTTGCTTCCCCTTGTTTATTTTGTGTCTTGTTTATCTAGTTATCTTGGTCATCATGTAGATTCGTTTTTTCTGTGTTAGTTCTCAGCATTCTCGTCATGTAGATTCTGACATTCATTTAATTTTGTTTCCACTAGGTAAAAATGTTGGCACTGGTCCTAATGATGATGTTTATGATTCGCCGATTGGCCCGCGTTGTCCTGGTGGTAAGGATCATCGTGGTCAGGCTAATCCTGAAGTGAATTCACCAATTGAAACCTCCCCTATTAGTGTGGCTACTCCTTCTGGTATGTTCTTGTTCTTTTCCTTATTTTAGTTTTGGCAACTTGTTTGTATTGTTGTGTTTCTTGTAAACTACATTCCTGTGTGTGAATTGTGAACTGCTTTATTGTTCTCTTTATATACTTGCTATTTTTGACCCCGACCCCCCCTCCCCCACCCCCGGCGAGGCCGAGCCAGGAACGAGCCGAAGCAGGCGACGACGCGGCGTGGCGCGGCGTCGCATGCGTAGGCGAGTCCGTTACATCCGTGACCCCACTATCTATCTTAGGGGTGCGTGGGGGGTTGTTCGGGTTTGGGGAGGAAACAGAATAGCCGCACTACGCCTGTAAACCAAGCGCACTGCCGCGTTAGCGCGAGGCCGAGCCGGAGGTGGGGGAGGGAGGGTCGGGACCCGCCCTCCCCCTCCCCCTGTGAGGCCAAGGCCAGGAATGAGCTGGAGCAGTCGACGACACAGCGTGCCGCGGCGTCGCATGTGTAGGCGAGTCCGTGACATCCGTGACCCCACTATCTATCTTAGGGGTGGGTGTCGGAAGTGGGGCTCCGGGGACCCAAAGGTTCGAAAACTGGGGTGAGCTTGTTCCTACATCTTCGTCCCCTACCATGGCTAAGCTACGGCGAAGCTACGGCAGGACCGTTGACTCATGTTTTTACCCAGGTTCGGGCCACCTTGCGGTGTAAAACGCTACTCCTGCCTAGGTTTGATTGCCGTGGGCAAGAAGGCGTTCTCGCGTACATGGTAGGAGACGGTGGAATCGATCCCTTCTACGGTGGCCGCACTGTCCCTTTATACCTGCCTTGGTCCTCTTCCCCCTTGAAAACTTAGGCGGGAAGGGTTGCCACACTTGCTTTAGGCCGCGGGTGAGGGCGAACGACTTCCACCCCTGCTTCTGCTGCTGCATCCAAGGTCCCGCCCCGGGGGCACGGGCGCTCCCCAGCGGTTACCGGTGCCGGTCCCAGCGGCCGTGGAAGGGGCGCCGCCCGCGGGCGCAGAGGGCGCGGCGCGCACGACCGAGGTGGCCGTGGCGGGGCGGCCGCCCTACTCCCCAGGCGGGGAGCCATTGGGCGGAGGGGGCGCACGAGTTCATCGCAAACATGCACCGCAGCCCCTGCACCTGGTTCCGGCTCCCGGACACCTCCACGCGCCCTTGGGCTTGTGGGTGCAGGCCGATGGGTGCTGCAACGGACCCTCCTGGGTGGCGACAGAGTTCACCCCTTCGGGCTTCATGTTCTTCAAGCAGGGGTGGAAGTCGTTCGCCCTCACCCGCGGCCTAAAGCAGGGGCACGTCCTCCAATTCAAGTACGATGGGGCTGCCACGTTCTTCGTGAAGATCTTCGGGATCTCCGGCAGCCGTCAGGAGTGCTGCGCGGAGAGCGAGGACGGCAGCTACAGCGGCTCCTCCAGCGAGGACAACAGCGGCAGCAATGCCACCCCCTCCGGCGGGAGCGGAAGAGACGACAGCTCCCCCCGCGTCAAGAGCGAGGATGAGGACTCCGACTAGGCGCGCGCGGCGACGATTCTGGAACCCCTGGGGGCGGGCACCATGCGCATGGTGACGGGGCCACATTTGCTTGCCGTACCTCCTTGGGGGTGCGCGCGGCGTCCGTATTGGAGCCTTGGGGGTGACGGCGCCCTGAAAGCACATTTGCTCCCTTGGTTTTTTTGGTAATTTATGCCAACATACATGTTGTTGGACTAATGCTCTTATCTAGTGAATTTCAGACAAGTTCAACAATGGCGTGGCGTGGACAAGAGGACGTGGAACCCCCTCAAAATGCTAAGGACAAGGATTGGCAAAAGATCTAGACTCTACATTTTTTGTTTAGTGATGCAAGATCACATTGAGTCCATAGGAAAGCCAATACTATTAAAAGGGGATGAGGTGTTGCTTAATGGTCTTTTTGCTCAAGTGCTTAGTGACAGTATTCCTAAACCCTCAACCACTCTCTCTACCCAAATATGTCCTAAACCTAAAGTCCAACTCGGCCCCACCGAAATTTCTAATCCGGCCCCACCGAGTTCATCCAAGACTTAGCCACTGCCAAAACCCTAACAAATCGGATCCACCAAAATGGATCTCGGTCCCACCGAGATGGCCTTGCCAACTCTCTGTAATCGGTTGCATTCACTTCGGTCTCACCGAGTTTTGCATATCGGTCTCACCGAGATGGCTTGCCAACTCTGTGTTGCCTTATTGCTTCATTTCGGTCCTACCGAGTTGATGCAATCGGTGCCACCGAGATGAGGATTGCCCTAAGCCATTGCACTTCAGTCCATCCGAGTTGTTCGTATCGGTCCCACCGAGATTCCTAAAGTTCATATCTTTTACATAGTTCGGTGCTACCGAGATGATCGTTTCAGTGCCACCGAGTTGGGTCAAAAGTGTGTAACGGTTGGATTTTGTGTGGAGGCTATATATACCCCTCCACCCCATCCTTCTCAGTAAGGAGAGCCATCAGAACGTGCCTACACTTCCACCATTCATTTTCTGAGAGAGAACCACCTACTCATGTGTTGAGATCAAGATATTCCATTCCTACCATTTGAACCTTGATCTCTAGCCTTTCCCAAGTTGCTTTCCACTCAAATTCTTCTTCCACCATAGCCAAATCTGTGAGGAGTGTTTGAGTGCTGGGAAGCCTATCATTTGCAGCACAAGAGCAAGGAGTTCATCAACAACACACCGTCTATTACCTTTTGGAGAGTGGTGTCTCCTAGATTGGTTAGGTGTCACTTGGGAGCCTCCAACCAGATGTGGAGTTGAACCAAGAGTTTGTAAGGGCAAGGAGATCGCCTACTTCGTGAAGATCTACCCCGAGTGAGGCTATTCCTTCGTGGACGTAAGCCATGGTGGAATAGACAAGGTTGCTTCTTCGTGGACCCTTCGTGGGTGGAGCCCTCCGTGGACTCGCGCAGCCGTTACCCTTCGTGGGTTGAAGTCTCCATCAACGTGGACGTACAATAGCACCACCTATCAGAACCACGCCAAAACCCACCGTGTCTTTATTGCGTTTGATCTTCCATACTCTACCCCTTTACTTTTCGTACTATTGCATGCTTTACTATTTCTGCTGCTCAATCTCTAGATATGCATGTGTAGAAAGTATTGGAGTGATCTTAACTTGTGCCAAAATCTGCCTAAATTCCCAGAGAAATTAAAAACTGCACCTTTGGCTGGTTAGGAGTCTATTCACCCCCCCCCTTTAGACATATCTCCTCGATCCTACAATTGGTATCAGAGCTTTGGTCTCCATTGCTTTGGTTTCATCACCATTGGAGGGAGATGGATATGTCTACATTCGGGAGTATTAGACGTAGAGTGCCTATTCTCAATGGGGAGTATTACAACTTTTGGAGGGATGAAATGCTTGATATCTTTGATGAGTTTAACTTGAGCAAGTATATTCATAATCCTTATGTGCCCCCTATTGATCCCTTGCATCCTAATCATGAAGAGGAAATTGACATGCTTCGTAATCTTAGAACCGTCAATCTTATCATTAGAGGATTACCTAAGATTGTGCTTGGTTGCATACGAAACTTTGCATGTGCTTATACTCTATGGCATGATTTAGAAAAGCGATATCCCGATTATTCACTAAAGAGTCTTGATAAGATTCTTCATAAGGCTGTTGTTTTTCACAAGATGAGTCCTAATGATCCTAAGTTTGATGATTGCTTGTTTGAGCTTCGTGATCTCATGCGTGCCAAAGGAGATGTTAGAACTATTAGCAACATTATCATGGAAACTGTTAGAATTCATAAACTTGAACATTGTCATGATCATGAAACTAATGAATCTGTTAATCACATGCATGATGATGATGATGTTGAGCACGGCTAATATGACGAAGACGAAGACTTTGATATTGAGTTTGAGAAGACCATGAGGAATCTCAGCCTTATGGCAAATCTTCGAGATTATATGGCTGCAGGAAAAGAGTGGATTCTTGACAGCGGTTGTACCGATCACATGACCGGAGATAGACATGTTTCGTGAGGTTACTAAAAATGATGGTCCACGCAAGTATGTGACTTTTGGAGACAACTCCAAGGGTAAGGTACTTGGCCTTGGTAAGGTGGCCATATCCAATGATAGCTCCATACAAAATGTTATGCTTCTTGAATCTCTTGGTTACAATCTTCTTTCCGTATCTAGACTAGCCGATTTTGGTTTTAATGTTCTATTTACCAAAGTAGATTGCCAAGTGTTTTGCCAAGATAATCATAATATAGTCTTTACCGGCATTCGTAGAGGTGATCTATACATTGTTGATTTCACTAAGAGAGCCCAACCTCGTACATGTTTAATTGCAAAATCTTCTAAAGGTTGGTTATGGCATAGAAGACTTGGACATGTTGGTATGCATAACCTTGATAAACTTGTTAAAGGAGATCACATTCTTGGAGTGAAAGATGTTATATTTGACAAAGATCGACTTTGTAGTGCTTGCCAAGCAGGAAAACAGGTTGGAGGAAGCCATCCCGTAAAGAACATTATGACCACGAGGAGACCACTCGAGCTACTTCATATGGATCTGTTTGGTCCCAACGCCTATAAGAGTCTTGGTGGTAACTCTTTCGGTTTAGTCATTGTTGATGCTTTTTCCAGATTTACGTGGGTGTTCTTTCTTGATGACAAATCACAGGTACAAAAGATCTTCAAGAACTTCGCAAGAAAGGCTCAAAATCAATTTGAAGTAAAAATCAAGAAGGTTCGGAGTGACAACGGAACGGAGTTCAAGAATGCCAATGTGGACACCTTTCTTGATGAGGAGGGTGTTTCACATGAGTTCTCGGCTACGTACACACCTCAACAAAATGGAGTTGTTGAGAGGAAGAACCGTACACTTATTGAGATGGCAAGAACAATGCTTGATGAATACAAGACGCCAAGACATTTTTGGGCAGAAGCAGTTGAAACAGCTTGTCATGCAACAAACCGACTATATCTTCACAAGCTTCTTAGTAAAACGGCGTATGAACTGCTCACTGGTAACAAACCACAAGTTGGATACTTTCGAGTATTTGGCTCAAAATGTTACATTCTTGATAAGCATCCTCGTTCAAAATTTGCTCCTAAATCTCATGAAGGTTTCCTACTTGGTTATGGATCGAACTCTCACACTTACCGTGTCTATAACAACTTCACTCGAAAAGTTGAAGAGACGGTAGATGTGAAGTTTGATGAGACTAATGGCTCGCAAGTCGAGCAATTGCCACTTGATGTAGGAGATCAAGAACCATCGGAAGCAATCCAAGACTTGCCCATTGGCAAGATTCGCCCCGTGGAAGTAAAGGAGAGTACCTCGTCTATTCAAGTGGAAGCCCCAACCTCACATCAAGGTAAACGACAAGCTGATATGGAGGCATCCACAAGTGGAACACATCAAGACGATGGGAATGAGGAAGTGCAATAAGATGATCCACCTCAACCTCCTTCTCCACCTCCACAAACAAACAATGACAACATCAACGAAGAAGAAGAAGATGATGATGATGAGGAAGCCTCACCACAACCCAAGAAAAAGCTACCTCGAGTTAGAGCAAGAATCGACAAGGATCATCCCGTCGAATAAATACTTGGAGATATCCAAACTGGGAGAATTACTCGCTCTAAATCTCGTTTAGCTAACTTTTGTGAGCAATACTCATTTATCTATAGTGTTGAACCCTTGAAGGTAGAAGATGATGTCAAGGACCCCGATTGGGTGAATGCAATGCACGAAGAGCTACACAACTTTGAGAGGAACAAAGTGTGGACATTGGTTGAGAAGCCTAAGGAAGAGCAAAACATCATTGGAACCAAATGGGTGTTTCGGAATAAGCAAGATGAAGATGGACAAGTTGTACGCAACAAGGCTCGTCTCGTAGCACAAGGTTACACACAAATCGAAGGTATGGACTATGGTGAGACCTATGCCCCCGTTGCAAGACTTGAATCCATTCGCATTTTACTTGCTTATGCCAATCACCATGATATCACTCTTTACCAAATGGATATTAAAAGTGCCTTCTTAAATGGTGAAATTGAGGAGGAAGTATATGTTAAACAACCTCCCAGCTTTGAGAATCCCAAGAAACCTAATCATGTGTACAAACTTCGTAAAGCTCTTTATGGTCTCGAGCAAGCCCCTAGAGCTTGTTACAAATGCTTGACAAAGTTTCTTCTTGAAAAAGGTTTTGAAATTGGGAAGATTGATTCAACTTTGTTCACTAAGAGGGTTAATGGAAAATTATTTGTATGCCAAATTTATGTTGATGATATTATCTTTGGATCTACTAACCCCTCTTTTAGTGAAAAGTTTGGAAGGTTGATGTCGGAGAAGTTTGAGATGTCTATGATGAGTGAACTCAAATTCTTTCTTGGTTTGCAAATCAAGCAAACTAGGGAAGGCACCTTTGTCTCTCAAACAATGTTACCAAGGACTTATTCAAAAAGTTCAACATGCAAGAGAGTAAAGGTATGAAAACTCCAATACCAACGAGCGGACATCTTGACTTGACCAAGGATGGCAAATCGGTTGATCAAAAGGTTTATCGATCGATGATTGGTTCATTATTATATCTATGTGCCTCTCGACCCGACATTATGCTAAGTGTGTGCATGTGTGCACGATACCAAGCGGCACCAAAAGAGTGTCACCTTAAGGCGGTGAAAAGAATTGTGAGATACTTGATACATACACCAAACTTTGGCATATGGTATCCCAAAGGATCTTCTTTCAATCTTGTTGGCTACTCCGATTCGGACTATGCCGGAGACAAGGTTGACAGAAAATCCACTTCGGGTACATGTCAATTTCTTGGTAGATCTCTTGTGTCTTGGTCCTCCAAGAAACAAAATTCCGTATCTCTATCTTCTGCCGAAGTGGAATACATTGCCGCGGGATCATGTTGTGCTCAATCACTATGGATGACACAAACTCTTAAAGATTATGGTGTGCATGTGAGACATGTACCATTACTTTGTGACAATGAGAGTGCTATTAAGATAGCACACAATCCCGTGCAACATTCTCGAACTAAACATATTGAGGTTCGTCACCATTTCATTCGAGATCATGTTGAGAAAGGTGATATTGACCTTAAACATGTTCGTACTGACAAACAATTGGCGGACATCTTTACCAAACCCCTTGATGAGAAAGTGTTTTGTCACTTGAGAAGTGAATTGAACATCATTGATGCTTCAAACGTAAACTAGAGGTTCATGTGGATGCATACAAGGGCATGAGCATTCTTGACTAATCCATGCTTTCCTTCATGATCATTTTATATCTTGGACATTTTGCTCCCTTGTATGGTATCTAACCTTTTGTGGGTACTTGGACAAGCTTCATGTCACAAGATTGCATCACACTCTTATCTTGAGCAATCTTGTATAACCCAAGTATCAACAATTGATGGAGTAACAAGGAACAAGACAACCTAAACATATCCTTTGACAACATTTGAGTTATGCTTCATTCTTGTCATTTTGGATACACATGTTGTTCCTTGCAAATCTAACCCATGTAGGAAGATGAACTACAAATGATAGGATAGCTCCAAACTTCAATTCATGAGCATCCACTTCAAGTTCAACTACATGATGGACTTCACCACCAAATACCAATGTAAGTTCTCACATCTTAGAGAAGCTTCACTCAAAGACATGAGCTAAAGCAACTCAACAAGATGTGAATACATTGAAATGCTTAAAAGAAAAATGGCAACCCCATTTTGAGCTTAACGGCGATTATGACCTATGATCAAGTGTTTTCACTTGACTCCTAAGTCAAAATACTCTAACATAGGTGACCTAGTCGCCGACCCATCTAGATGAAGTTCTCTAGTGTTTCTTCTGCTTGTTCTGTTCTTGCTAGAGTGTTTCTTTTCAAAAAAAAACTTCATCTAGACGTTTCTTTGCTTCTTTTCTGTTTCTTCTCTTTTAGCTTGATTTGCAGTTAATTCTTTGCAAATCCTTGTGAGATTTCCTTGCCTAATGAGCTGAGTTGACAAAATATTCCATTGCATCAAACTCAGTTCCACCGAATTGTCTCAACTCGGTGTCACCGATTTTGCCTGCTCTAAGGAATTTTCTGTCAAATTTTCACTGAGTTTTTCTGCTCCAGCTCCACTCGATGATTCTTATCCTCTACATGCATCTAGCTGTATTTCTCAAGGACCAAACTCACTTAATCAATAACCTTGAAGTCCCTTCTTGGAAATTGATGTCAAAGGGGGAGAGAGGAATACATCAAAGCTTACCTCTACAACAAGATGCACCTTACAAGAGGAGAGAATGTTACATGTTTCTAAGAGGGGAGAAACATGATTAGTCTGTTCTTTGGCTATTGTTTGAGTTTTCTCACCCTACCTACTCCCAATATCCATGTCAGATTTAGGGAGAGAGGAAGTTCTTTAAGGGGAGACAGCTATTTCTTTTGGGGACATGTCTGCTTCAAAGAAGTATTCACCTAGTGATACTCTCTTCTACATGTCATCCCAATCTTGGTTTCTTGTTGATCTTGTGTCTTTTTCTTGAAGAAATTATCTTGTGTTATCTAACCCTATTTTCTCAAGTGTATTTCTTCAGGTACTTGATCAAGAACTTCAAGGTAAGTATATGCATCACACTCATGTACATGGTTGACCTCTTGCTAAGTATATATTGTTTGCAAGGAGAAAATCTTGTACATCTGGATACCCTAATGTCACATATATATTGCTCTGATGCATATAGCCAAGATACATGTTGCATGTATATTTCCCATAAGATATCATCATGTTATGCACATCTTCAGGGGGAGTTCAAGGGAGCTCATACATGTTACATGTTTCCTTCAAAGCTTTCATACATACCTCTACTAAATCTTTATTTAAAGCTTTGATGTATGTTGTCATCAATTACCAAAAAGGGGGAGATTCAAAGCACATTTGCTCCCTTGGTGGTTTTGGTAATTTATGCCAACATACATGTTGTTGGACTAATGCTTTTATCTAGTGAATTTCAGACAAGTTCAACAATGGCGTGGCGTGGACAAGAGGACGTGGAACCCCCTCAAAATGCTAAGGACAAGGATTGGCAAAAGATCAAGACTCCACATTTTTGGTTTAGTGATCCAAGATCACATTGAGTCCATAGGAAAGCCAATACAATTAAAAGGGGATGAGGTGTTGCTTAATGGTCTTTTTGCTCAAGTGCTTAGTGACAGTATTCCTAAACCCTCAACCACTCTCTCTACCCAAATATGTCCTAAACCTAAAGTCCAACTCGGCCCCACCGAAATTTCCAATCCGGCCCCACCGAGTTCATCCAAGACTTGGCCACTGCCAAAACCCTAACAAATCAGATCCACCGAAATGGATCTCGGTCCCACCGAGATGGCCTTGCCAACTCTCTGTAATCGGTTGCATTCACTTCGGTCTCACCGAGTTATGCATATCGGTCTCACCGAGATGGCTTGCCAACTCTCTGTTGCCTTATTGCTTCACTTCGGTCCTACCGAGTTGATGCAATCGGTGCCACCGAGATGAGGATTGCCCTAAGCCATTGCACTTCGGTCCATCCGAGTTGTTCATATCGGTCCCACCGAGATTCCTAAAGTTCATATCTTTTACACAGTTCGGTGCTACCGAGATGATCGTTTTGGTGCCACCGAGTTGGGTCAAAAGTGTGTAACGGTTGGATTTTGTGTGGAGGCTATATATACCCCTCCACCCCATCCTTCTCAGTAAGGAGAGCCATCAGAACATGCCTACACTTCCACCATTCATTTTCTGAGAGAGAACCACCTACTCATGTGTTGAGATAAAGATATTCCATTCCTACCATTTGAACCTTGATTTCTAGCCTTTCCCAAGTTTCTTTCCACTCAAATTCTTCTTCCACCATAGCCAAATCTGTGAGGAGTGTTTGAGTGCTGGGAAGACTATCATTTGAAGCACAAGAGCAAGGAGTTCATCAACAACACACCGTCTATTACCTTTTGGAGAGTGGTGTCTCCTAGATTGGTTAGGTGTCACTTGGGAGCCTCCAACCAGATGTGGAGTTGAACCAAGAGTTTGTAAGGGCAAGGAGATCGCCTACTTCGTGAAGATCTACCCCGAGTGAGGCTAGTCCTTCGTGGACGTAAGCCATGGTGGAATAGACAAGGTTGCTTCTTTGTGGACCCTTCGTGGGTGGAGCCCTCCGTGGACTCGCGCAGCCGTTACCCTTCGTGGGTTGAAGTCTCCATCAACATGGACATACGATAACACCACCTATCGGAACCACGCCAAAAACCACCGTGTCTTCATTGCGTTTGATCTTCCATACTCTACCCCTTTACTTTTCGTACTATTGCATGCTTTACTATTTCCGCTGCTCAATCTCTAGATATGCATGTGTAGAAAGTATTGGAGTGATCTTAACTTGTGCCAAAATCTGCCTAAATTCCAAGAGAAATTAAAAACTGCACCTTTGGTTGGTTAGGAGTCTATTCACCCCCCCCTCTAGACATATCTCCTCGATCCTACACGCCCCGCCTAGGCCCTTTCCTTCTTTTTTATTTCCTGCAATGAATCGATGTAGCCCCGCGGGGGCGTGAAAACAATATCTCTTAAATTTTAATTTAATGCTTTGCGATTTGGGATGTACACGTTCCCTCCCGAAGTTCTCTCGTGAGGCCGTTTTTTTTCCTTTGTTCGCCTCAGCGCTCTACGCCGTCAGGACCCAGCCCCCGAGCGGGCCTCAGCCGCCGCTGGTATGTCCTGTCGCGATGCCGGGACAAGGCCAGGAGGTGAGGGGCACAGGGAGCTAGTGAGGGCTCCTGAGGCGCGATGCTCAGGGAGCCCCCTTTGGCGTGCAAGCGGCTCACGCGAAAGAAAAAACGCTAGCGCTCAGTGGAGTCACGAGGGCAGAGAGCTTGAGTGACGGCGAGGGCGTCTCGCAAGGTAGTTAGACTTAGCTTTTGGCGGAGAGCGGTGTCGGGCGAGCCACAGCTCATGAGGAGTGCATGCGGCTCACAAGGCGCGCCTCACAAGGCTTGGCCTTCAAAGTCTCCGTCTCACGGGGCCCTCTGGTTTGGCGACCGCTACAGGCCGGCTCGCGAGAGGCCGCCCGCGAGGTCTCCGTGCGGCTTGCCTCCTGAGGGACTGCATGTCGACAAATTTCATAGTGGGGGAGCGACGTGCGCTTGCTAGCTTGCCCGTGGCCATTGCGTGAGGAGATAAAGCACCAAGGACCTTCGTGAGGTGACGTGCACGGGAGCTGGCCCACGAGCCAGAGCTCAGTCGCTTGGATTTTGTGGCGCTGCAGGGACGGACCCGAGCACAGACGCCGTGCCTAGCCCCCGCTCATGGAATCGGTCAGGGAAGGGGTCGCGCGCGCGTGGCGCTCCCGGGACGGCATCGTACTCAACACGCGATTAAGTAGGCGGCATAAACTTATCAGGGCATAATCAGCAAAATTCATTACACAACCAAAAAGGGATCAAGGCGAGGCTGCCGCGTCCGGCATGGGTCAGCTTGAAGTTGGTGCAGCCTGTGGGGTGCCTTCAGTCGCGTTAAACAAAATCACCTTGGCGGAAGGGTTCCGGGAGCGAAGATGCGGGAGGCGCGGCGAGGAGGAGTGTGGGCCGTGCGAGGTGACGCTTCGGACGTACTTGGCAGGAATGCGGTGGGGAGTCGTCAGACCGCCTGGTGAGGCGCGCAAAGGAAGACCGCTCCGCCGTGGCCAGGGGGCTTATGAGGCGCTGGGGGCTTGCGAGGAGCAGGGGGCTCACGAGGCCCTGGCACGAGGGACGCGAGCCTCTGGAAGGAGGCGCCGGCGTTCCTCAGGCCGAAGGGCATGCGCATGCCGCCGACGGCGGGGCCAGTGCCCTGGCCGATTCGCGGCAGCAGGAAGGGGTCCTGAGGGCAGAGCTTGTTGAGGCTGGTGAAGTCAACGCACATGCGCTCATTGCCGCCTTTCTTGGGGACGACGACTGGGTTGGCGAGCCATTCGGGATGGCGCACCTCGCGGATGACCCCAGCTTCTTGGAGCTTCTGAACTTCCTTGACGATGAAATCTTGCTTTTCTGGCGCCTGGCGCCGTGCTTTTTGCTTGACGGGGCATGCATTGGGGCACACCGCTAAGTGGTGGTCGATCACCTCCCTCGGCACACCGGACAAGTCAGATGCTTTCCAGGCGAAAACATCCAAATTTGCCCAAAGGAAGGTGACGAGCGCGCTTTCCTATGCAGGAGGAAGGCCAGCGCCGATGGTGAAGGTAGGGCCGGAGCCGCTGCCGTCCACCGACACCTTCTTCGTCTCGGGGTGGTCTTGAGAGAACAGCTTCTTCTTCTTCGCGGGCGCGGCCTCAGGAGGCTCGACCGCGTCCTCGTCAGCCGAACGGGCGACAGCGGCAGCCTTGTAGGCGTGCTCCAGGGAGAAGATCGCATCCTTCTCGTCGCAGGTGACAGTGATGATGCCGCTGCAGCCGGGCATCTTGAGAACGTTGTAGGCGTGGTGGGTCACTGCCATGAACTTGGTGAGAGCTGGGTAGCCCAAGATGGCGTTGTAAGGCAGGCCGATGTGCGCCACGTCGAAGTCGATGAGTTCGGTGTGGTAGTTCTTGCGGGTGCCAAAGGTGACGGCGAGGTGCACTTGCCCCAGAGGGATGGTGGAGCCCTCGGTCACTCCGGAGAAGGGCCTGGTCGGCGTCAGCTGGTCATAGGGCACTTGGAGCATATCAAAGGTATCGATGGAGATCATGTTGAGGCCGGCGCCTCCGTCGATGAGGGTCTTGGTGACCACGATGTTGCTGATGGTGGGAGTGCACAACATGGGGAGTGCGCCTGCGGAGGCCGTGGACTTGGGGTGGTCCTTGGAGTCGAAGGTGATGGCGTACTGCGACCACTTGAGGGGCCGCGCGGCCTCAGGCCTCGGGAGGGCGGCATTCACCTCGTGAGAGAGCTGCTTGAAGTGGCGGTTGGACACGGGGGCCTGAGCCCCGCCATGAATGCAGGCGACCGCGCGAGTCTCCTAGTAGCCCCCAACGCCCTCATCAGGCTGGTTGACGTCGTTCCTCCGGGGTGGCGGCGGCAGCAGCGGGAGAGCGGCGTTGGCCTGAGGGTTCGCCTCGCGAGGCTGGTCGCGCCAGGCGGCCTCACGTGGCTGGTCGCGCCATCCCTAGCGGAAGTTGCCGTTGCCGTTGCAGCCGTCCCAGCGGATGCCGCCGCGTCCACCTTCGCTACCGGCACCGCGAGCGTTGCGGTCGTCTCGGCGGCCCTGGCGCTCGCCGCGGAGCAGCTTGAGCTCCTGGCAGTCTTCAGTGCTGTGGGAGCGCACATTGTGGTAGGCGCAGAGCGGCCGGTTGTCTTTCCTGGGCTCGTCGCGGTCGCAGCCGCGCTTCTGCTCGGGCTCCACCGCAAACACGGCAGGGCCCTTACGCTTGACGTCCTTGTTCTTGGTCTTGGCGGCCTCGAGCGCTGCATCGGGATCATTGTGGACGAAGAGGCGACCTTCTTCAGCCTTTGTGCACTTGTCGGCGAGGTCGAACAGCTCAAGCACTGAGTCAAGCTCATCGTTGATGGCGAGCTTCTCGCGCATTTTGACGTCCATGACGCCAGTGGAGAACGCAGAGATGACGGCCGTGTCGGAGGCGCGCGGGATCTTGTTGCGCACTTGGCTGAAGCGCTGGATGTACTTGCGGAGGGTCTCGTCTGGGCGCTGCCGCACATGCTGTAGGTCGTTGATGGTGAGGGAGCGGTCTTGCGTGCCCTTGAAGTTGGCGAAGAACTGGCTGCAGAGCTCGGCCCACGATGAGATGGACGCCTCGGGGAGGTTCATGAGCCAGGAGCGCGTGCCGTCCTTGAGGGCCATGGGGAACCAGTTCGCCATGACCTTGTCGTCGCCATTCGCCGCCTCTATTCTCAGCGCGTAGAGCTGAAGGAACTCCGCAGGGTTGGGGGTGCCGTCGTAGCACGGAGGCAGCTCAAGCTTGAACTTCGCGGGCCACACCACCCGGCGCAGCTCGCGGATGAAGGCGCGGTAGCCCACACCGCTCGAGGGGATGCCGCCGGTGAGGGTGGCATGGTTCTGGCGCCCTGCCGCCGCAACCTCTTGGACGGCCTGGTCGTGGCGCCGGCGCTGCCACTCGAGGAGCACTCGCGCGTCGGGGGGCGCGCGTCGGATGATCTGGCAGCTGGCCTCGTCGCAGGCTGGCGGGGACGCGCCACTGGACTGCTCGTGCGCCCGCGCGTTGCTTTGGGGCCCGCCGAGCTCGTAGCACAGAGGAGGAGGCGGGGGAGCACCGTGTGCCAGGTCCCAAGCGCGAGACGGCGGAGGGCGGAGCGAGTGGGAATGCGCCGGAGCGTCCCCGGCGGCGTTGACGAGCTTGGTGATGCGACCAAGCCAGGCGTCGTAGCCGGCGTCGGCTGGACGATAGCGGAACTGCTCGCGCGCCATGATTAGCGCCGCCTGCGCATTGGGCGGCCCACGGGGGGCGAGGGAGGAAGAAGCCATGGCGGTGTGGCCGTTCGCCTGGACGAAGGGGTGCAGGGAGGAGTCTTGCTGCTCGCGGGCAGCGGAGTCGGTGGCGGCAGCAGCCTCGCCAGGGCGGCGGCGGTTGCTGCGGGCCACCGGCTCCGTCTGAGCCACGCGGCCAGCCCTGCGCTCGGCGCGCTCGCGACGTGCGTCGGCCATGAGGCCGGTGAAATGGAGGGCGGAGCGGGAGAACAGTAGCACACCCCTACCTGGCACGCCAAATGTCGGAAGTGGAGCTCCGGGGACCCAAAGGTTCAAACACTGGGGTGAGCTTGTTCTTACCTCTTGGTCCCCTACCACGGCTAAGCTACGGCGAAGCTACGGCGGGAGCACGCTAGCGAGGGGTGGACCGTGGACTCAGCGGTTTTTACCCAGGTTCGGGCCACCTTGCGGTGTAA
The DNA here is from genome assembly GCA_039707655.1 of Elymus sibiricus. Taxonomy (NCBI): domain Eukaryota; kingdom Viridiplantae; phylum Streptophyta; class Magnoliopsida; order Poales; family Poaceae; genus Elymus; species Elymus sibiricus. The sequence goes on from CM077676.1 coordinate 235,996,306, forward strand.
AACCCTACTCCTGCTTGGGTTTGATTGCCGTGAGCAAGAAGGCGTTCTCGCGTACAAGGTAGGAGACGGTGCAATCGAACCCTTCTACGGTGGTAGCACTGTCCCTTTATACCTGCCTCGGAACTCTTCCCCCTCGAAAACTTAGGCGGGAAGGGTTGCCACACTTGGCGGTTTTGAAAGGGAACACGCGCTCAGGCTATCCTGACTAAAGGTGGTCTTCGCCTGCAAAAGCATGATCCATCATGCGCCGGTGGGCTCGGTGATGACCTCCGCCCTGCGCGCCCGCCGTCTTGGTCTTCCTACGCCAATCGGGCAACCTTTGGGGCTGCTTTGGGAACTAGATAGCTGGCCTTGCTCCCTTAACACAAAAGACGAAACCATCTTCATCCGCGCCTGCCGCACGGCCTCTGTCGCTGCCCGTCACCGCGCACGTCACCCACGTGATGGGAACGAGACCGCGCAGCCGAGCCGAGCAACCCTCGTCTTGAGCGCCTTCGGGAGGAAGCCTCGGGAGGTCACCTCGGGAGGCCGCCTCGCGAGGGGGCCTCGCGAGGCTACTGGTGAAGATGACGGGTCTTGTTCGTCGCTCCCTGAGGAGGGGTCCTCAGGAGGTCACGGCCTCATGAGGGGGCTTGGTGAGATGCTTGATGAAGACGGCCTGCTGGGCCCACGCCAGGCATTGCGCCCTGGGCCAAAGGCAGACAGGCCTTGATACCCTGGGTTCCATGGGCCCGACAGTGGGTGGGGGGGTTGTTCGGGTTTGGGGGGGAACAGAATAACCGCACTGCACCTATCAACCAAGCGCACTGCCGTGTTAGTGCGACGCCGAGCCGGGGGTGGGGGAGGGCGAGGCCGAGACAGGAACGAGCCAGAGCTGGTGACGACACGGCGTGCCGCGGCGTCGCATGCGTGGGCAAGTCCATGACATCCGTGACCCCACTATCTACCTTAGGGGTGGGTGGGGGTTGTCCGGGTTTGGGGGGAGGAACACTATAACAGCACTGCGCCTGTTAACCAAGTGCGCTGCCGCGTTAGCGCGAGGCCGAGCTGGGGGTGGGGGAGGGGTGTCGGGACCCCCCTCGCCCACCCCCGGTGACTCCGAGCCAGAAACGAGCCGGAGCAGGCGACGACGCGGCATGCCGCGGAGTCGCATGCGTAGGCGAGTCCATGACATCCGTGACCCCACTATCAATCTTAGGGGTGGGTGGGGGGGTTGTTCGGGATTGGGGGGGAACAGAATAACCGCACTGCGCCTGTTAACCAAGTGCACTACCGCGTTAGCGTGAGGCCGAGCTGGGGGTGGGGGAGGGGTGTCGGGACCCCCCTCCCCCACCCCCGGCGACGCCGAGCCAGAAACGAGCCGGAGCAGGCGACGACGCGGCATGCCATGGAGTCGCATGCGTAGGCGAGTCCATGACATCCGTGACCCCACTATCTATCTTAGGGGTGGGTGGGGGGGTTGTTCGGGTTTGGGGGGGAACAGAATAACCGCACTGCGCCTGTCAACCAAGCGCACTGCGGCGTTAGCGCGAGACCGAGCCGGGGGTGGGGGAGGGGGGATCGAGACCCCCGACCCCCTGCCCCACCCTCGGCGCGGCCGAGACAGGAACGAGCCGGAGTAGGCGATGACGCGCCATGCCACAGCGTCGCATGCGTAGGCGAGTCCGTGACATCCGTGACCCCACTATCTATCTTAGGGGTGGGTGGGGGGTTCTTCGGGTTTGGGGGGGAAACAGAATAGGTGAGGCCGAGCCAGGAACGAACCGGAGCCGGTGACGACGCGGCGTGCCGCGGCGTCGCATGCGTAGGCGAGTCCGTGACATCCGTGACCCCACTATCTATCTTAGGGGTGGGTGGGGGTTGTTCGGGTTTGGGGGTGAAACAGAATAACCGCACTGCGCCTGTCAACCAAGCGCACTGCTGCGTTAGCGCGAGGCCGAGCCGGGGGTGGGGGAGGGGGTGTTAGGACCCCCTCCCCCACCCCCGGCGAGGCCGAGCCAGGAACGAGCCGGAGCCGGCGACGACGCGGTGTGCCGCGGCATCGCATGTGTAGGCGAGTCCGTGACATCTGTGACCCCACTATCTATCTTAGGGGTGGGTGGTGGGTTGTTCGGGTTGGGGTGGGGAACAGAATAACCGCACTGCGCCTGTCAACCAAGTGCACTGCCGCGTTAGCGCGAGGGCGAGCCGGGGGTGGGGGAGGGGGGTTGGGCCCCCCCTCCTCCACGCCCGGCGACGCCGAGCCAGAAACGAGCAGGAGCAGGCGACGACGCGGCATGCCGCGGCGTCGCATGCGTAGGCGAGTCCATGACATCCGTGACCCCACTATCTATCTTAGGGGTGGGTGGGGGGTTGTTCGGGTTTTGTGGGGAACAGAATAACCGCACTGCGCCTGTAAACCAAGCGCACTGCCACGTTAGCACGAGACCGAGCTAGGGGTGGGGGAGGGGGGATCGGGCCCGGACCCCCCTCCCCCACGCCGAGCCAGGAACGAGCCGGAGTAGGCAATGACGCGGCGTGCCACGGTGTCGTATGCGTACGCGAGTCCGTGACATTCGTGACCCCACTATCTATCTTAGGGTTGGGTGGGGGTTATTCGGGTTTGGGGGGGAAACATATTACGTGAGGCCGAGCCAGGAACGAGCCGGAGCAGGTGACGACGCGGCGTGCCGCGGCGTCGCATGCGTAGGCAGGTCCGTGACATCCGTGACCCCATTATCTATCTTAGGGGTGGGTGGGGGATTGTTCGGGTTTGGGGGGGGGGGACAGAATAACCGCACTGCGCCTGTCAACCAAGCGCACTGCTACGTTAACACGAGGCCTCGCCGGGGGTGGGGGAGGGGGTGTCGGGACCCCCTCCCCCACCCCCGGCGAGGCCGAGCCAGGAATGAGCCGGAGCTGGCGACGACGCGGCGTGCCGCGGCGTCGCATGCGTAGGCAAGTCCGTGACATTCGTGACCCCACTATCTATCTTAGGGGTGGGTGGAGGGGTTGTTCTGGTTTGGGGGGGGGAAACAGAATAATCGCACTGCGCCTGTCAACCAAGCGCACTGCCACGTTAGCGTGACGCCGAGCCGGGGATGGGGGAGGGGGGTCGGGACCCCCCTCCCCCACCCCCGGCGAGGCCGATCCAGGAATGAGCCGGAGCTGGCGACGACGCGGCGTGCCGCGGCGTCGCATGCGTAGGCGAGTCTGTGACATATGTGACCCCACTATCTATCTTAGGGGTGGGTGGGGGCTTGTTCGGGACCCCCCTCCCCCATCCCAAGTAAGGCCGAGCCAGGAACGAGACGGAGCAGGCGACGACGCGGCGTGCCACGACGTCGAATGCGTAGGCGAGTCCAAGACATCCGTAACCCCACTATCTATCTTAGGAGTGGGTGGGGGGTTATTCTGGTTTGGGGGGAGGGGGGAGGGGGAACAAAATAACCGCACTACGCCTGTCAACCAAGTGAACTGCCGCGTTAGCGCGATGCCGAGCCCCCCTCCCCCACCCCCGGCGAGGCCGAGCCAGGAACGAGCCGGAGTAGGTGACGACGCGGCGTGCCGCGGAATCGAATGCGTAGGCGAGTCCGTGACATCCGTGACCCCACTATCTATCTTAGGGGTGGGGTGGGGGTTTTTCTGGTTTAGGGGGGGGACAGAATAACCGCGCTACGCCTGTCAACCAAGCGCACTGCCGCGTTACCACGAGGCCTCGCCGGCCGTGGGGGAGGGGGGTCGGGATCCCCCATCCCCCACCCCCGGCGAGGCGGAGCCAGGAACGAGCCGGAGCAGGCGATGACGTGGTGTGCCGCGGTGTCGCATGCGTAGGCGAGTCCATGACATCCGTGACCTCACTATCTATCTTGGGGGTGGGTAGGGGTTGTTCGGGTTTGGGGGGAAACGGAATAACCGCACTGCGCCTGTCAACCAAGCGCACTGCCGCGTTAGCGCGAGGCCGAGCCGGGGGTGGGGGAGGGGGGGTCGGGACACCCGCCCCCCCTCCCCCACCCCCAGCGAGGCCGAGCCAGGAATGAGCCGGAGGAGGCGACGATGCGGCGTGCCGCGGCGTCGCGTGCATAGGCGAGTCCGTGACATCCGTGACCCCACTATCTATCTTAGGTGTGGGTGGGGGGTTGTTTGGGTTTGGGGGGAAACTGAATAACCGCACTGTGCCTGTCAACCAAGCGCACTGCCGCGTTCGGGCGAGGCTGAGTCGTGGGTGGGGGAGGGCGGTCGGGACCCGCCCTCCCCCACCCCCGGCGAGGCCGAGCCAGGAACGAGCCGGAGCGATGACGCGGCGAGCTGCGGCATCGCATGCGTAGGCGAGCCCGTGACATCTGTGACCCCACTATCTATATTAGGGGTGGGTGGGACGGTTGTTCGGGTTTGGGGGGAACAGAATAACTGCACTGCGCCTGTCAACCAAGCACACTGCCGCGTTAGCCCTACGCCGAGCCGGTTGTGCGGGAGGGGTGTCTGGACCCCCCCTCCCCCAACCCCGGCGAGGCCGAGCCAGGAACGAACCGGAGCTGGCGACGACGCGGCGTGCCGCGGCGTCGCATGCGTAGGCGAGTCCGTGACATCTGTGACCCCACTATCTATCTTAGGGCGGGTGGGGGTTGTTCGGGTTTAGGGGGAACAGAATAACCGCACTGCGCCTGTCAACCAAGCGCACTGCTGCATTAGTGTGGGGCCTCGCTGGGGGTGGGGAGGGGGGTCGGGACCCCCCTTCCCCCACCCCTGGTGAGGCCGAGCCAGGAACGAGCCGGAGCAGGCAACGACGCGGCGTGCCGCGGCGTCGAATGCGTAGGCGAGTCCGTGACATCCGTGACCCCACTACCTATCTTAGGGGCGGGTGGGGGGTTGTTTGGGGTTGGGGGAGGGGGAACAGAATAAACGCATTGCGCCTGTCTACCAAGCGCGCCGCGTCGTCGAATGCGTAGGCGAGTCCGTTACATCCGTGACCCCACTATCTATCTTAGGGGTGGGTGGGGGTTGTTCGGGTTTGGGGGGAGGGGGAACAGAATAACCGCACTGCGCCTGTCAACCAAGCGCACTGCCGCGTTAGCGCGAGGCCCAGCCACCCCCACCCCCGGCGAGGTCTAGCCAGGAACGAGCCGGAGTAGGCGACGACGCGGCGTGGCGCGGCGTCGCATGCGTAGGCGAGTCCGTGACATCCGTGTCCCCACTATCTATCTTAGGGGTGGGTGGGGGGTTGTTCTGGTTTGGGGGGGCAAAATAACCGCACTGCGCCTGTCAACCTAGCGCATTGCCGCGTTAGCATGAGGCCGAGTCGGGGGTGGGGGAGGAGGGTCGGGACCAGCCTCCCCCACCCCCGGCGAGGCTGAGCCAGGAATGAGCCGAAGCTGGCAACGACGCGGCGTGCCGTGGTGTCGCATGCGTAGGCGAGTCCGTGACATCCGTGACCCCACTATCTATCTTAGGGGTGGGTGGGGGGTTGTTCAAAATTGGGGGGGAACAGAATAACCGCACTGCGCCTGTAAAGCAAGCGCACTGCCGCGTTCGCACGAGGCCGAGCCGGGGGTGGGGGAGGGGGGGTCGGGACCCCCGTCCCCCACCCCCGGCGAGGCCGAGCCAGGAACGAGCTGGAGTAGGTGACGACGTGGCGTGCCACGGCGTCGCATGCGTAGGCGAGTCTTTGACATCCGTGACCCCACTATCTATCTTAGGGGTGGGTGGGGGGTTGTTCGGCTTTGGGGGGGGAACATAATAACCGCACTACGCCTGTCAACCAAGCGGACTGCCGCGTTAGCGCGAGGCCGAGCCGGGAACAAACCGGAGCAGGCGACGATGCGGCGTGCCGCGGCGTCGCATGCGTAGGTGAGTCCGTGACATCCGTGACCCCACTCTCTATCTTAGGGGTGGGTGGGGGTTGTTCTGGTTTTGGGGGGGGGGATAGAATAACCGCACTCCGCCTGTCAACCAAGCGCACTGCCGCGTTAGCGCGAGGCCGCCCCCCCCCCCCTCCTCCACCCCCGGCGAGGCCGAGCCAGGAACGAGCCGGAGCAGGCGACGACGCGGCGTGCTGCGTAGTCGCATGCGTAGGCGAGTCCGTGACATCCGTCACCCCACTATCTATTTTAGGGGTGGGTGGGGGGTTGTTCGGGTTTGGGGGTGGAAATAGAATAATCGCACTGCGCCTGTCAACCAAGCGCACTACCACGTTAGCGCGAGGCCGAGCCGGGGGTGGGGGAGGGGTGGTCGGGACCCACCCTCCCCCACCCCCTGCGAGGCCAAGGCCAGGAACGAGCCGGAGTAGGCGACGACGCGGCGTGGCACGGCATCGCATGCGTAGGCGACTCCGTGACATCCGTGACCCCACTATCTATCTTAGGGGTGGGTGGGGGTTGTTCGGGTTTGGGGGGGAACAGAATAACCGCACAGCGATTGTCAACCAAGCGCACTACGGCGTTAGCGTGAGGCCGAGCCGGGGGTGGGCGAGGGGGGGTCGGGACCCCCCCTCCCCCACTCCCGGCGAGGCCGACGCGGCCTGCCACGGCATCACATGCGTAGGCGAGTCCGTGACATCCGTGACCCCACTATCTATCTTAGGGGTGGGTGGGGGGGTTGTTCGGGTTGGGGGGGACAGAATAACCGCACTGCGCCTGTCAACCAAGCGCACTACCGTGTTAGCGCGAGGCCGATCCGGGGGTGGTGGGGGGTCGGGACCCCCCTCCCACACCCCCGGCGAGGCCGAGCTAGGAACGAGTCGGAGCAGGCGACGACGCGGCGTGCCACGGAGTCGCATGCATAGGCGAGCCCGTGACATCCGTGACCCCACTATCTATCTTAGGGGTGGGTGGCGGGTTGTTCGGGTTTGGGGGGGACAGAATAACCTCACTGTGCCTATCAACCAAGCGCACTGCCGCGTTTGTCTATAGTGGGGAGTGGGGGAAACAGATTTAGGCCGTATATGTTTTGTATTGTCTCCCATTTTATTTTCTGCGCATTTTTGTACATATTGTTATGCTCTTCGTTTATTATCGTTCTGGTCTACATGTGTCTTCTTTGTGCACTGCATATGTGGAATTCTTCTGGTACGCTGCATGTATATCTTCTTCACACTTCATTTGTCTATAGTGTGAACTGCTTGTATTCTGCTTGTGCACTGCATATCCCTTTCCTTCTGTGATGTCTGTCCAATGTTGTTTTATCGTATGTATTTAATCTTTTGTGTAATGATATTTTTGAATCTGTTGGGATGTATGTAATATGTTTGTGTGTCAGACATTATTGTTTGCAAACGTGTTTTTAATCACCTTGAATTGAACATACTTTTCTGAATACAAACTCCTTAACAAACTAGTGCTGAAGTTCAGCGGCATTTTTCTGTTCGCAAACTAGCAAGCTTGTTGGATCGGACATAAGCAAAAGCTAGCAACAGGAAACAAGGGACAACACAATTTAAGCAAAATGAAACTAAACCTAGCACCTCTCAGACTTCTTTTGTTTGTTCCTTTCTAGTTGCTGTATGGAATTACATCCTTGTTCTTCTTATTTTCTTTTTCTTCCTTTGCCCTCTGTAGTCCCCTGACAATATCGTCTATGCGTTTCCATGAATCATAGCTGGCGAATGCATCTATTACAGTGTACTTGATAAGCTTGTCTGGCAGCGGGCAGAACCCCCACAAAGTATGGTCTTCCTGACGGTTGATTTTGTTCTTCATGTCCATGTAGTGATTGTCGATCACCCTGCTGGCAACATCAGCCAAAGAGTCATATCTCTTTTTTTATGGATCTCTCCATTCCACTTGAATATCAATGTAGTTGTCAGAGTTGATCTCCAAGCCAGATAGTTTCAGCTTTCTCTTGTCTCCTTGAATGGTGAATCCGGCGAATGTGTATTCTTCATTCATGAGGAATTCCTGCAGTTCCAGGGGCGTGCAATTTTTTGGTATAGAGTGAATATGAGTGTTGTTTATAGTGAGACTGTACAAGTTATTCAGTACCACCAAAGGCTATGCAATGCTTTGAAGTTGTGAGAATCCAGGTTTCTTTATCCTTCTATAAATTATATATGTATCATTCTATAAGGGCATTTGCGATGAAGAAAATTAAAAATCGAAATTGGCAACCAATACTATAGATTGATAATCATTCTCACATGTCTTTAGCCACAGAGATGTGGTAGACAAGGTATTCGTGTTCTACGCATAGTTGGAGGACGGCTGCCTTCTGTGGCTCCTCGTAGTGCGTGTACTCGACATCAATGCCGACGGTTTTGACGGGCATGCCGCCGAGCTTCCTCCTGAGCGTGGACAGCATCTTGTCCATGTCGCAACCCTTGCTTGTGCAGACGACGTGGAGCTTGTGGTTGCCGTGGAGTTCGACATCGTGGAGCTCCCTGGTGTACCTGCGGCGCCGCTTGTACAGAGGTGCATCGGCCATGGATGTCCTCTGCTCTCTCGTGTTTGTTTTGGAGAGAGAGGTTGATGAAAGAGACTAGGTGAAGAAGCGGCAATGGGTATTCTGGGGACAATTGAAGTTCTTCTGAATGGGGTTTTCTATGGCGGTTTGCTACAGGACATGGTGGGGTGGTGGTGTGGGATATTTCATGGCAACTGCAGAGAGGCTATGCGTCGTGGAGGGTCTGTTAGTGGCCTCAAAATCTGAAATGGCCTGGCCTCTTTTTTTTCGCACACAACTGGTAGAACTGACATTTTTTTGTTTGGTGTTTTTTCATACTATTTGCACCGCTTGGAAAATATAAAACGACTGCCTATGTTGAGAAACTGCACTGCATGGAACTGATTTTTTTCTGAGTACACTGCATTAGATAAGATGCCAAATTTCATACAAATGTAAGTGCACTGCTTTTTTATGGCTGGAATTTATTTTTTAATTTTTATAAAAAACAGCGATCTAAATTTGTGGGTCTGCAAGCTTGTAGGTAACAGTACTGTAATTTAGTTGAAACAGACTGCAGCGCGAAACTAACTGCACTTCTTGCTTCAGCATAGCTCACTTCATTGTTGGATTCCTGCAGACTGCATTCCTGCTATGACTTTGTTGCTTCCTTCATCTTTTATGTGAGTGAACTGTAGTTGCACTGCATTGTAATGCCTCTCCCTTTTTTTGAGTCTTTATTCTCTTTAGTGGGTCGTGGAATGTGATAATGTGTTGGACCTGCTGGAGAGTAAGTTACATTTGGCCCAGGTAGGCCTACCCGCACGGCTTCTTTTTCTCTGTGCAGTGTGTATGCGCTAAACTTTAGTCCCACCTCGCCTGGCGAGAGCGCCCACGACCGGTTTATAAGCCCTGGCGAGGCACCCCTTTCGACCTCCTCTTGATACTGATTGGGCGCTTACACACGGCGTTCGCTGCCCTCCCGCCCGCTGACCTGTGGGCCCTAGTCTTCCTGGCCCCCATGCATCGTGGCTCAGAATGGACTCGCCTATGGATCTCTGTGGGCGCTGTCCTAGTACGAGACTGGCTGGGGCCATGTTGGACTAGGGCAGTCAATACTTTTTTCTTACGTACTTGTGTTTTTTTATTATAGATTGTGCACTGCTTTGTTAGAACATTGTAAACTGTATCTATGAACGTTCTGTACTGCATGTTTCTACATTTCCACACTGCCTGCCTGTACAGTACGGTTTGTGCACTTCATGGATCTTCGTTTGTGCACTGCATTTTCGTTCATTTGTGCACTGCCATGTGCACATGCTTTGTGCGGTATCCGAATCACACTCTTTTGGAATGTTTATATTTTTTAGTGCGCTGCAGCATATTCTAACAGAGAACTGCAACATTGTACACGACATAAACTTGTTCATAACATAAGCAAACTACATGATTACAAAGCAAACTGCATCACAAGCAAACCTAAATTTACCACAAGCAGACTACAAACTTGACAGAAAGCAAATCCGATGAGAAATCTAAAATGGCATGAGCAATCTTCTAGGTACTTTCATGGCCGGCACCACCTCTTTTCTTTAGTAGTCGTAGTCGCCCCAGGACCTGGCGTGCTTCTTGGACTTCTCCTTCTCGAGTTTTGCCCGGTGGAACCCTTCCTGGGTGATGGTGAGGCGGCTCCATATCTCGTATGCGGCGTAAGCGTCCTTTGTCGCGTACTCGATGTGCTTCATGGTCAGGGGCATGCACTCCCAGCGCTTGTGCTCTGCGTCCGTCATCTTCTTCTTCATGTTGTTGTAGTAGTCGGTGACGAGGATGCCGGAGACATCTGCAAGGGAGTCCAGCGGCTTGGTCATTGTGGGCACCCTCCATTCCTTCTGGATGTCGACGAAGTTGGTGATCTGCAGCCCGACTCGCTAGAGCTTCTCTATGTCACCGTCGATGGAGAAGCCAGCAAACGTGTACCTAGGGTCAGCGAGGAAGTTGTCGAACCTGATGCAGTTGTCGTGGGCGGCGCTGAGTTGGAAGAGCAGCATCGGATGATCCTTGCCGACGGAGAGCTGAACAAGGGTGGCCTTCTGGTTTGGGCCGTCCTCCTTGGTGTACTCCACATCAACTCTGACGATCTTGTGGCGCTGGAACTGGAGGTGGCGCTCATACAGCTGGATCGTGGTCGCCGTCTTCTCCAAGTCGTTGGTGTGGTTCACGTGCAACATGGTGTTGCCGTGGGCCTGCACCTCCTTGAACTCCTTGGTGAACACCATGGCCTGGTTGAGTGGGAGGTAATTGGTGGCAGCACAATGGTGATTTTCTATTGTTGTGGATGAGAAAGCCCTGGCGGAGGTCTGAATATAAGGGCGGGATGGTGGCAAAGGATGAACTGCACGATCTCCCCTGGCGATGTGGTTGTGCAGATCGTGGGTTGGTTTGCGTCTGCGATCGTGGCTTTTTAGTGCTGCAACCGCTCGGAGTGGGGGTCGTCTGTCATCGTGGGTTTTTTTATCGTGGTTTTTTTTTTGTAATTTTCATCAGTAATATTGTTAACCACCGCTGTATCTCCAGGCATTCAATGTTTTATTATGTTGTAGGCGGTACAGATAACCTAATTCAGTTGCCAAACTGCACCTTAGCTGTAACCGCACTTCTTTGTTGAACACGGCGCACTGCACTATTGAATTATGCGTACTGCATTTTTATTTGAACGAACTGCAGTTCCTGGCCGTGAGGCATGGTGGGGGGGGGGGTTGGAGGGGTCCTCCCCCCCACATATTTTTTGTTTTTGTTGTGGACATTCATTTATAGAAGGTCTTTTTTTTCACGCGCTATATCCACACTGCAATTTAGTTCAAAACGGAGTGCAATGAGGAACTGACAGCACTTCTTCCTTTAGCAAAGCGCACTGTATTGTTGGTTGCTGCAGACTGCATCCCTGCTGTGGCTTTTGCAGCTTCCTGCATTTTTATGTGAGCGAACTGTAGTTGCTCGCTTGGTGGGGCGTGGGGTTAATACCAACACACATTTTTTATGTGGTTATTCATTTTTTAAAAACTTTTATATTTTTGTTGTTGGTGATAAACTCATTGTACTGCCTCTCTCTTTTTATTTTTTCGAGTCTTTGTTCTCTTTAGTCGGCCGTGGAATGTGATAATGTGTTGGGCCTGTTGGAGAGTAAGTTACATTTAGGCCAGGTAGGCCTGCCCGCACGGCTTCTTTTTCTCTGTGCAGTGGGTATGCGCTAAAGTTTAGTCCCACCTCGCCTGGCGAGAGGTCCCACGACCGGTTTATAAGCCCTGGCGAGGCACCCCTTTCGAACTCCTCTTGATACTTATTGGGTGCTTACACACGGCGCTCGCTGCAATACCATTCTGACCTGTGGGCCCTTGTTGTCCTTGCCCAATGCATCGTGGCTCAGAACGGACTCGCCTCTGTGGGCGCAGACCTAGTACGAGACTGGCTCGGGCGAGGATGCAGCTGGGCGGTCATCTTTTTTTTCGTATGTGATTAATTTTCCATACTCTTTGTACCTTTTATAATTGTCTCGGATGTCTTTTGTGTACTGCTTTTACCAACGGTGTGCACTACACATCGTGAGAACTTCATTTAATCAGGTACTGCACTGCACGTACCCATCTTGTGTGCTGCGTTAGTTAATCTTGTGAACTGCATGCACCTTTCTGCAGAACTGTTTAAACATTTGTTGAATTATGTATTTTAAAAATTATATATATATATATATATGAGGTGCGTTTGCGGGGTGTGTGACACAAAAGTCAAATGGGCAGTCCGCCACATCGTTTTTTGGGTCTTCCCTTTTTCTATGTAATGTTAGTTTTATTGATTCTCCTGGTTTTTTGGGTAACGTAACTTTCATTAATTCTTCCATTTTTTTTCCGGTGTTCCTAGACCTTTTTCATTCCTCTTCTATATATTTAACTCTCCATTGCAGTTCATTTCCCCTGTAGTCGCATCTACTCTCCTCTTCAAAGCGTCCTTTGTTTCTTTTCGGTTTCTAGGGTTTTTTTGCCATGGCGCCAGGCCCCTGTGCGAACCTCTCCTGCTGCGGCCATGGTTGTGGTGTGCCGACGCACTGCGACTGCTCAGCTTGCACTGAGGCGCGGCGTGCTCGCCGGAGGGGTAAGGTCTTGTGTCGATCTGGGCGAGCTCAGCAGCTTGCATATGGCCCGGTTTTCACCGAGGGATTGGATCTGGACGAGATCAATCTCGTTGAGTTCCATTCTGCTCTGCTTCACCGTGGCCTTGGCCGCACCAGCCCATTTGTCCATCGCTTCACGCCCACAGATGTGGAGACTCATTATAAGATGGTAATTTTCGTTTTGATCTGATTATTTTTTGTGTCTTTTATTATTATGTATAATTCCCACACAAGACTGAACTGCTATTACTTTAGAAGCGCACCATTTTGTCTATTGAAGTGTACTACACAATGTTACTTTATCATGTATTCAGTTTTTGATAGGGTAGATAGATCTCGTTTATTTTTTTTGGTATGAACTGCATGGTTACAAGATATGTACTGCGTAGATATGTGATGTGCACTACTGGTTTGCACCATTTCTTTTTTAATATCATATGGGCACTACATGCATCTTTCCATGAACTTCATGTAAGTGAAACTTGTACTGCATATTAGCATGTTGCGCACTGCATGTGCCTCCTTTTGTGCACTTCGTTAAAGAGATGTAATGAACTGAATGTACGCTTGCTCTGTATTTCTGTTGGCTCCATTGTGCACTTCATCTAGCTAGCGTCAACACTGCATGCTGGTTCATTCTGCTGTGTGCACAATATGAGAAGTGTATTGCTATTATTGTCCTCTAATAGTTTTATTACTATTTCTGTAGAAAATCCCCCATCGAGCTATTAGGTATCTCTGCCTTAAGAAGGCCGGTGTTCTCCAAGTTGTTCTCGGCGAAGGTCACCCCAAACCAGCTGAGTACCGTGTTGGCGTTGGTGGGCGGCTGTATCTGCAGAAAGGCTGGAAGGAATTCGTCATTGAGAGTGGCCTGAGGTCTCATCAAGTTGATGTCCTCAACTTTTTTGAAGTAGGGGACCGTATTATTGAAATCACGTTTGACGTGATTGGTTAATATTTGAGGTGGATTGTAATAAGTACTTTTTGCGTATCGAATGCTTCGTCTTATTCTGTTATGTTGTCTATAATAACAACTCGTGTTTGTGTTTTTATCTATGAGACATGCGTGTTTGCTTTTTTAACTCAGTTTGTATTTTGTTTACCTAACGTGAACCGCCTGGCTTGTAGGACAGAACTTCGTGCTGTCTATGGGGCGAATTGCATTGTGTGTTTTGTTTGATTGTCAAACTGTGTCAATGTTGCGAAGTAGCCTTTGTTCTGTTTGCACCTTTAGATCCGCCATGGCACGATCAACACTATACTCACAATGCTTATGGTTTTCCCCTTTTATATTCACTACCATCATTCTAGGTGCTAGTCTGCTCCAAAGCTTAGTTGTTCGAATACGAATCTAATATCATGCTGATATTACTAAAATAGAGACATGTTTAATTGGTTACCTAATGTTCCTACTTTAGTTACGAAAAGCCTGTGCGCCACATATAGAGAGACAACAGGGAATTGCATTTCTTTGTGCGCTCTGGTTCATCATGGGTGGGGAAAGAACATTGTATTACCCAAAATCCTCTTGCTCTTCTTTAACATGTTCCTCTTCTGTTCTTCTTTAATAATTATAGTAGTACAGTATGTTCCTTGTTGGGAAGAGGAGCAGGGACATTTGTAGTCCACATGTCTATTAGGTCACTTCTGCTCGATGCTTTCAACTCTTCGAGTTGATCTGCCATAATATCCAGGAAATGTTGGGAGCTGTGTCGCGTTTGAGAGTCTAGACTGATAGTAACAGTAGTGCGCCTTCAGTTGAAGAGAGCTACCCCTGTAGGGGATCCAAATCCTTTCTAGCCATAATGGGAATACAAGCCCATATTTTAAAGCTAGTTCCAGTTTCCCGATTTTACTCCTGATGCATAGGGTTTTCCCCTTTTATTAACACTATGATCTACGTAGGTGCTTTGTGTCGTACTAACAACACTCCACCCTTCAAACTAAACAACACACCACTCATAATTCCGAAGCTTAGTTGTTCAAATACGAATCTGATATGATATTGATTAGTTAACAGACACACAATTAATTGGTCAACTAATGTTCCCACTTGAGTTTCCAAATGCACGTGGCCACATATAGAGAGACAGCAGGGAATTGCATTTCTTTGTGCGCTCTGGTTCATCATGGTTGGGCAACGAACATTGTATTATCCAAAATCTGCTTGCTCTTCTTTAACATGTTCCTCTTCTGTTCTTCTTTAATAAGTATAGTAGTACAGTATTTTCCTTGTAGGGAAGAGGAGTAGGGACATTTGCAGTCCATAGGTCTATTGGGTCGCTTCTGATCGATGCTTTCAACTCTTCGAGTTCGTTTGCCATAATATCCAGGAAATGCTGGGAGCTGTGTCGCCTTTGAGAGTCTAAACTGATAGTAACAGTAGTGCGCCTTCAGTTCAAGAGAGCTTCCCATGTAGTAGATCCAAAGCCTTTCTAGCCGTACCGGCAGTACAAGCCCATATTTTCTAGCTAGTTCCACTTTCCCAATTTTACTTGTGATGCATAGGGTTTCCTCGTTTTATCTACACTATGATCTGCATAGGTGCTTTGTGTCGTACGAGCAGCACTTGACCCAGGGGCCATAGTTTTCACTAGAGGCTTCTCTCTTCAAACATAGCATACGGTGGGTAGACAAATTACAGTTGGGCAATTGATAGAAAAGCGCATAGTTATGACATTATTCATGGCAATGATCATGTATATAGGCATCACGTTCGTGACAAGTAGGCTACTAGTATTACTCCACTTCAAGAGGGCTTCTATGCTTGCCTCTCTACATATTAAGTTCATAACAAACAGAGTAATGCATGAAGTATGATGACATGATGTAGACAAAATAAACTCAAGCAATATGATTAAACCTTGTCGTTTTACCCTTAATGGCAACAATACAAATGCGTGCCTCGCTACCCCTTCTGTCATGAGGTGACACTACAAAAAAAAGACACATCTGTGACATTATGGCCTGAACAAAAAAACATTATGTCATGTATGTGACACTTCTATGATAATAATTGTGACAAAAAACACGTATCATCATAGATGTGGTGGGCTCCTACTACTATGACAAAAAATTATGACAGAAAATGGGCTTTTCATCCTGGGCGGGACCGAGACGCACCTGCATGACATTCTTTGGGCTGTCCATGATGTAAAAAATCATGGTAGAAGTGAGGGCGAGGAAATTTTTTGGGAGTTCCCAGCTACGGTGGGCACTCGGTGGATGGTCAGGGCCGAGTGATGCAGTGTGGTTTGCGCATTTCTCTCGTACGCGCGTGTGTGCGAGGCGTTCACTAACTGAACCCGAGAGAGGCGTTCACTTACTGAACCCTAGCGATCAGTCGATCCCTCACACTCTACTATGTACTGAACATGAGTGATCGATCCCACTATGTACCGAAGTCGATCGATCCCTTCGCTGCTAACTGAACCCAATCGATTCCTTCGCTGCTAACTGAACCCGACCGATTCCTTCGCTGCTAAATGAACCCGACCGATTCCTTCGCTGCTAACTGAACCCAAGCGATTGATCGCTGCTGCTTACTGAAGCCGATCGATCGATGCGTTGCATCGAGCCCCCGTGCGAGACGTAGCCAGTTGGTTGCATCTCAATGAACAGTGCCTGTTGCTGCGCGCGCGCGATACGTAGAACGAGTCGAGACTTGCATTGATCGATTGAGCCACTTTGTGCGAGACGTGGTGAGTTGACCTAGCCGGTTGGTTGGCTGTGGATGAACAGTTCCCGTTGCTGCCGCCCGCTCGTACGCCCCACCCCAGCCGGTGGGTTGGCTGTGGATGAACAGTACCCTGGCTATTTGAAGGTGGTTGGCACTGGATGAACAGGATCCCGACCGATCGAGGAGGCCGTGCCGAAGTACGCCACACCCCAGCCGTTGGTGGGGGTGGATGAACAGGAGGCCGTGGAGGCCGTAGGCAGTTGCGGATGAACAGTAGCCCGTGGAGGCGCGGCTGGAAGTCGACGGTGATGAATAGTAGCTCGTGGAGTCCCATTTTGCGATATGCCACACCCCTCCCGATGAACAAGACCCCTATTTCGATCGTAGCTGGTTGGAGAGAAGTCTGTTTCCTCCGTTTTGTGGTACGCAAGACCCCTCCCGATGAACAGGACCCCGTTTCAACCATAGGCGGTTGGAGAGATGTCCGTTTCATCCATTTTGCAGTACGCCAGGCCCCTCCCAATGAACAGGAGCCCATTTCGACCATAGGCGGTTGAACAGAAGTCCGTTTCCTCTGTTTTGCGGTACGCCGCACCCCCAGCCGATGAACAGGACCCCATTTCGGCTGTTCCGTCCAAGCCGGTTGGCTCCCAATGAATAGGACGCATTCTGACCCATTCGCTAGGCTCCCAATGAACACGACATTGTTTCGTCCATTCTGACCCAGCCGGTTGGCTGCCGATGAACAGGACGCCATTCCTGCCGTCCAGTGCAGTCGTACGTATGTGCGGCTCTGGCCGTACGTATGCGCGAGTACGCGTTTGAAACCCCGCCCGTATGTACGTACGTCGCCGTATTGTTTTGCAGCGTGCCTATACGTATGTGTACGTGATTTAGACGGGACTGCCTGAACTGCTATGTCGGGGGCTCTACTACGACACGTGTCGCTCCTTACACGGTCACGGTTCATCGTGGCAGAGAGACCAATCAACCAGTATGTACGTACACGCTTGCGACCAGATAGATAACGCTACATATGCTTCGACCTGGTGGTTCCCAACTGTCAGGGGGGATAAGGAGGCACTACCTTGCATGTGAACATATAGCTGGTGGGTCCCAGCTGTCAGGGGGAGGAATCATTTTTTTGCGCGTAATAAGGAGGCACTTCCTTGTGTGCGAATATGTAGCTGGTGGGTCCTAGCTGTCAGGGGGAGGAAACATTTTTTTCCACGTAATAAGGAGGCACTTCCTTGTGTGCCACCATGGACCTCGTGTGTCCTAGCTGTCAGCCTCTCCACGTACAGTCCTCTTCTGATGGATGTCGTTCGTTGACCGCGTTGACGACGCCGTACCGAGTGCACCAAGGCGGTGGACGACGGCGAGGCCGAGGAATGGAATGACCTAGAGCTGGGGAAGACGCGACGGTTGTTGCCCACGTGGAGGGGAGTATGAGGGTTTACTGGTTCGACTACGGTGTGAGGCTGCCGTCGTCGGAGAATAACAGGAGGTGTGGGTGAGTAAAGGGATGGCCTGGCCAGCACTGGGAGTAGGGTGGGGCGGTGAGGCCTGCACGACAGCACAACCGGCCGTGGGAGGCAGGAGCAGGTGGTCCCGCTCGCGCTGGTTTGGGCGGCTAGAGCAAGAAGATCAGAGATTGAAGAAGCAGCATGACCGTTGAATTAACATCAAATGGTCACTGCTGCTAGAATCGTTGGTTGACTAAGTTGACAAAGCCCTGCGTATGCGTAAACTTAGTACGCCCACAGGTCAGCCTACAAATCAGGTGGGTCCCAGCTAGCAATGGAGGAATCATTTTTCTTGCGCGTCATAAGGAGGCACTTCCTTGCATGCGACCACGGATCTCGTGGGTCCCAGCTGTCATCCTCTCCACGTACAGTCCTCTTCCGATGGCTGTCTTTCCTTGACTGCATTGACGACGCCGTGCAGAGAGCACCAAGGCGGTGGACGACGGCGAGGCCTAGGAAGGGAATGACCCGGAGACGGGGAAGACTTGGCAGTGGTTGCCCACGTGGAGGGGAGTATGAGGGTTTACTGGTTCGGCTGCGGTGTGAGGCTGCCATCGTCGGAGAATAATAGTAGGTGTGGGTGAGTAGAGGGATGGCCTGGCAGCGATGGGACTAGGGTGGGCGGTGAGGCCTACGCGGCAGCACAGCCGGTCATGGGAGGAAGGAGCAAGGGGTCCCACCGGCGCTGGTTTGGGCGGCTGGAGCAAGAAGATCAGAGATTGAAGAAGTAGCACGGCCGTTGGACTAACATCCAATGGTCACTGCTGCTAGAATCGTTTGTTGACTAAGTTGACAAAGCCCTACATACGCGTCAACTTAGTAGGCCCAAGTCGGCCTCCAAATCTGTGGCTAACATCATACAGCCCATTTGCTATTATTTATAATAATTTATAGCCCGTTTGCTCATTCTTAAAGAATTTTTTGCAGCACATATTCTTTTTGTTAGCATTACAGCACATATTCTAGCCATGGTTAAAAATTTCAATGAAAATTTGCATATTTCGGTGGGCTCTGAACTGTTTTTAATCCTGAATTTTTGAGTCAGACTCAAACTAATTTGATAAATAAAATTATATTAATTTGAAATCCAATGAAATTGTCACCGCAGAAAAATCCAATGAAATTTAAAATTTCAAAATCTAGATAAAAAAAATTTGAAACTAATTACCAGTTTGCTGTGTTTTTTAAAATTTACAGCCCATTTCTTATTACTTATTGTTGGGGAACGTTGCATGGGAAACAAAAATTTTCCTACGCACACATAAGATCTATCCATGGTGATGAGCATCTACGAGAGGGAGAGTGAATCTACATACCCTTGTAGATCGCTAAGCGGAAGCGTTAATAAACGCGGTTGATGTAGTCGAACGTCTTCGCGATCCAAATCGCCGAGCGTCCCGCGATCCAATCACGATCCTTCCGATCTAGTGCCGAACGGACGGCACCTCCGCGTTCAACACACGTACGGCTTGATGACGCCTTCACCTCCTCGATCCAGCGAGCGATGGTGAAGTAGTGGTTGAGTTCCAGCAGCACGACGGCGTGGTGATGGTGGTGAGGAACAATCTCTGCAGGGCTTCGCCAAGCACTACGGAGATTATGACGGAGGAACTAGAGGGCTAGGGTTGCCGCACACGGCTTGGGGAAATCTTGATGTGTCCCGTGTGCTAGCCCTGCCCCTCTATTTATATGTTGAGCCTTGGGGTCTAAACTTGGAGTAAAAGCCTCCTCTAGGTCGGTTTTGCCCGCACAAGGTCGGTTTGGCCCGCAGGAAAAGAGTCCAACTCGGATCCCTGCCGAACCGTGCACAGCCGCGCACAAGCGGTAGTACCGCTTCACACAAGCGGTAGTACCGCTTGGGCGGTAGTACCGCTTCACACAAGCGGTAGTACCGCTTGGGCGGTAGTACCGCTTCACCAAGCGGTAGTACCGCTTACGCGGCAGCAAAACTACTTTTGCACTTTCCAATACCTTGTGGGCTTTATCCCTTTGGCTCATATAAAGTGTTGCTGCACCCGAACACTTCGGTAAACATCCGGAATCCCTTCCGGTGAACTCCGGAACCCTTCCAGAGATCAAAACACTATTATCACATATATCAATCTTTACCTCCGGACTATTCCGGAGATCCTCGTCATGTCCGGGATCTTATCCGGGACTCCGAACAACTTTCGGTCACCAACATAATAACTCAATTATACTAATCGTCACCAAACGTTAAGTGTGTAGACCCTGCGGGTTCGAGAACTATGTAGACATGACCGAGACACCTCTACGGCCAATAACCAATAGCGGGACCTGGATGCCCATATTGGCTCCTACATATTCTACGAAGATCTTTATCGGTCGAACCTCTATGTCAAGGATTCAGTTAATCCCGTATGCTGTTCCCTTTGTTCTTCGGTATGTTACTTGCCCGAGATTCGATCGTCGGTATCACTATACCTAGTTCAATCTCGTTACCGGCAAGTCTCTTTACTCGTTCCGTAATACAAGATCCTGTGGCTAACTCTTTAGTCACTTTGCTTGCAAGGCTCAATGTGATGTTGTATTACCGAGTGGGCCCTGAGATACCTCTCCGTCATACGGAGTAACAAATCCCAGTCTTGATCCATGCCAACCCAACAGACACCCTCGGAGATACCTGTAGAGCACCTTTATAGTCACCCAGTTACGTTGCGACGTTTGATACACACAAGGTATTCCTCCGGTGTCAGTGAGTTGCATGATCTCATGGTAAAAGGAACAGATACTTGACATGCAGAAAACAATAGCAATAAACTGACACGATCAAATGCTATGTTTACAGTTTGGGTCTTGTCCATCACATCATTCTCCTAATGATGTGATCCCGTTTATCAAATGACATCTCATGTCAATGGCTAGGAAACCTTAACCATCTTTGATCAACGAGCTAGTCAACTAGAGGCTTACTAGGGACACAGTGTTGTCTATGTACCCACACATGTATTTGAGTTTCCAATCAATACAATTATAGCATGGATAATAAACGATTATCATGAACAAGGAAATATAATAATAACCAATTTATTATTGCCTCTAGGGCATATTTCCAACAGTCTCCCACTTGCACTAGAGTCAATAATCTAGTTCACATCACTATGTGATTTACATTGTAATGAATCGAACACCCATGCAGTTCTGGTGTTGTTCATGTTTAGCCCTTGGAAGAGGTTTAGTCATCGGATCTGCAACATTTAGATCCGTGTGTACTTTGCAAATATTTATGTCGTCCTCCTTGATGTAATCGCGGATGGAATTGAAACGTCGCTTTATGTGTCTGGTCCTCTTGTGAAATCTTGGTTCCTTGGCTAGAGCAATGGCACCAGTATTATCACAAAACAGAGTCATTGGGTTAAGTGCACTAGGCACTACTCCAAGATCTGTCATGAACTCCTTCATCCAGACACCTTCCTTCGCCGCCTCCGAGGCAGCGATGTACTCCGCTTCGCATGTAGAATCTGCTACCACGCTTTGCTTGGAACTGCACCAGCTAACCGCACCCCCATTAAGAATAAATACGTATCCGGTTTGCGACTTAGAGTCATCCGGATCAGTGTCAAAGCTTGCATCGACGTAACCCTTTACGACGAGCTCTTGATCACCTCCATAAACGAGAAACATGTCCTTAGTCCTTTTCAGGTACTTCAGGATATTCTTGACCGCCGTCCAGTGTTCCATTCCTGGATCACTTTGAAACCTTCCGACCATACTTATGGCAAGGCTGACATCGGGTCTTGTGCACAGCATTGCATACATGATAGAGCCTATGGCCGAAGCATAGGGGATGACACTCATCTTTTCTCTATCTTCTGCAGTCACTCGGCATTGAGTCTTACTCAACTTCACACCTTGCAAAACAGGCAAGAACCCCTTCTTGGACTGATCCATTTTGAACTTCTTCAAAATCTTATCAAGGTATGTGCTTTGTGAAAGTCCTATTAAACGTCTTGATCTATCTCTATAGATCTTGATGCCTAATATGAAAGCAGCTTCTCCTAGGTCCTTCATTGAAAAACTCTTGTTCAAATATTCCTTTACGCTTTCCAGCATTTCTATATTGTTTCCAATCAGCAATATGTCATCCACATATAATATTAGAAACGCTATAGAGCTCCCACTCACTTTCTTGTAAATACAAGCTTCTCCGTAAACTTGTATAAACTCGAACGCTTTGATCACATCATCAAAATGAAGATTCCAACTCCGAGATGCTTGCACCAGTCCATAAATGGATCGCTGGAGTTTGCAAACTTTGTCAGCATTCTCTGGATCGACAAAACCTTCTGGCTGCATCATATACAACTCTTCCTTAAGGTAACCGTTAAGGAACGCTGTTTTGACATCCATCTGCCAAATTTCATAATCGAAAAAGGCAGCTATTGCTAACATGATTCTGACGGACTTAAGCATCGCTACGGGTGAGAAGGTCTCATCGTAGTCAACTCCTTGAACTTGTGAAAAACCCTTTGCCACAAGTCGAGCTTTATAGACGGTGACATTACCGTCCGCGTCCGTCTTCCTCTTAAAGATCCATTTGTTCTGAATGGCCTTACGCCCTTCAGGTAATACTTCCAAAGTCCATACTTTGTTTTCATACATGGATCCCATCTCGGATTTCATGGCCTCTAACCACTTCTCGGAATCCGGGCCCATCATCGCTTCTCCATAGCTCGTAGGTTCATCGTTGTTTAACAACATGACCTCTAAGACAGGGTTGCCGTACCACTCAGGAGTAGTACGCGTCCTTGTCGACCTACGAGGTTCGATAGCAACTTGATCCAAAGCTTCATGATCATCATCATTAACTTCCTCTTCAGCTAATGTAGGCTCCACAGAAACAACTTTCTGCGCTGCGCTACTCTCAGGTTGAAGTAAAGGTTCAATAACCTCATCAAGTTCTATCTTCCTCCCACTCAATTCTTTCGAGAGAAACTCTTTCTCAAGAAATGTTCCGTTTTTAGCGACAAACATTTTGCCTTCGGATCTGAGATAGAAGGTATACCCAACTGTCTCTTTTGGGTATCCTATGAAGACGCATTTCTCCGCTTTGGGTTCCAGCTTTTCAGGCTGAAGCTTTTTGACATAAGCATCACATCCCCAAACTTTAAGAAACGACAGCTTTGGCTTCTTGCCAAACCAAAGTTCATATGGCGTCGTCTCAACGGATTTCGATGGTGCCCTATTTAAAGTGAATGCAGCTGTCTCTAATGCATAACCCCAAAACGATAGTGGCAAATCGGCAAGAGACATCATAGATCGCACCATATCTAATAAGGTTCGATTACGACGTTCGGACACACCATTACGCTGTGGTGTTCCAGGCGGCGTCAATTGTGAAACAATTCCACACTGTCTTAAGTGACTGCCAAACTCATAACTCAGATATTCTCCTCCTCGATCAGATCGTAGGAATTTAATCTTCTTGTTACGATGATTCTCAACTTCACTCTGAAATTGTTTGAACTTTTCAAATGTTTCAGACTTGTGTTTCATTAAGTAAATATACCCATATCTACTTAAGTCATCAGTGAAGGTGAGAAAGTAACGATAACCACTGCGCGCTTCAATACTCATCGGACCGCACACATCAGTATGTATGATTTCCAATAAGTCACTTGCCCGTTCCATTGTTCCAGAGAACGGCGTTTTAGTCATCTTGCCCATGAGGCATGGCTCACATGTGTCAAGTGATTCAAAATCAAGTGACTCCAAAAGTCCATCAGCATGGAGCTTATTCATGCGTTTTACGCCAATATGACCTAAACGGCAGTGCCACAAGAAAGTGGTATTATCATTATCAATTCTATATCTTTTGGCATCAATGTTATGAACATGTGTATCATTATTATCGAGATTCAACAAGAATAAACCCCTCACATTGGGTGCATGACCATAAAAGATATTACTCATATAAATAGAACAACCATTATTCTCTGATTTAAATGAGTAACCGTCTCGCAATAAACAAGATCCAGATATAATGTTCATGCTTAACGCAGGCACCAAATAACACTTATTTAGGTTCATCACTAATCCCGACGGTAATCGAAGAGCGAGCGTGCCGACGGTGATCACATCAACCTTGGAACCATTTCCCACGCGCATCGTCACTTCGTCCTTTGCCAGCCTCCGTCTATTCCGCAGTTCCTGTTTTGAGTTGCAAATATGAGCAACCGCACCGGTATCAAATACCCAGGCACTACAACGAGAGTTGGTAAGGTACACATCAATAACATGTATATCATATATACCTTGTTTGTTGTTGGCCGCCTTCTTGTCAGCCAAATACTTGGGGCAGTTCCGCTTCCAGTGTCCAGTTCCCTTGCAATGAAAACACTCAGTTTCTGGTTTGGGTCCAGCCTTGGGTTTCTTCACGAGAGGAGCAACTGCTTTGCCACTCTTCTTAGAGTTACCCTTCTTACCCTTGCCATTTTTCTTGAAACTAGTGGTTTTATTGACCATCAACACTTGATGCTCCTTCTGAATTTCAGACTCAGCGACTTTCAGCATCGCAAACAGCTCGGCGACTGACTTGTTCATCCCGTGCATGTTATAGTTCAACACGAAGCTCTTGTAGCTAGGCGGCAATGATTGAAGAACTCTGTCAGTGATAGCCTCTGGCGGAAGGGGCATCCCTAACTCAGCCAGACGGGTGGAGTACCCAGACATTCTGAGCACGTGATCACTGATAGACCCGTTCTCCTCCATCTTGCAAGCATAGAACTTATCGGAGATCTCATATCTCTCGATCCGGGCATTCTTCTGAAAGATAAACTTCAACTCCTGGAACATCTCATATGCTCTATGACGTTCAAAACGTCTTTGAAGTCCCGGTTCTAAGCCATACAACATTGCACATTGAACTATTGAGTAATCATCAGAACGAGCCTGCCAGGCGTTCACAACGTCTAGAGACTCAACTGGAGCGGGTGGATCACCAAGCGGTGCATCAAGGACATAAGCCTTCTGGGAAGCCGTAAGGATAATCCTTAGATTACGGGCCCAGTCCACAAAGTTACTTCCATCATCTTTCAACTTAGCTTTCTCTAGGAACGCATTAAAATTCAGGGGTGCTACTGCGCGAGCCATGATCTACAACATAAATATAGCAAAGACAACTTAGACTATTGTTCTAGATAATGAGTTTAGTTAATCATATTACTTAAAAAACTCCCACTCAGATTGACATCCCTCCGATCATTCGAGTGTAACATGATCCAAATCCACCAACTCAAGTCCGATCATCACGTGAGTCGAGGTGGTTTCAATGGTGAACATCTTCATATTGATCATATCTACTATATGACTCATGTTCGACCTTTCGGTCTCTTGTGTTCCGAGGCCATGTCTGTACATGCTAGGCTCGTCAAGTTTAACCCGAGTGTTCCGCACGTGCAACATGGCTTGCACCCGTTGTATGCGAACGTAGAGTCTATCACACCCGATCATCACGGCGTGTCTCGAAACGACGAACTTTCGCAACGGTGCACACTTGGGGAGAACACAATTTATCTTGAAATTTAAGTGAGGGATCACCTTATAATGCTACCGTCGTCCTAAGCAAAATAAGATGCATAAAAGGATTAACATCACATGCAAATCATAAGTGACATGATATGGCCATGAACTTGTGCTTTTGATCTCCATCTCCAAAGCACCGGCATGATCTCCATCGTCACCGGCATGACACCATGATCTCCATCATCTTGATCTCCATCAACGTGTCGCCATAAGGTTGTCGCGCCGACTGTTGCTTCCACGACTATTGCTAACGTTTAGCGATAAAGTAAAGCATTACATAGCGCTTAATGATTGACACGCAGGTCATACAATAATTAAAGACAACTCTATGGCTCCTGCCAGTTGCCATATTCATCGACATGCAAGTCGTGATATTCTATACAACACATGATCATCTCATACATCACATATATCTCATCATGTAATTGGCCATATCACATCACAACATACCCTGCAAAAACAAGTTAGACGTCCTCTAATTGTTGTTGCAAATTTTACGTGGCTGCTATGGGTTTGCAAGAACCGTTCTTACCTACGCAAAACCACAACGTGGTGTAGTGATTGCTTTTTGATCTTCTAAAAGAACCCTCTTCATTGAAATCGATTCAACTAAAGTGAGAGAGACAGACACCCGCTAGCCATCTTTATGCAACGAAGTTACATGTTAGTTGAAGGAACCTGTCTCGCGTAAGTGTACGCGTAATGTCGGTCCGGGCCGCTTCATCTCACAGTACCACCGAATCAAATATCAACTAGTAACGGCAAGCAATATGTATACACCCACGCCCACAACTCGTTTGTGTTCTACTCGAGATCTCATCTACGCATAGACCTAGCTCTGATACCACTGTTGGGGAACGTTGCATGGGAAACAAAAATTTTCCTACGCACACATAAGATCTATCCATGGTGATGAGCATCTACGAGAGGGAGAGTGAATCTACATACCCTTGTAGATCGCTAAGCGGAAGCGTTAATAAACGCGGTTGATGTAGTCGAACGTCTTCGCGATCCAAATCGCCGAGCGTCCCGCGATCCAATCACGATCCTTCCGATCTAGTGCCGAACGGACGGCACCTCCGCGTTCAACACACGTACGGCTTGATGACGCCTTCACCTCCTCGATCCAGCGAGCGATGGTGAAGTAGTGGTTGAGTTCCAGCAGCACGACGGCGTGGTGATGGTGGTGAGGAACAATCTCTGCAGGGCTTCGCCAAGCACTACGGAGATTATGACGGAGGAACTAGAGGGCTAGGGTTGCCGCACACGGCTTGGGGAAATCTTGATGTGTCCCGTGTGCTAGCCCTGCCCCTCTATTTATATGTTGAGCCTTGGGGTCTAAACTTGGAGTAAAAGCCTCCTCTAGGTCGGTTTTGCCCGCACAAGGTCGGTTTGGCCCGCAGGAAAAGAGTCCAACTCGGATCCCTGCCGAACCGTGCACAGCCGCGCACAAGCGGTAGTACCGCTTCACACAAGCGGTAGTACCGCTTGGGCGGTAGTACCGCTTCACACAAGCGGTAGTACCGCTTGGGCGGTAGTACCGCTTCACCAAGCGGTAGTACCGCTTACGCGGCAGCAAAACTACTTTTGCACTTTCCAATACCTTGTGGGCTTTATCCCTTTGGCTCATATAAAGTGTTGCTGCACCCGAACACTTCGGTAAACATCCGGAATCCCTTCCGGTGAACTCCGGAACCCTTCCAGAGATCAAAACACTATTATCACATATATCAATCTTTACCTCCGGACTATTCCGGAGATCCTCGTCATGTCCGGGATCTTATCCGGGACTCCGAACAACTTTCGGTCACCAACATAATAACTCAATTATACTAATCGTCACCAAACGTTAAGTGTGTAGACCCTGCGGGTTCGAGAACTATGTAGACATGACCGAGACACCTCTACGGCCAATAACCAATAGCGGGACCTGGATGCCCATATTGGCTCCTACATATTCTACGAAGATCTTTATCGGTCGAACCTCTATGTCAAGGATTCAGTTAATCCCGTATGCTGTTCCCTTTGTTCTTCGGTATGTTACTTGCCCGAGATTCGATCGTCGGTATCACTATACCTAGTTCAATCTCGTTACCGGCAAGTCTCTTTACTCGTTCCGTAATACAAGATCCTGTGGCTAACTCTTTAGTCACTTTGCTTGCAAGGCTCAATGTGATGTTGTATTACCGAGTGGGCCCTGAGATACCTCTCCGTCATACGGAGTAACAAATCCCAGTCTTGATCCATGCCAACCCAACAGACACCCTCGGAGATACCTGTAGAGCACCTTTATAGTCACCCAGTTACGTTGCGACGTTTGATACACACAAGGTATTCCTCCGGTGTCAGTGAGTTGCATGATCTCATGGTCAAAGGAACAGATACTTGACATGCAGAAAACAATAGCAATAAACTGACACGATCAAATGCTATGTTTACAGTTTGGGTCTTGTCCATCACATCATTCTCCTAATGATGTGATCCCGTTTATCAAATGACATCTCATGTCAATGGCTAGGAAACCTTAACCATCTTTGATCAACGAGCTAGTCAACTAGAGGCTTACTAGGGACACAGTGTTGTCTATGTACCCACACATGTATTTGAGTTTCCAATCAATACAATTATAGCATGGATAATAAACGATTATCATGAACAAGGAAATATAATAATAACCAATTTATTATTGCCTCTAGGGCATATTTCCAACACTTATAGGCCATTTTCTTTTTTTAGGGGTATAGGCCATTTTCAGTGCAAGCCGAATGCATCCCTCCTCGTCTTGAAAGATTTGCAGCCCAGCAGGCCTGAGAAAAGCAAGTAGGCCTTGGTTGGGTATTGTGCAAAAAAAATAGAACTGCGCTAGCCATTTCAATAAAGAAAAAAAAACTAGGCTGATCATGTGGTAAACATAAAATAAAAGACTGGTCATGGAAATTTTTGAACTATTTTTAATTCCAAAATTTCGAGCCCGATAAAAACTAATTTTAAAATATATTTAACTTATGTTAAAATACAATGAAGTATGAAATATTAAAAAATAAAATATAATCCGCAATTTGAAACTAATTGCCCATTTTATGTGTTTTTTATATATTTACAGTCCATTTCATATTACTTATATATAAAATTTACAGTCTTTTTTTATGGCCAGGTCGAATGTATCCCTCGTCGTTTTAAAAGATTTGCAGCCCAGCAGGGCAGGGAAAAAGAAATCGGCCTGTGTAGGTTATTCTACGGGGAAAAAAAGTTGCGCTAGTCATTTTCACAGACAAAAGGAACAGCTGGGCTCGTCATGTTGTAAACATAAAATAAAAGTCTGGGCTAGACGGGCCACAGACACCGCATAGCCCAGTTGATACCTTGCTCCGTCTCAACAACAAGAACAAAACTGCTCGAGCTACTGGGTCCCAGGTGTCAGCAGCTCCTTGTGCAATTCTGTTGTTTATTGACTACGTTGACAATGTCGTAGGTCCCAGATGTCAGCAAACCATTAGGAGGAAGCATTTTTTTCATGTAATAAGGAGGAACTTGCTTGTGTATGGCTATGGACCTGGGGCTCTAATGACCCACAAGTATAGGGGATCAATCATAGTCCTTTTGATAAGTAAGATTGTCGAACCCAACGAGGAGCAGAAGGAAATGACAAGCGATTTTCAGCAAGGTATTCTCTGCAAGTACTGAAAGTAGTGGTAATAGATAGTTTCGGTAGCAAGATAATTTGTAACAAGTAACAAGTAACAAGTATAATAAAGTGCAGCAAGGTGGCCCAATCCTTTTTATAGCAAAGGACAAGCCGGAACGATCTCTTATAACAAGCAAAGGGTTCTCGAGGACACATGGGAATTTCATCTAGTCACTTTCATCATGTTTGTTTGATTCGCGTTCGCTACTTTGATAATTTGATATGTGGTGGGACCGGTGCATGGGTGTTGTTCTTACTTGAACAAGCCTCCCACTTATGATTACCCCCTCTCGCAAGCATCCGCAACTACGAAAGAAGAATTTAGATAAATCTAACCATAGCATGAAACATATGGATCGAAATCAGCCCCTTACGGAATAGCGCATAAACTAGGGTTTAAGCTTCTGTCACTCTAGCAACCCATCATCTAATTACTACTCCACAATGCCTTCCCTTATGCCCAAAGATGGTGAAGTGTCCTGTAGTCGACTTTCACACGACACCACTAAAGGAAGCAACAACATACATATCATCAAAATATCGAACGAATACCAAATTCACATGATTACTTATGACAAGACTTCTCACATGTCCTCAAGAACAAAAGTAACTACTCACAAATCATATTCATGTTCAAGATCAGACGGGTATTGAATATCATTAAGGATCTGAACATATAATCTTTCACCAAATAAACCAACTAGCATCAACTACAAGATGTAATTAACACTACTATCAACCCACAGGTACCAATCTGAGGTTTTGAGACAAAGATTGAATACAAGAGATGAACTAGGGTTTGAGATGAGATGGTGCTGGTGAAGATGTTGATGAAGATTGGTCCTTCCACGATGAGAGGATCGTTGGTGATGTCGATGGCTTCGATTTACCCCTCCCGGAGGGAAGTGTCCCCAGTGGAATCGCTCCGCCGAAGAGCAAAATAGCTCCTGCCCAGGTTCCACCTCGAGACGGCGGTGCTTCGTCCCGAAAGTCTTCTCTCTATTTTTTTAGGGCAAATGAGATTATATAGCAGAAGGAGGGGGCCAGAGGCCAGCCAGGGGCCCCACAAGGCATCAGGGCGCGCCCAGGGGGGAGCCGCGCCCTGTTGCCTTGTGGGCAACTGGTGGGTCCCCTCCAGTATCTATTTTCTCCAGTATTTTTTATATTTTTAATAAAAAAACTCCGTGAAATTTCAAGTCAATTGGAGCTCTATAAGATAGGTATCTCTGCTGTAACTATTTCAGGCCTAGAATTCCAGCTGCCGGTATTCTCCCTCTTCATATAAATCTTGCAAATTAAGAGAGAAAAGGCATAAGAATTGCATCATAAAGTGAAATAATGATCAAATACATTATAAATAATAGTAGGAAATCATGATGCCAATTGGACGTATCAACTCCCCCAAGCTTAGACCTCGCTTGTCCTCAAGCGAAAACCGAAATCGATAATCATGACCACATGTTTAGAGGGAGAGGTGACGATAAAAATAAAATAAAATACATACATAAAGGCATCATGAACTTTATTATAACAGCAATACATCATCACAAAACTTCTCATGAAAAAGTGACAATTCATTCACATGTTAAAGTATGAACCATAAACCGTATTGAAAACTAACAAACTATGATCTCAGTCACTGAAGCAATTGCAATCCATCATATTATCAGAAAGAGTCTATGTAAGAGCTTTGTTTAGCAAGTTCAAATACTCAACTATCATTTAGTCTTCTATGATTGCTGAGACTCACGGCATACTTATGGAGCAAAAGTTTCAGCCAGACACATAGAAAGATAGGGGCTTATAATTTTGCCTCCCAACGTATTTACCTCAAGGGTAATGTCAACAATAATAACTCATGATCACCTGTAACACCCCAAAATAATTCCTTGGGATTTTCAAAATCTTTTCTTTAAAATAAAATGCTTTGAATTATTTTGGCCCTATTTTTCTTTTTCTCTTTCTTCTGTTCTGAAAATCATTTTAATTTTTAATTGGATTTCAAAATTTTAAATGGTTTTGATTTGGATGGTTATTTACTTGGGTAATTATTTATGGGAAGATCAAAAATATTTATCTTTGGAAAAGTTTCTGGAATAATTAAAATTATTCCAAGGAAATGGCCCTTTTCACTTCTTTCAAGCCCTTCTAAATTCTCCCAATAATTTTTCTGTCACTTCTAAATTATCCCTCAAGTCATTCTCACATTCTATGACAGTGTCCAATATTTTTCCTCTTCACAAAAATATTTCTTCCATTTTAAATAAATTCCAAAGTTGGAATTTATAATTATCCTAGTTTCTTCGGTTTACAAAGGAACCATATTTTCTATGATTCTTCTGCAACCACAAAAATTATCCTAGCAACTAGACAGTACCCACAACCCATTTCACCAAAAACATTGGGTTCCACAGTTCAAAATTTTGAAATTCCATCCAGTTCAAATTTTGAGCAGATTCAAACTTCCTGACCAAAACCTATTTTTAATAGCTCCAAAAAATTTGAAACTTTGCCAGACTCTCTTTTATGCTTCAACACCTCACCAACAAAAATTGTCACAAATTCCTAAAATCCCTAGCACTCTCTGTCATTTCAACATACACTTGGTGGGCGTACTGCTCATCGCCGTCAGAAAATTCAGTTAACTGAATTAGGTTCAGAGAGAGAGGGAGACGTCGCCGTGCACTCCACTCCATCGTCTCCCCTTCTCCTCCACGCCTCCTCTGGCCATTAATGGACCGCCAGGACCCCTCTGGTCAATGGCTGCCGCCGGCAGCACAGTGGCTCACCAGTGCAACGGCCACCTGCTCAACCGCGGTGGACCGAAGGATCGCCATGGCCATCGATGAGCATTCACTGGCCTCGCCATCCAAACCTACCTCTCTCTCCACGCGGCACCTCCTCCGCATCATCGCCACACCGTCCAAACCATCTGGAGCCCGCCTGCCAGTCGTCGGAGCCGGATGCCGCCGCCGCACCCGTACACAGACCTCGCCGTGGATAAGGCCAAAGAGCTCAAGCTCGTCCACGCCGACTCTTCCAGAGGACTCCACTGACCTCTCTTATCCTCGCACCACCCTTGACCACCGCCTCTAACCACCTCGTCGGCCGGAGTAACTCCGACGTGATCCGACCTCACTGGACCTCCTCGGATCACCTATAAAAGGGCCTCCCGAGCTCCGTGCACTCATCACACCACCTCCACTGCCTCCCAATCGACTGCTACGCCACTCACCCGACCTCGGGCAGGTCGTCTCCCTGCTCTCCGGTCACCGATCCGCCGCCACCGCCCACGATCAGCATGTCGTCATTACTCCACCTCCACCGCTCAAATTTGGCCAGTAGACCTCTCGTGCACCCACTCATCGATCCCCGTCTCTAATTTGACACAAGAAGCCCTCTCCGGCGAGATCCAACCTCACCCGAACCACCGTTCGCCGGCGACGACCTCGCCGTCGTTCTGGTGCTCGCCGGCGACTACCACCGCCTCCCACCGATGCGGAAGGACTCCCTGAACAAGCTACGATCATCGCCGCTCGCTGAAACCCCGGCGATCGTCACCGGTGATCACCGCCGTCTCTCTGTTCTCGCGCGCAAGCGCGTTCAAATTTGAACCTGACGGGTGGACCCCACCCATCAGCGTTTTATTCTTTTCCGTTTAAAACAAAAAGCGTATTCTGTTCGTTTATGCGTTCTGAGTTGGAAAGCATATTCTGTCCCGAAACATTTTCTTTTATGTTTTTATAACAAAAGCAGATTTGACCACAACTTTGACTGCTTCTAGTTTTTAAACCACAAATCCAAATGACTTGATTCTTTTTTTTGAAATTCTTATTTTTATCTCTAGTTTTTTTTAGTATTTATTAAAAAATATTTTGAGACAACTTTTGGTACTGTTGCAAAATTTTGAATTTGAATTTGAATTTGATTTTCCAGATAAGGAAGAGGGAAACTTTGCCGGGAATTTCGAGGGATCAATTTCTGACTACTTTGATCAAGGCAAGCATTTTTGAACTTGTGATTGCATTTGCATTGCATGGTTGCATCGGTTTGGAGTTGCACCATATGTGTAGTATATCACAAGTGCATGCATGCATGGTCATATCATTTTTACACTTGCTTGCACTTCACTCAAGTGACTTTCTATCGTGAATAAAAGATGTGAGACAACCAGGATTATAACTCCTGCCTTGGACGTGCTGGTGGGCACGGGCTGTGCTATGACACGACGGTGTCACCGTGGCATGTGAGACATGCCAGTCATAATAACAACACCTCCTGAGTCGACCTAGATCGAGTCTTGTTCCGTCACACCTAGCTAAACACCGTGCTGCCACTGGTCTTCCCGCGAGGGAAGTACGGTTTAGTAAGTTGCTAACCCCTGTCTGTGTACACACCACATAGAGGGCCAAGATGAGGGTTTCCACGGCCATGGACTAATGCCCGTCATCAGGTCAGGGGGCATGGGTGTATCCGGCTGGGCCAATAGGGGGGGCACCCCTTGTAATCGGCGCGTATGAATAGTGATCCCATGCTAGTCGAGACGATGGTCTCCCCGACTTAGAGTTTCTCTTGAACGGTGCTTTGGGTGATTCCTGGCATCCGGAAAGTTAATCTGGTGTGTGCTTGTCAGACGTGTTTTCAACCTAAAGACCGTAATGGGAATTAGCCAGCGTCACGGTGCTGGCTAAAGAAATCTCATACACGTGGGTAAAGAGTACACCCTCTACAGAGTTATATCTATTCGAATAGCCGTGTACACGGTCAAGGACGTTAGCTGGGAAGGGTCAAGTGTCGGTTCCGGTGTCGGTCTTCGGAGGAAATAATTAATTTGAGCATGAATTATTTTTGCAGGATAATCATTGTCACCCTAATGCCATCATGTATAATTTTTGTTATCATAGATGCTGTTGACATAAGTATTATTATTACTATGCGTATTATTGTGGACTAACCCGTTTCTCTTATTCTATTTCCTGAGTGTCTCAGGGGCTGGCTGGACTACCCCGGACACTCAGTTTTGTTTCTTTTCAAGACTTCTCATGGCGTCGCTTGAGTTCTCGGGCGGTCCTGTCTCGCCCGATTCTCTTTTAGACACCCGTTTGGCATTTCTTTTCAAGACCTCTCGTGGCGTCGCTTGAGTTCTCGGGCGGTCCTGTCTCGCCCGATTCTCTTTTAGACACTCGTTTGGCATTTCTTTTCAAGACCTCTCGTGGCGTCGCTTGAGTTCTCGGGCGGTCCTGTCTCGCCCGATTCTCTTTTAGACACCCGTTTGGCATTTCTCTTGGATACTCGGGCGGTCTTGTCTTGCCCGATTCTCCACTTTATATTTTCTTTTGGATTCTCGGGTGGTCCTGTCTCGCCCGATTATCCACTTTTAACTTTCTTGGTTTGTCACTAACATTTTATTTACTCATACATCTGCACATGCTAATATTTATCATGCCATAATTTAATTTCAGCCAACATATGCATCTCATTTAATCCAACATGAGCATATGCATTCGGTATATCTTTTGTTCATAATGTTTGCGAGTACATTCAAAAGTACTCACTGGCTTGTCCCTGGCTATTTCATTGGCCAGACCTAGAGGAGGACGAGCTTGTGGAGGAAGATTGCGCTAGCGAACCCGACGCTTAGAGGTGTCCAAGTCAGTCAACCTGTGATCTTGGAGTCGACCACATGTATCATCCGCTGTGTTTCCACTACACCAATAAAATAGTCAAGCCTCACACTGATGCTTGACTTTATTTTATTGTATCAGTGTTGTTCTACCACCACACCACTGTGTTATTCCACCACCGTAGTATATTGGCAAGGTTGTAATAATTGTTGAGCACTCTGACTCAACCCTATGTAATATTATATTTGTACTGGTTATCTATATCAAGGAAGTCTACCAGTTGTTCTTGGGGCTGGTATGACTTGAGGCTATTCTGTGATTTATCCTAGAAATGGGCCTGACAAACCTTGGTACTAGAGCCAGGCTGACTGTAGGAAACACTAGGCACGAACGCTAGTAATAGAGTCAGTACTAACATTTTTAGCATGCATCTCATGCATTGTAACAATTTTCCTTGGTCATCATATACTTATGACATGACTATTTGGATTTTTGTCTACTGCTGTAGATGTCTGGCGGCAGCTGTCCGTCCCAGATCTTCGCCAACGAGCCTGCGGGATTTTTCCCGTCTTCTCGCCGTCATCGCTAGAGATGCGATGAGATCTCTGAGCTATCCGGAGTACACCGTTTTCCCCGACAGGATCACGGACACTCTAACTATGTACCAGGCCTTGGTATATATTCGGGGTGGAAGTGCCTTGTCATATCGCAACTATCGCTTTGTGGGGAGAGTCATGCCCTCTGAGAGGCATGCTGTCCAGATGGCTGCCCGTTAGGCCATCGCTCGTCTTAGGGACATTCTTCCAGTCATGCAGACACGTCCCTATCACTACCTTCCATGCCATGTTCCATACACTAGCCACTATGCTTTCTCCTGCACCGCGGGAGAAAGGGACGAGGCGATCGAGCCCCTTGTTCAGTATATCATGGTTCTGGAGTCAGTCTTCACCACACTGGTGGACGACCATCTCGCTGCACGGATGGACTTGGCTCGTACGAGGATTCCTCGCAGGAGTGAGTTCCGTTCCCCGTCACCACGCGCTCCTCGCATTCCGACTCCACCATATGATCCCCCTACTCCACCCGTGGTTCGACACTCATCCCCGAGTGATGAGCCTATTCGTTTGGCTGCACCCACTCCGGTTAGAGCATCACCACCAACGAGCACAGTGCCACCACGAGCAGGCGTGGCATCGACAGCTGCCCGACTAGAGACCATCCCCGAGGAGGAGGAGGAGGTCGAGTCTTTAGCACCTGGTCTGGGACTTACCCTCAGCAGGGCCTACGATGTCCCGGACACTCCATGATGGCAGACGAGGCATCCACACCGCAGTCGTCTTTTATGAGAGCGCAGTTGTAAAATATTTATTTTCTGTTTCTTTTCTTTTTTGTAAGATGGCGAGTAGTAGACTTGGATCGCAGCGTGCTTTGGGACGGAGTAGCGCACTAGTTTAAATAAGTGGTCATGTAGTATACAGCTGCGGCAGGCATATTGTATAATTAAACCATGCATGTATAATTAAATCTGGCATGTATAATTATTCCTGCTTGTATAATTAAATCTGCATGTGTATTATAACCTGTGTTTCCGCTACACCAATAAAATAGTCAAGCCTCACACTGACGCTTGACTTTATTTTATTGTATCAGTGTTGTTCTACCACCACACCACTGTGTTATTCCACCACCGTAGTATATTGGCAAGGTTGTAATAATTGTTGAGCACTCTGACTCAACCCTGTGTAATATTATATTTGTACTGGTTATCTATATCAAGGAAGTCTACCAGTTGTTCTTGGGGCTGGTATGACTTGAGGCTATTCTGTGATTTATCCCAGAAATGGGCCTGACATCACCTACGTCCAATTGGATATATATGCCTGGATCTATCCCCACCACATGATGCTTGCCAAGAGAGAAAATAAAAAAAAGGAATAGAGGAGAACACTATTGACTCTTGCATAAAAGTAAATACATAAAGTAAAAGATAGGCCCTTCGCAGAGGGAAGCAGAGGTTATCATGCGCTTTTTGTTTTGAGATGTGCAAACTCTTAATGCAAAGGAACGTCACTTTATATTGCCCCTTGTGATAGCGACCTTTATTATGCAGTTTGTCGCTTTTATTTCTCCACCATGACAAGATCGTACAAAGCTTATTTTCCCTTGCAATAAAAGTTCATACATATTTAGGAGCAATTTTTATTGCTTTTGCACCGATAACAACTTACTTGAAGGATCTTATTCAATCCATAGGTAGATATAGTGGACTCTCATGACATGAAACTGGGTTTAAGGGTTTTTGGATGCACAAGTAGTATCTCTACTTAGTACAGAATTTTGGGCTTGCAAAAGATAGGGGGCAAGCACCACATGTTAGAGGATCCAAAACAATATAACTTCTATGTGGATATAAGCAAACATAACTCATTACGTTGTCTTCCTTGTCCAATGTTAACTAATTGACATAGAATATTTAATGGGGGCTCACAATCATAAAAGATGTCCAAGATAGTATATTTATATGTGAGACCTCTCTTCCTTTATTACTTTTTCATGAATTGCAACAATGACCAATGCTATGATTGTCAACTTCCAACAAGTTTTATAAATTATACTTATTTTATGTGAAGTCATCACTCCCCATGGGATTAGCATATGATCTTACTTTTTATTCTCTTTATTCTATTTCCAAGATTGGATCAACAAAAGCAAAACACTCAACTCAAACTACTCTTTATTATATAACTTCCACACATGATTACATAGATAGATAGACCACGAAGCAAGCTCTCGAAACTAGATCATACTAAAACTTTATTCTTCTAAATCAAGAAATAACTAAGGATTGAACTAAGATAGATAATAATGATAAAAGTGATGGTGATACGATACCAGGGCACCTCCCCCAAGCTTGGCACAAGCCGAGGGTGGTGCCCATACCCATGTACTCAAGTCTCCTTCTTCGGTGATGGTGGTGATGAAGTGATAGGCTTGTCCTCCGTCTTCCAGGGCATAGGTTCTCCATCATAAAAGGACGAACATGTTTCCTGAGTTCTGAAATTTGCAGCTAAACTCATACCTTTGAACTAGGCCTCATACTCAAAATTTTGATTTTGTAGGTCATAGATTTGCGCTTGAAGATAATCAATCCGGTCATTGAGCTTGAAGATGACGTCCCCAATATTCTTGCCGTCCACCTTGTGCTCACACATGAACTCCGTGATCATGGAGTGGTTAGCACTAAGTCCGCGCTCCACCATCCCTTGGCACTTGAAGATCTCATGTTCCACCGCTTTCAACCTGGCCTTCTCGCTCCCGATCTTCTTATGTCCTTGAACATCCCGGATGTGGAGCACCCCCTCACGCATCTCGATGGCTTGAGGGTGCTTCATCACCTCCGGTAGGTACGGGTTGATGACCTTCTCGTAGAACTTGTCCTTGGACGAGCTTGGAGATGCCATGGTGATCTAGATCTGTCAGAAAAATAGCCCGAAACAAGAACAGAGGGGAAACTTGCGATGCGGTGGTCAAAACACCCATGAGTATATATAAATAATTTTTATCTTCCAAAACAAGCATACAAGAGGAAAACAGAGTCGGGAGGGCACACGAGGGGCCCACAAGGTATCACGGCGCGCCCTAGGGGGGTTGCGCCCTGTTGCCTTGTGGGCTACTCGTGGGTCCCCTCGGTT
The DNA here is from genome assembly GCA_039707655.1 of Elymus sibiricus. NCBI lineage: Eukaryota > Viridiplantae > Streptophyta > Magnoliopsida > Poales > Poaceae > Elymus > Elymus sibiricus. Next base: position 236,034,574 of record CM077676.1, read on the forward strand.
GTTTCTTATTTTTGTATTTTTTCTAATATTCCAAAATGGACAAAAATAATTTTTATGGAATTTTTGGAATCGGTTTACTTACCGTATCACATACCTACCCCTTTTAAGGGCTCTGGAGCGTTCCGGAAGGACTCTTTGATGTGTTCCTCCGGTGTCATTGTCTGAATAATATTAGTTTCAACATTAATGGGGGTACCTGAGATATAATGCTTAATTATTTGTCCATTCACCACTCTCGGGTTGGTGCCTTCGGAGTTGTTGATTTTGATAGCTCCGGAGCGGTAAACTTCTTTGATGATATTTGGTCCTTCCCATTTAGAGAGAAGTTTTCCTGCAAAAAATCTGAAATGAGTGTTGTACAATAGAACTTGCTCATCCACTTTAAATTCCCGTTTTTGGATTCTTTTATCATGCCATCTTTTAACCTTTTCTTTAAATAACTTGACATTTTCATAAGCTTGGGTTCTCCATTCATCTAGAGAGCTAATATCAAATAAGCTCTTTTCACCGACAAGTTTAAAATCATAGTTAAGTTCTTTAATTGCCCAATAAGCCTTATGTTCTAACTCAAGATGTAAATGACATGCTTTTCCATAAACCATTTTATATGGAGACATACCCATAGGATTTTTATAAGCAGTTCTGTAAGCCCATAATGCATCATCAAGTTTCTTAGACCAATTTTTCCTAGATCTATTAACGGTCTTTTGCAAAATTCATTTTATTTCTCTATTCCTCTATTCAACTTGACCACTAGACTGAGGATGATAAGGAGATGCAATTCTATGATTAACATCATATTTAGCAAGCAATTTACGGAAAGCACCATGAATAAAATGTGAGCCACCATCAGTCATCAAGTATCTAGGGACTCCAAACCTCAGAAATATAACTTCTTTAAGCATTTTAATAGAAGTGTTATGATCAGCACTACTAGTTGGAATAGCTTCTACCCACTTAGTAACTTAATCAACAGCAATTAAGATATGTGTATACCCGTTGGATTTAGGAAAAGGTCCCATATAATCAAAACCCCAAATCAAATGGTTCAATAACAAGTGAATAATTCATAGGCATTTCCTGACGTCTACCAACATTACCAATTCTTTGACATTCATTACAAGAAAGGACAAACTTACGTGCATCTTTGAAGAGAGTAGGCCAATAAAAACCAGATTGTAATACCTTGTGTGCAGTTCTGTCTCCCGCATGGTGTCCTCCGTATGCCTCGGAGTGACACTTCCATAGGATTTGTTCCTGTTCATGCTCAGGTACATAATGTCTAATAATACCATCTACTCCTTTATATAAATGTGGGTCATCCCAAAAGTAATGTCTTAAATCAAAGAAGAACTTTTTCTTTTGTTGGTACGTGAAACTAGGTGGTATATATTTAGCAACAATGTAATTAGCATAGTCTGCATACCAAGGAGTGCTACGAGAAGCATTTATCATAGCTAATTGTTCATCAAAGAAATAATCATTAATAGGAAGTGGGTCATCAAGAACATTTTCCATTCTAGACAAATTATCTGCTACGGGATTCTCAACTCCCTTTGTATCAACAATATGCAAATCAAACTCTTGTAGCAATAGAACCCACCTAATAAGACTAGGTTTAGCATCTTTCTTTTCCATAAGATATTTAATAGCAGCATGATCAGTGTGAATAGTAACTTTGGAATCAACAATGTAAGATCTGAATTTATCACATGCAAACACAACTGCTAAAAATTCTTTCTCAGTAGTAGCATAATTTCTCTGAGCACTATCTAGAGTTTTACTAGCATAATGAATAACGCTCAATTTCTTATCAGCACTTTGTCCTAGAACAGCACCAACTGCATAATCACTAGCATCACACATAATTTCAAAGGGTAGGTTCCAATCAGGTGGTTGAACAATAGGTGCAGAAATTAAGGCTTTCTTAAGTATTTCAAAGGCTTCTAAGCAATCATCATCAAAAACAAATGGAACATCTTTTTGCAAAAGATCAGTAAGAGGCCTAGAAATTTTAGAGAAGTCTTTTATAAACCTTCTATAGAAACCAGCATGACCAAGGAAACTTCTTATACCTTTGATATCTTTAGGGCATGGCATTTTTCTCAATTGCTTCAACTTTAGCTTTATCAACTTCAATACCTCTTTCAGAAATTTTATGCTCAAGGACTATACCTTTTTTCACCATAAAGTGGCACTTCTCCCAATTCAAGACAAGATTACTTTCTTCACATCTCTACAAAACTCGATCGGGGTTGGCTAAGCAATCATCAAAAGAAGTTCCATAAATGGAAAAATCATCCATGAAAACCTCAACAATCTTTTCATAAAAGTCAGAGAATATAGCAGTCATACATGTTTGAAAGGTAGCAGGTGCATTACATAAACCAAAAGGCAAACGACGATAAGCATAAGTTCCAAAAGGACAAGTAAAGGTGGTTTTCCCTTGATCTTCTGGTGATACATGTATTTGAGAGAAACCAGAATAACCATTTAGGAAGCAAAAGTGTGTATGCTTAGATAATCTTTCTAACATTTGATCAATAAAAGGCAAATGGTAATGACCCTTCCTAGTAGCTTTATTTAATTTTCTGAAATCAATTACCATTCTATAACCAGTTACAATTCTTTGTGGAATGAGTTCATTTTTATCATTAGGAACAACGGTAATACCTCCTTTCTTAGGAACACAATGAACAGGACTTACCCATCTACTATCAGCTATGGGATAAATTATACCTGCCTCCAGAAGTTTTAATATTTCGGTCCTTACCACATCCTTCATTTTAGGATTCAACCTTCTTTGATGATCAACAACTGGTTTAGCATCTGGCTCCATATGAATTTTATGCTGACATAGAGTGGGACTAATGCCCTTAAGATCATCGAGAGTATATCCAATAGCGGCACGGTGCTTCTTCAGAGTATTAAGTAATCTCTTTTCTTCATGCTCTGAAAGGTTAGCACTAATAATAACAGGATGTACCTTCTTTTCATCAAGATAAACATATTTAAGCGTATCGGGTAATTGCTTTAATTCAAACACAGGATCCCCCGTGGCTGTAGAGGATTTCCCAAGGTTTCAACATGCAAATTATGTTTAAGAATAGGTGCTTGTTGGAAGAATAACTCATCTATTTCATTTCTTTCATTCATATGCATGTCATTCTCATGGTCTAGCAAATATTGTTCTAAAGGATCGGTAGGAGGCACAGCAAGAGAAGCAAGACTAATAATTTCATCTTTATTGGGTAATTCTTTATCATGACGTTGTCTACAAAACTTAGAGAAATTAAATTCATGCGATATATCACCAAACTCAACCCTAACTTTCTCTTCAACACAATCAATTTCAGCATTAACAGTATTCAAGAAGGGTCTACCAAATATAATGGGACAAACATTATCTTGTTGTGAACCAAGTACTAAGAAATCAGTAGGGTATTTGATTTTACCACACAAGACTTCAACATCTCTAACAATCCCAAGTGGGGTAATAGTATCTCTGTTTGCAAGCTTAATAGTAACATCAATATCTTCAATCTCAACAGGTGCAATATCATGCATTACTTCTTGATATAAAGAAAATGGAATAGCACTCACACTAGCACACATATCACACAAACCATGATAGCAATGATCTTCAATCTTAACAGAAACAACAGGCATGCCAACTACGGGCTTGTTCTTATCTAGCATATCTCGTTCATTTCTAACAGGTTTAGCAATTCTAGCATCCTCATCACCAAAGTATATAACATGCCCATCAATATCATCGACCAAAAGATCTTTAACCATTGCAATATTAGGTTCAAATTTAATTTGTTCAGAAGTCTAGGTGTTCTTATATTACTTTTGTTAACCACGGTTGAAACTTTAGCATGTTCCTTAATCCTAAAAGGGAAAGGAGGTTTCTCAATATAAGTAGTAGGCACAACTGGATCAACATTGTAAACAATTGTTTCTTCTTTAACACTGACAGGTTCTTCATTTAATTCAATGGGTGGATGATATTTAAACCATTTCTCCTTAGGGAGATCAACATGAGCGGCAAAAGATTCACAAAAGGTAGCTACTATTTCAGAGTCAAGTCCAGATTTAGTACTAAACTTATGAAAAACATCAGTTTCCATAAAAGATTTAACACAATCAAACTCAAGATTTATACCTGACACTTTACCATTGTCGATTTCCCAATCTTCAGAGTTACGTTTAATTCTTTCTAGAAGATCCCATCTGAATTTAATAGTTCTCTTCATAAAGGAACCAGCAGAAGAAGTATCGAGCATGGATTGATCATTATGAGAAAGCCGAGCATAAAAGTTTTGAATAATTATTTCTCTTGAGAGCTCATGATTGGGGCATGTGTGCAACATATAATTAAGCCTCCCCCAAGCTTGAACGATACTTTCTCCTTCACGAGGCCAAAAATTATATATATAATTCCGATCACGATGAACCAAATGCATAGGATAAAATTTCTGGTGAAATTCCAGCTTCAACCGGTTCCAATCCCATGTTCCAGTATCATCACATAGATTATACCATGTCAATGCCTTTCCCTCCAAAGATAAAGGGAATACTTTCTTCTTAACTCCATCTTCAGATAAACCTGCAAGCTTAAACAATCCACAAATTTCATCCACATATATCAAGTGCACATCAGGATCCACCGTTCCAACTCTTGCGTAAGGATTAGCTAGCAGTTTCTCTATCATACCCAAAGGAAGTTCATAATAAATATTTTCAGTAGGTTCAGTAGGTTGAGGAGCAACTCTCAATGCTTCCGGTCGAGGTGAAGATACCCTGAACAAGCCCCTCAAAGGATTACTTTCCATAGTGACAAGTGACAGCAAATTTCAGCACGTAATATAAATGTTTCCTTACCAAATTCCACTCACCAAAGGTGCTTCACTCCCCGGCAATGGCGCCAAAAAAGAGTCCTGATGACCCACAAGTATAGGGGATCAATCGTAGTCCTTTTGATAAGTAAGAGTGTCGAACCCAACGAGGAGCAGAAGGAAATGACAAGCAGTTTTCAGCAAGGTATTCTTTGCAAGTACTGAAAGTAGCGGTAACAGATAGTTTTGATAGCAAGGTAATTCGTATTAAGTAACAAGTAGTAACGGTAAAAAAGGTGTAGCAAGGTGGCCCAATCCTTTTTATAGCAAAGGACAAGCCGGAACAAACTCGTATAATAAGCAAAGCATTCTCAAGGACACATGGGAATTTCATCTAGTCACTTTCATCATGTTTGTTTGATTCGCGTTCGCTACTTTGATAATTTGATATGTGGGTGGACCGGTGCTTGGGTGCTGTTTTTACCTGAACAAGCCTCCCACTTATGATTGCCCCCTCTCGCAAGCATCCGCAACTACGAAAGAAGAATTAAGATAAATCTAACAATAGCATGAAACATATGGATCCAAATCAGCCCCTTACGGAATAGCGCATAAACTAGGGTTTAAGTTTTTGTCACTCTAGCAACCCATCATCTAATTACTACTCCACAATGCCTTCCCTTAGGCACAAATATGGTGAAGTGTCATGTAGTCGACGTTCACACGACACCACTAAAGGAAGCAACAACATACATATCATCAAAATATCGAACGAATACCAAATTCACATGATTACTTATGACAAGACTTCTCCCATGTCCTCAAGAACAAAAGTAACTACTCACAAATCATATTCATGTTCCAGATCAGAGGGGTATTGAATATCATTAAGGATCTGAATATATAACCTTTCACCAAATAAACCAACTAGCGTCAACTACAAGATGTAATCAACACTACAAACAACCCACAGGTACCAATCTGAGGTTTTGAGACAAAGATTGAATACAAGAGATGAACTAGGGTTTGAGATAAGATGGTGCTACTGAAGATGTTGATGAAATTTGGTCCTCCCACGATGAGAGGATCGTTGGTGATGTCGATGGCTTCGATTTCCCCCTCCTGGAGGGAAGTATCCCCGGCAGAATCGCTCCGCCGGAGAGCAAAATAGCTCCAGTCCAGGTTCCGCCTCGAGACGGCAGCGCTTCGTCCCGAAAGTATTCTCTCTATTTTTTAGGGCAAATGAGCTTATATAGCAGAAGGAGGGGGCCAGAGGCCAGCCATGGGCCCCTCAAGGCATCAGGGCGCGCCCAGGGGGCGCGCCCTGTTGCCTTGTGGGCATCTGGTGGGTCCCCTCCAGTATCTCTTTTCTCCAGTATTTTTTATATATTCAATAAAAAATCTCCGTGAAATTTCAAGTCAATTGGAGCTCTGTAAGATAGGTATCTCTGTTGTAGCTATTTTAGGTCCAGAATTCCAGCTGCCGGTATTCTCCCTCTTCATATAAATCTTGCAAATTAAGAGAGAAAAGGCATTAGAATTGCATCATAAAGTGAAATAATGATCAAATACATTATAAATAACAGTAGGAGATCATGATGAAAATTGGACGTATCAGGGTCCCTACTATCATTCTCTCCACGTACAGTCCTCACCCGATTCTTGTCGTTTGTTGACCATGTTGACAACGCCAGGGAGCGGCACCGCGGCAACCGCAACAAGGCGGAGGATGACGGTGAGGCCTCGGACGGGAACAAACAGGAGCCGGGGAAGATGCGGCAGTTTGGTCGCAAGCGGAGGGGAGTACGAGGGTTGGTGCGGGTGGGGATTCCGTCGCCGGAGAATAACAGGAGGTGGGGGCGGGGGTAGAGGGAAGGCCTAGAGCCGGTTAGGGTACGGTGGGACAGCGATGCTTGTGCAGCTACACAGCCAGCCGCGGAAGGCAGGAGCAGGCGATCCCGCCGGTGCTGGTTTTGTTTGGGCGGCTGGAGCCTAGAGGAAGAAGACAAGAGATAGAAAAGGCACGATAGACGTTGGATTGACATCCAACGGCGTATGCTACCACAATCGTTTGTTGACTAAGTTGACAAAGCCTTGTGTACGCGTCAACCTAGTAGGCCCACAAGTCAGCCTCCAAATCCGTGGCGGACAAATACAGCCCATTTAAAAAAAATAACAACCCATTCCAAACATTCACACGGAAAGTTCAACATTCAGAGCAAACTAACAAGTCTGATTCAAAGATACAGTACTGTACTTCCATGTTGACAACCATCATACACTACAAAAAAAAAACACATCCGTGACATTATGGCCCGAACAAAAACTTTTTCTGTCATGGTTGTGACACTTCTATGACGATAATTGTGACAAAAACACGTATCATCATAGATGTGGTGAGCTCCTACTTCTATGACAAAAAATTATGACAAAAAATGGGCTTTTCGTCCTGGGCGGGCCGGAGATGCACCCACATGACATTCTTTGGGCCGTTCATGATGTAAAAAATCGTGGTAGAAGTGAGGGCGAGGAAATTTTCGGGGAGTTCCCGGTTACGGTGGGCACTCGGTGGGTGGTCGGGGCCAAGCGATGCAATGTGGTTTGCGCGTTTCTCTCGTAAGCACGCGTGTGTGTGAGGCGTTTGCTAACTGAACCCGTGCGAGGTGTTCGCTTACTGAACCCGAGCGATCGATCGCCCTTGCACTACGTACTGAACCCGAGCGATCGATCCCTCGCACTACGTACTGAACCCGAGCGATCCCTTCGCTGCTAACTGAACCTGAGCGATTCCCCCGATGGAACCGATCGAGCCCCCGTACGTGCGAGACGTAGCTAGCCGGTTGAGTTGCCTCTCGATGAACAGTGCCTGTTGCTGCCACACACGTGATACGTAGAACGAGTCGAGACGCATCGATCGAGCCCCTTGCACGAGACGTGGTGGTGAGTTGACATAGCTGGTTGTTTGCCTATGGATGAACAGTTCCCGTTGCTGCCGCCCGCTCGTACGCCCCACCCCAGCCGGTGGGGGTTGGATGAACAGTACCCCAGCCGTGTAGGCGGTTGGCGCTGGATGAACAGGACCCCGAGGAGGCTGTGCCGCGGTACACCACACCCCAGTAGGTGTTGGGGGTGGATGAACAGGACCTCGTGGAGGCCGTAGGCAGTTGCGGATGAACAATGGCCCATGGAGGCACGCGGTCTGAAGTCGACAGGGATGAAAAGTAGCCCGTGGAGTCCCGTTTTGCACTACGCCACAACCCTCCCGATGAACAGGACCCCCATTTCGACCGTAAGCGCTCAAAGAGAAGTTTGTTTCCTCCGTTTTGCGGTACGCCAGACCCCTCCCGATCAATAGGACCCCGTTTTGACCGTAGGCGGTTGAACAGAAGTCTAGTTCCTCCATTTTGCGGTACGCCAGACCCCGAGCTGATGAACAGGACCCTGTTTCGGCTGTTTCGTCCAAGCCGGTAGGCTCCCGATGAACAAGACGCATTCCGACCCAGTCGCTTGGCTCCCGATGAACACGATGTTGTTTCCTCCATTTTGATCCAGCCGGTTGGCCGCCAATAAACAGGATGCCATTGCTGCCATCCAGTGCTGCCATACATATGCGCGGCTCTGGCCGTACGTATGTGCGAGTACGCGTTTAAGACCCCGCCCGTATGTACGTACGTGGCCGTATTTTTGTGCAGCATGGTTGTACGTATGTGTACACGATTTAGACAGGACTGCCTGAACTGCTATATTGGGGGCTCTACTACGACACGTGCCACTCCTTACACGGCCATGGTTCATCGTGGCAGAGAGACCAATCGACCAGTATGTACGTACACGCTTGTGACCAAACAGATAACGCTACGTACGCTTCGACCTGGTGGGTCCCAACTGTCAGGGGGGATAAGGAGGCACTTCCTTACATGCGAAGATATAGTGGTGGGTCCCAGCTGTCAGGGGGAGGAATCATTTTTTTGCGCGTAATAAGGAGGCACTTCCTTGCAGGCGAAGATGTTGCAGGTGGGTCCCAGCTGTCAGGGGGAGGAAACATTTCTTTCCGCGTAATAAGGAGGCACTTCCTTGTGTGCCACCATGGATCTCGTGGGTCCCAGCTGTCGGCCTCTCTACGTACAGTCCTCTTCCGATGGCTATCATTCATTGACCGTGTTGACGACGCCGCACCGAGTGTACCAAGGTGGTGGACGACGACGAGGCCTAGGAAGGGAATGACCCGGAGGCGGGGAAGACGCGACAGTGGTTGCCCATGCGGAGGGGAGTACGAGGGTTTACTGGATCGGCTGCGGTGTGAGGTTACCATCGCCAGAGAATAATAGGAAGTGTGGGTGAGTAGAGGGATGGACTGGCCAGCGATGGGAGTAGGGTGGGGTGGTGAGCCTACGCGGCAGCACAGCCGGCCACGGGAGGCGGGAGTAGGCAGTCCCGCCGGTGCTAGTTTGGGCGGCTGGAGCAAGAAGATCAGAGATTGAAGAAGCAGCACAGCTGTTAGATTAACATCCAACGGTCACTGCTGCTAGAATCATTTGTTGACTAAGTTGACAAAGCCCTGCATACGCGTCAACTTAGTAGGCCCACAAGTCAGCCTCAAAATCTGGTGGGACCCAGCTAGCAGGGTGACGAATTATTTTTCTTGCATGTAATAAGGAGGCACTTCCTTGAAAAAGATGTAGCTGGTGGGTCCCAGCTGTCAGTGGGAGGAAACTTTTTTTCCCGCGTAATAAGGAGGCATGAAGATGTCGCTGGTGGGTCCAACCTGTCAGGGGAAGGAATCATTTCTTTTCATGTAATAAGGAGGTACTTGCTTGTGTGTAGCCATGGACCTTGTGTGGCCCTACTGTCAGCCTCTCAACATACATCCCTCTTCCGATGGCTGTCGTTTGTTGACCACATTGACCACGCCACGCCGAGAGCACAAACGCGGTGGACGACAGCGAGGCCTAGGAAGGGAATGACCCGGAGACAGCGAAGACACATCAGTGGATGCCCACGCGGAGGGGAGTACAAGGCTTGACTGGTTTGGCTGCGGGGTGAGGCTGCCATTGCTAGAAAATAACATGAGGTGCGGGTGGGTAGAGGTATGGCCTGGCTAGCGGTGGGAGTTGCGTGGGCCAGTGAGGCCTGCGCGGTATCATAGCCGGCCACGGGAGGACGGAGCAGGCAGTCCCGCCGGCGCTGATTTGGGCGGCTAGAGCAGGAAGATCAGAGATTGAAGAAGCACGACGGCTGTTGGATGGACATCCTACAGTCACTACTGCTAGAATCGTGTGTTGACTATAAGTTGACAAAGCCTTACGTATGTGTCAACTTAGTCGGCCAACAAGTCAGCCTCGAAATCGGTGGCGTGTACATCCCATTTGCTATTAGTTTTATAATTTATAGCCCATTTGCTAATTCATATGGAATTTATTTCAGCCCATTTTCCATTTTTAGAATTGCTGCCCATTTTCTGGTCAGGACCAGGGTTAAAAAATTCAACTAAAAAATATGCGAAATTTTCAAAATTTCGCATATTTTTGCTGGGGTCCGAACTATTTTTAATCCCAAAATTAGGAGCCAGATTAAAACTAATAAAAATGTTAAAAACCAATGAAATATAAAATCTCAATGAAGAAAAAAAATATGAAACTAATTGCCCATTTTAAGGTTTACTGCCCATTTCTGGCTAGGCCGAATGCATCCCTCCTCGTCTTGAAAGATTTGCAGCCCAGCTAGTCGGAGAAAACAAATAGGCCTAGGTTGGGTATGCTTCAAAAAAAATGGTGGGCTACCCATTTTCCCAAAGAAAAAATAGCTGGCCTTGTCATGGTGTTAGACGGGCCACAGACACCGCACAACCCAGTTTATACCCTGCTCCGTCTGAACAACCAAGAAAACTGCTTGAGCTACTGGATCCGAGGTGTCAGCTGCTCCTTGTGCAATTCTGTCGTTAATTGACTATATGTTGACAATGATGTGGGTCCCAGATATGAGCAATGTGGATCTGAGTAAAAAAATTGAGGGGTGGATCTGAGTAGTAAGGAGGCACTTGCTTGCGTTTGGCAGTGGACCTGGTGGGTCCCTACTGTCATACTCTCAAGTACAGGTCTCTCCCGATTCACCATGTTGACCATGTTGACAAGGCCGGACGGTGGCGCCACGGCGAGCGCACCAAGGCGGAGGATGACAGTGAGGCCTCAAACGGGAATGAACAGGAGCCAGGGAAGATGCGGCAGTGTGGTCATAGGCGGCGGGGGGTACGACGGTTGACTGGTTCTGGTGTGGGGTGGACTCTCTTCGCCGCGGAAGAATAACATGTGTGGGGGAGTAGAGGGATGGCCTGGCCAGCATTTCATGGTACGACTGGGCGGCGATCCGGGCATGGCACCGCAACCAGCCGTGAAAGGCGGGAACAGGTTGTCCCGCCGGCGTTGGTTTGGTTATGGCGCCTGGATCGGTCAGACCCAAAACCTCAGCATGCTGGATTATAAGAATTAATTTTATATGGCTACAACTTATTGTAAAATGAAGCCGAGCACTTTTTTTAGGTGTGAAGCCAAGCACATTCAGAAGCCCTGGGATAAAGTGGTGTCGCCACATGTGTTGGGCTGGGCTGGGCATTCTTATCAAAAAATAATGTTGGACTGGAACTTTATATCATAAAAAAAACTCGGCTTGTCAAAAAACTTGTGGTACTTGGTATTTGAACGGGAGACCTGGGCAACACAATCCATAAAACATACAAATGAAACAGAAAAAATTGTGATATTTATTACAACTTGCCGCTAATAATTGTTAGATGTTGACCACATTGAATACAATTTGCATCGGCTTCAACCTGGTGGGTACCAGATAACAGTCCACTGGTTGCAGGAAGAAAAGGGTGGGAGAAAAAGACTGGTCGCTATCTTTGCCTAAGAATAATATTGACTGGATGTAAAGATGCTCTCATAGGAAAATAATATCCTCCTGTTAAAATCATACTTTTGAAATCGTAAATTTAAACAACCTGTGCATAAGCATTTAGCTTTATTTATTTATTTAGGGGAGCATGAGCATGTAGCTGGGCCGGATTCATGTGAGAGCCTCCCTCCCAGTTAATTATGGGCTCTTCTATTGGGCCTAAATCACTGGGCTGCATGTCCTCAACAAGTGGAAGATTTGTTCCCTAGAAACAATAGTATGTGCTACGTACGGGTCACTAAAGGATCGGAGCGTGCAACGACTTCTAAAACATTGTTTTTATCATTCTAACACCACTATTTATTCAACCAACAGACAAAATATATTACTGATTGTACGTTGAGAACACCAGCACCATCCATGGCTCTATATTGTTTTAGTAAAAGGGGGTTGCCACCAATTTTCCGTTAACAGAAACCACTAGAGGTTCATAGCAAACTAGAGACCTACAAAGGAGCCTTGGGATTGAAGATACCACCAGGGGTGGGGGTGCAACAGAAGCAGTAAGCAGGCCAGAAGAGTAAAGACGCAGCTCTCTCTTCCAACCAAACATCAGCCAACACTACAGAAGGGCTACAAAAAAACCAAGTGTATGCATCAAACTAAATAAAGATCCTACTACACCAAGTGTATGCATCTAACTAACTGGCTCAGTTAGACATTACTATTTATTAAGCTGTGGAGATTGGCTGAAGGCTTGAACCAGATGGGTGCCTGACAGGGGAAATTCCAGCCAGCAGGTCGAAGTCTGATACTTGTGACCCTCTCTCCTACTTTGGGCTGCAGAGCATGGCGGCACATATCAGGGTATGGTGCATGGAGAGACGCATGGTATGCTGTGTACACATAGTTTTGCCTGATGAACGGAACCACGCTGCCATTAGGATCCTTGCCGTCGGTGATCTCCTGGTTAATCAGATAATTCAGTTCGATAAAGAGAGAGCATGTCCTGAGGCTACTTACCGGCCTCCAGTCAAAAATTCCTGAAGGCCCCAAGAAGCTGGGATCCTGCTCAAAGACCATGCAGTGACTGTGGTTGTATTCCCCGAAACAACACGTCCGGTACTTGCGAATGATCATCAATTGTTCGCCGTCGTCTGATCGAGCCAGGAACCACCTGCAACTGCCATGCCATTTTTCTTTGAAAGGTTCTAGGATTAGGAAGGGTAGGGACACCAGGTGGCCTACAACATCATATCAAGTTGGAGCCAAATAAAAAAGGGTTGGTACTGTAAATCTAAGAACAGCATGTACAAAGCATGAATATTTTTTCAGTAAATGTTGACAGTAATATAAGCATGGGAAGGATGATTTGATTTAACCAAAATTGCACTACATTTGATCACCAATGTGGGACGTTTTGGCAGTTCAATTTAACTGTCAAAATGTCCTACGTTACTGAACAAAGGGTGTATTTGACAATGTGGTGTTAATTTCTAACAACAATGTCATGATTCTAACTCTTCTCAAACTATACTCTGATAATAGGAAGCAAGCCATCATGATATCATAGGAAAGTAACATACTGCTATAACAGCCATTTGTAGCAATGACTGGAGTAGGCCAGCAATATGTCCAGCCGTAGAAGGAGTCCGTAGCGTAAATGAAGCCCTTGTGTTCAATGGCATCAGAGAGCCATGGAGGATGTATGATCCTGCAATGGACGCGGAGATTTATCCACTTACTGCAGTGACCTGTCAGATAGGCGAGACCGTGGTTGAAGAACGCAATTAGCATGAAGTCTTTATATTTTGCAGAACTTGTGGGCACTTGGCAGATTACAACCTTGAGCAAATCAAACTTGGTATCATGTTGGCTACTGTGAGATTCCGAGTATTCTGGGCCGTGGTGCCAAAGCAGTGCAGTGTTAATTGAAGGAAGGCGGATCAATCACCGGGTGTAGACCTCCACGAGCATCCACCTGCCGCATCCGTCGACGAGAACCATCCAAGACGTGTTCATGCCGACCCAGTACATACCGTTAATGTAGTTGAGGGTGACGGGGATCGAATCGCAGTCAAGGGGGTTGAGGCTCACCACACTACGATCCTTATGCTGCGTGACACGCCATTTCTGAAGATCAGGCAGCATCAGCAAGCAGGGAGCTGGCTTAAAAAGCTCCGGCCTGAGGACTTTGAGTAAACGGTATAGACCTGACGAGCACGCGGCGAGCGGCATGGTACTGAAATTGTCCACACATGAAACAATGAGTTTGATTACCTCTGTGGGGAGCGAATTCCAGCCACTCTTTCTGCGGATGCTGCTCGGTTCTACCGTTGTTAGTGCTTGGGTTTCGGATGAGGGGGGAAGGAGCCTAGCGGGGATGGAGGATTGGACGATTATGTGCAGGCCGAGGATGGAGAAGCGAATATGTGCTGCGGGAAGTGGACATGTGATGATGAAAATGTAACAGTGTAACACCCTGGATTTTTTGCCTTTTTCTTTTATTTGGATTTATTTGCATTTGAGGTTTTCTGTCATTACTTTTGGACTTACCACTTGGATTTATTTTTGATTTTCTTCCAAGTGGGTTCTATCATCCATAAACCCTCCCTAGACCTCATCCCTCCCATAATAATGCCATTAGGTATTTTTATTTAATGGTATTATACCCTTTTTCTCTCTGAAAATGCCTCTTGTCCCACAGAGCTCCAAAGCAACCCCTATTTTTATTGCCCTAAAAATTCCAAGAAAATTCCCAAATATTCTTTGGGTCATGCCTCACCTTCCTATGCAAAAATATCCCATGGTCATTTGGAAAAATTCAGCCAGGAAAAATGTTTTTGCTTCTGGTCAGAAAGAGCACATTGTGAAGCAACTATATTTTTCCTTGATCCTTTTAATCTGAAATTTTTACCACTTGATCACCCTCCTAAGTGATGCTTAAACGCCTAAAATCAGCCCAAGAACCTCAGCCATTTGTCCTCAGTGCTTGGAGCAAGTTTCTGTCCAGAAACTTTGCACCTCCCGCTTGTCACCTCCAATGCACCATTTGGCAAGCCCAGCGCATTTCTTGGCAAAGTGTTGAAGGGACAACACCCAGGACATGGTGTGGCAGCGCCGAAAGTCCTCTGCATGCCAATGCATGCGGTGACCGCGTGCGAACAGGGTGCAATGCACGCGCTCTGTGCACTCTGCCCGTCGGGTCCGATCGGCCGCCGTCCAACCTCTCCTCTCGCACCACCGCAACATGTCCAGTCTACTCAGCCCACACTCCCTCTTCCTCCCAGCCCCTCCCTGACTGTCCCCGTCGCCGGCAGGAGGCACGCTGGAAGCGGCCACGGTGCTAGCCGACGGCACAGTAGCTTGCACGCGCGCCTCTGTTCATCTTAGTGCGCCTGCGCTCGAGCCCGCGTGCGAGCACTATGCTTGCCCTCGCCTACGTCGTCTCCTTGTTCACCCGAGAGCTCACCGCCCCCAGGTCGCCCTGCCGCTCAGCTCCGGCGGAAGCCCGAGCACTGCCTCACCTCTCCTATAAATAGAGCCCCTCCCTGACCGGTCTAACCATCCCAAACCCCCTCTCCTCTCACAAATCGGTCGCCAGAAGCTGTGGACAACGCCGGGAAGGCCTCTGGCCTTCAAACGTCGCCGGCGACCGCCGCGGATCCCTCTCCTCCGTTCACTCATTCTAGTCCACCTCAGCTCCAACCACTGCCAGCACTGAGACCGTAGCAACCTCCTGAGCACGACGGTACCAAGAGCTCGCCGGATTGTCGCCGGAAACGCCGATCCCGATCAGCTCCGCCGCCGCCGTCTCTGGAGAGGATCTCAGCGACGCCGTCCGACCACCCCAGCTTGTGTTTCGGGTACGTGTGTGACCGTCTCGCCGAGCTGATCCCATTCCCTCTCTCTCCGGTGATCGTCGACGTCTCCTCGCCGGAGAAACGCCGGCAACAGAGCCGCCAGGCCCTGTTCCCCTCTCTCTCTCTCATTTAAAACAGACCGGGGCCCCACCTGTCATTCTCTCTCTCGGGCCCGAAGGGGTATCTAAGTGGAGGCGTATCTCCAGAATACGTCTTCGACGTCAGCCCCTCTGGATTTTATTTTAAATCCAAATTTTGACCAGAACTAATCCAACTTTGACCATCAATAACTTTTTATCTATAAGTCCAAATGAGATGATTCTTTTTGCTACTGGTTTGAAAAATTCCAAAGTTTCTGTGTGCCAAGTTTCTGAATTTTTCTTGCTGTTGAGAATTTCTGGTGCATTAAACAGTAGTATGTGACATTTTCTTTTTGCATTTAATTTAATTTCAGAAGAACCTAGTTGTGTTGGAGAAGGCCAGGAGTACTGTGACACTCCTCTGAACCAAGGCAAGCCACAACATTCATATGCAAGGATGGCATTGTAATGACTTGGTTTAATCGAATTAAATTCATCCTTTATTCACTATTTAAAATAACTTGCTACATAAATCTTATTGCATAAACTTTATCCTGTCATGTTGATAATTTATGCAGTAGGATACATGCTTTCTAGCTAGTGTGCAGTAGGTATCATGGCATATACTCATATGACAACATGATGCATTTGTTATTCATGATCATGACCCGTGCATCCATTCATACACTATGGCTCGAATCATTTTCTTTTCAAGTTAAACTTGATAATAATCCAACTTGAACATGTTGTTGATCGAGTCATGGTGCCACCGAATCGAGCTCACCAGTGCAACCACACTTGCCTGGATGGGGAGGCCCTAATGCGGTCTATTGTCATGCCTCTCGCCGGTGCCTCCTACGAGGGAAGGTTGTGCTCTGGCGCTACCCTGGCCCGGTAGGCACTCATAACCTTGAGGACCCGAGTTTTGTTGGTACCAAGGTCCCCGTTTGGGATAGTTTTTGATGTTGGCCACGACGGTGGCAGCCACAGAGGTGGCGGGTGTCACATGTTGGCACCAGGGTCACCCAGGACATAGCCCAAAGGGGAGTTTGTCGGAGTGGCTGGGAGAGTGTCATGCAATAGATTGGTTTTGTCGGAATGTCGTTGGTCCACCCGAATGGGAGCACGAGGCCATGAGTTCCGTAGTGTGGGTACAGTGTACTAACCTCTACAGAGTGTATAATCTATCGATAGCCGCATCCTCGGATATGGACACAGTTCGTAGTAGGTCACACCGTGGGTCAACAGATAAAGTTAACTTGCACACTAAGCTTCACAAGATAGCACATGCAGAAATGGTGATCGAGGATCACTATGAAAGGTATGAATGTGATCAAGTGAGGATCACGTTGGTAAGTGATGAACGGTGGTTACGCGGTAACCCCGAAATGGTAAGTTGGTCCCGATGACCATGGCACTGTTTCACGCACATCTCATGTTGAGTAGTATCATGCTCATGCATTAAATTTGTTAAATGCCTTGTTGTTGTTTGTCGCACTTGTTTTGTTTGCTGTGAGCTTGCGAGTACATTCAAAGTACTCACCTGGCTTATCATGCCAGATGCAGGAGAAGCCGTGCAAGGAGTTGATGTTGAGCAGTTTGTCGCGATCTAGGCCGTGTCCCAGAAGTGTCCCTGTGGAGTGGAGTTCCGCTACCTCGTCGTTCCGCTGTCGCGTAGTAGTTTCCCTTTCATCATCGAGGCCCTGAAGATTTCTACTAAATAATGTACATAAGTGCAGCCGCACCGTGTATGCCGCTTGGCCTCGCTCATCATGTAAGATGTGAACCCATGTTTCCGCTAAGAGATCAATAAAGCGGTTGTTTTCTGTACTAAGTTGTTGTGTATTGCCAGAAGACTTGATCTCTGGACTGGCAATGCAAGGTAAACCGGTTGCTCTGAGCCGGGGTGCCACAACGCTTGGTATCAGAGCCGTGCTGACTGTAGGATGCCCTAGACAGCCGACGCGCTAGAAAACGATAGTCTTAGTCTCGGTAGTGATTTGAGGTTGATTGTGCACTTGGGTGTTGCATTTCATGCATATAGGTTACTTCTAATGCTGACCAGCTAATGTTGTGAGTGTAGATGGCACCAGTCCCTTATCCGTACCAGCCTGAGCCGGCACCTTCCACTTTTCTGCACCTGCTTACCAACGTATGGCGTCGACTCTACCCTGATGGCGATGACCCCATATACCAGGTGTACCGAGAGCAGCTCGCTGATGGCGTTTACGAGTATCATGCGGAGGTCATCCTGCACAACAGTACCGTGGTGGGCACTTACACTCGCTCCACCAAGGGCGGGACTGCTTCTACACCCGACCAGGCGGTCCAGTTTGCAGCATTTGAGGCTCTCACTGACTTGCGCTATAACGAGGTTCAGATGCAGACTCACCCAGGTTTCTACTTCTATCCATCCCTGTACGAGTCAGGACAGATCCGCTTCCCTTACATTAATCCGGAGTGCGACCGGTCAGCCAGTCACTTGTCTCGCTACATTACGGCGAGATACTTTCTGATCACCACTCTAGCCCAGGAGCTGGACCGCGTTCGAGGTGAGCTAGCTGCCACTCGATCTGCCTTCGCTCCACCTCTGCTTATCCACCCATCACTTGTTCCTCCAGCTACCTTACCCCCATCCACCCCAGTGATCCCCACACCTTCTCAGAGTAGCTCAGGCACTTCGGTAGTGAATCCTCATGAGTCCCCAGCCTAGTGGGCTATGCTTCTTGCTACCCCAGCCGCTCTGATGCTGCGGAGTCACCCTGCTCCCGACCCTGAGGGAGAGTCTTCCCGTCAGCGCCGTCGTGTTTCCTTTGCCCCGGATGTATCCGTTATCAGTTCCGATTCAGAATCCGACACCGAGGAGACACCAGCAGGACCGTCAGTGTGCCAGTGCGATCCCGGTCGTCGCGTGTAGACAAGGATGATGTGGTGTTTGGTGGTATGCATGTAGTAGTACTTTCCATGTTGTTACCCCATTATGTATGCTGGATGATGTATTATATAATTATGTTGTTTTCTCTTATTCCCTTTGGCTTTTCTCGTTTTTCTTTTCCAGGTTTGTTGCTTCACCTCCCTAGTTTTCTGGTTTTTCCCCTTATGGATGTTGCTCATCTCGATGCTTCGTATTGGGAAACATATATAGGATGACAAGGTGTGGTAGTAACTGTCATGGTGGCGACGATACTCCAGTTCGTCGATCCGCTAGGCAAGCAGGACATTCTCCGGAACCATATCAGCCACCACCTCCTCCACCTCAAGCACCCACAACAGAGAAAATTATGCGGATGTTTGAAGAGAAGAGGAACCAAGACCTGATGGAATTCTTGAGGAGCATGCAGACTATGGTTGGGCAGAATAATCACAATGGTAATCACTCCAAGCTGTCAGACTTTCAGAGGACCAAACCGCCGAGTTTCAGTCAAGCAGTGGACTCGATGGAAGCCGATGATTGGTTGAGAATGATTGAGAAGAAGCTGGAAATTGCTCGCACCGAAGATGCTGACAAGGTACCCTTCGCCACTCATTATCTAGAAGGCCCAACTGCTATATGGTGGGACAATGCCAAAGTGATGTGGCCCGCTGAAGACGAGATTACTTGGGATAAATTCAAAGACAAATTCCGCAAGTATCACATTCCTGCCGGCATAATGAAGGTCAAGCAACGAGAATTTCTCACCCTTACCCAAGGAACCTCGACTGTAAGTGAATATTTAAACAAGTTCAATCACTTGGCCCGTTACTCCACCCATGATGTGGCCACCGAAGAACGGAAGATAGATCGATTCCTCGGAGGACTCAACCTTACCCTCCGATGTGCACTCAGCATGCTAGACTTCCCTGACTTCCAAACTTTGGTGTACAAGGCACTCATTGCGGAAAGGGAACACAAACTGGTTAATGATCATAAGACTGTCTATGAAGACCGCAAACGCAAGTTTGAACCCAAGAAGGAAGGGCAAGTTTTTCAGAAGGTTCGTTCTTGGCAGCAACCCCAATTTGAGTTTAAGCCGACCTGGCAGCAGGGGAACATCAAGAATGAAAGTCAAATCAAGACCGTGGTCGCCAAGCCAAACAAGGAAGACTGTCAGCGTAACAATGCCTGTTTCACATGTGGATAGAATGGGCATTACGCTAGGCAGTGTCCCAAGAACGGCAAGATAGAAGCCAACCTGAAGCCTCTAGTCAATTATGTGGGACAATTCCCCAAACGAAGGTACATTCAAGGGCAAGTTCATCATATCTCTGCTGAAGAAGCCGCAGAAGTCCCCGATGTGGTCATTGGTATGTTTCCTGTTAATGACATACCTACAACAATTTTGTTCGATTCCGGGGCTTCCCATCCTTTTATTTCGCAGAGTTTTATTGCCCGACATCGCATTCCCTATACTCTTTTGGACAAAGCTATGGTGGTACAGTCCCCCGGATCCATGCTCAAGACAAATATTGTATGCCGAGGATTGAAAATATCAATCTATGGAGTCATCTTCCCCGCATCACTGGTATCCATTGAGTCTCCCACCTTGGATATTATTTTGGGGATGGATTGGCTGACAAGACATCAGGTCTGTATCAACTGCGCAACAAGAGAAGTCACGCTCATAAATCCCTCAGGTCAGTTCGCTCGATTCTATGCTGGTCGAGGCATACCAAAGAAAGGAATGGTTTATGCTGCCATCGCCACAGAAATGAATCTAGTCCCAGTGGTCTGTGAGTTCCCAGATGTGTTTCCAGATGAATTGCCAGGCATGCCACCTGACCGGGTGCTGGAATTTTCTATTGAGCTTGTACCCGGAACAGCACCAATTTACAAGAAATATTATCGAATGCCTTCGTCTGAACTAGCGGAGTTGAAAAAGCAATTGGATGAGATGCTCCAAAAAGGATATATTCGCCCCAGTTCATCTCCTTGGGGTGCACCTGCAATATTCGTGGGCAAGAAAGACGGCAGTCTTCGGATGTGTGTTGACTATCATGCTCTAAATGATGTCACCATCAAGAATAAATACCCGCTGCCCAGGATCGATGATTTGTTTGATCAGCTCAGCGGAGCTCAAGTGTTCTCCAAGATTGATTTGCGCATCGGGTATCACCTGCTGAAAATCAGAAAAGAAGATATTCCCAAGACAGCATTCACTACAAGATATGGGTTGTACGAGTATACGGTCATGTCGTTTGGACTGACCAACGCTCCTGCATTCTTTATGCACATGATGAACAAGGTGTTCATGGACTTCTTGGACAAGTTTGTAGTGGTGTTCATTGATGACATCCTCATATATTCCAAAAGTGAAGAGGAGCACAAGCAACATCTCCGAGTAGTGCTGGAACGATTAAGCGCTCATCAACTCTATGCCAAATTCAGCAAATGAGAGTTTTGGCTTAAAGAAGTGGGATTCCTTGGGCATACTCTTTCCGCTCAAGGAGTGGCCGTGGACCAAAGCAAGGTCACAGAAGTCCTAAAATGGAAGACCCCTGTTTCGGTAATAGAAATCCGGAGTTTCTTGGGTCTGGCAGGTTATTACCGTCGCTTCATTGAAGGCTTCTCCAAGATTGCCAAGCCAATGACTGAACTACTCAAGAAAAATCAGAAATTCATATGGACGGAAGCGTGTGAAAACAGTTTCAATGAACTCAAGACCCGATTGACTACCGCTCCGGTGTTGACTCTTCCAGACATCTACCGAAGTTTTGACATCTATTGCGACGCATCCAGGCTTGGCATTGGGTGTGTGCTCATGCAAGATGGGAAGGTCGTGGTGTTGGAAATATGCCCTAGAGGCAATAATAAATTGGTTATTATTATATTTCCTTGTTCATGATAATCGTTTATTATCCATGCTATAATTGTATTGATTGGAAACTCAAATACATGTGTGGGTACATAGACAACACTGTGTCCCTAGTAAGCCTCTAGTTGACTAGCTTGTTGATCAAAGATGGTTAAGGTTTCCTAGCCATGGACATGAGATGTCATTTGATAACGGGATCACATCATTAGGAGAATGATGTGATGGACAAGACCCAAACTGTAAACGTAGCATTTGATCGTGTCAGTTTATTGCTATTGTTTTCTGCATGTCAAGTATCTGTTCCTTTGACCATGAGATCATGCAACTCACTAACACCGGAGGAATACCTTGTGTGTATCAAACGTCGCAACGTAACTGGGTGACTATAAAGGTGCTCTACAGGTATCTCCGAGGGTGTCTGTTGGGTTGGCATGGATCAAGACTGGGATTTGTTACTCCGTGTGACGGAGAGGTATCTCAGGGCCCACTCGGTAATACAACATCACATTGAGCCTTGCAAGCAAAGTGACTAAAGAGTTAGCCACAGGATCTTGTATTACGGAACGAGTAAAGAGACTTGCCGGTAACGAGATTGAACTAGGTATAGTGATACCGACGATCGAATCTCGGGCAAGTAACATACCGAAGAACAAAGGGAACAGCATACGGGATTAACTGAATCCTTGACATAGAGGTTCGACCGATAAAGATCTTCGTAGAATATGTAGGAGCCAATATGGGCATCCAGGTCCCGCTATTGGTTATTGGCCGTAGAGGTGTCTCGGTCATGTCTACATAGTTCTCGAACCCGCAGGGTCTACACACTTAACGTTTGGTGACGATTAGTATAATTGAGTTATTATGTTGGTGACCGAAAGTTGTTCGGAGTCCCGGATAAGATCCCGGACATGACGAGGATCTCCGGAATAGTCCGGAGGTAAAGATTGATATATGTGATAATAGTGTTTTGATCTCTGGAAGGGTTCCGGAGTTCACCGGAATGGGTTCCGGATGTTTACCGAAGTGTTCGGGTGCAGCAACACTTTATATGAGCCAAAGGGATAAAGCCCACAAGGTATTGGAAAGTGCAAAAGTAGTTTTGCTGCCGCGTAAGCGGTACTACCGCTTGTTGAAGCGGTACTACCGCCCGAGCGGTACTACCGCTTGTGTGAAGCGGTACTACCGCCCAAGCGGTACTACCGCTTGTGTGAAGCGGTACTACCGCTTGTGCGCGGCTGTGCGCGGTTCGGCAGGGATCCGAGTTGGACTCTTTCCCTGCGGGCCAAACCGACCTTGTGCGGGCAAAACCGACCCGGAGGAGGCTTTTACTCCAAGTTTAGACCCCAAGGCTCAACATATAAATAGAGGGGCAGGGCTAGCACACGGGACACATCAGGATTTCCCAAGCCGTGTGCCGGCAACCCTAGCCCTCTAGTTCCTCCGTCATAATCTCCGTAGTGCTTGGCGAAGCCCTGCAGAGATTGTTCCTCACCACCATCACCACGCCGTCGTGCTGCTGGAACTCAACCACTACTTCACCATCGCTCGCTGGATCGAGGAGGTGAAGGCGTCATCAAGCCGTACGTGTGTTGAACGCGGAGGTGCCGTCCGTTCGGCACTAGATCGGAAGGATCGTGATTGGATCGCGGGACGCTCGGCGATTTGGATCGCGAAGACGTTCGACTACATCAACCGCGTTTATTAACGCTTCCGCTTAGCGATCTACAAGGGTATGTAGATTCACTCTCCCTCTCGTAGATGCTCATCACCATGGATAGATCTTATGTGTGCGTAGGAAAATTTTTGTTTCCCATGCAACGTTCCCCTACAGTGGTATCAGAGCTAGGTCTATGCGTAGATGAGATCTCGAGTAGAACACAAACGAGTTGTGGGCGTGGGTGTATACATATTGCTTGCCGTTACTAGTTGATACTTGATTCAGCGGTATTGTGAGATGAAGCGGCCCGGACCGACATTACGCGTACGCTTACGCGAGACTGGTTTCACCGCTGCGTGCACTTGTTGCATAAAGGTGACTGGCGGGTGTCTGTCTCTCTCACTTTAGTTGAATCGGTTCAATGAAGAGGGTTCTTTTAGAAGATCAAAAAGCAATCACTACACCACGTTGTGGTTTTGCGTAGGTAAGAATCGTTCTTGCTAGATACCCGTAGCAGCCACGTAAAATTTGCAACAACAATTAGAGGACGTCTAACTTGTTTTTGCAGGGTATGTTGTGATGTGATATGGCCAATTACATGATGAGATATATGTGATGTATGAGATGATCATGTATTGTATAGAATATCACGACTTGCATGTCGATGAGTACGGCAACTGGCAGGAGCCATAGAGTTGTCTTTAATTATTGTATGACCTGCGTGTCAATCATTAAGCGCTATGTAATGCTTTACTTTATCGCTAAACGTTAGCTATAGTCGTGGAAGCAACAGTCGGCGCGACAACCTTATGGCGACACGTTGATGGAGATCAAGATGATGGAGATCATGGTGTCATGCCGGTGACGATGGAGATCATGCCGGTGCTTTGGAGATGGAGATCAAAAGCACAAGTTCATGGCCATATCATGTCACTTATGATTTGCATGTGATGTTAATCCTTTTATGCATCTTATTTTGCTTAGGACGACGGTAGCATTATAAGGTGATCCCTCACTTAAATTTCAAGATAAATTGTGTTCTCCCCAAGTGTGCACCGTTGCGAAAGTTCGTCGTTTCGAGACACGCCGTGATGATCGGGTGTGATAGACTCTACGTTCGCATACAACGGGTGTAAGCCATGTTACACGTGCGGAACACTCGGGTTAAACTTGACGAGCCTAGCATGTACAGACATGGCCTCGGAACACAAGAGACCGAAAGGTCGAACATGAGTCATATAGTAGATATGATCAACATGAAGATGTTCACCATTGAAACCACCTCAACTCACGTGATGATCGGACTTGAGTTGGTGGATTTGGATCATGTTACACTCGAATGACCGGAGGGATGTCAATTTGAGTGGGAGTTTTTTAAAATATGATTAACTAAACTCATTATCTAAGAACAATAGTCTAAGTTGTCTTTGCTATATTTATGTTGTAGATCATGGCTCGCGCAGTAGCACCCCTGAATTTTAATGCGTTCCTAGAGAAAGCTAAGTTGAAAGATGATGGAAGTAACTTTGTGGACTGGGCCCGTAATCTAAGGATTATCCTTACGGCTTCCCAGAAGGCTTATGTCCTTGATGCACCGCTTGGTGATCCACCCGCTCCAGTTGAGTCTCTAGACGTTGTGAACGCCTGGCAGGCTCGTTCTGATGATTACTCAATAGTTCAATGTGCAATGTTGTATGGCTTAGAACCGGGACTTCAAAGACGTTTTGAACGTCATGGAGCATATGAGATGTTCCAGGAGTTGAAGTTTATCTTTCAGAAGAATGCCCGGATCGAGAGATATGAGATCTCCGATAAGTTCTATGCTTGCAAGATGGAGGAGAACGGGTCTATCAGTGATCACGTGCTCAGAATGTCTGGGTACTCCACCCGCCTGGCTGAGTTAGGGATGCCCCTTCCGCCAGAGGCTATCACTGACAGAGTTCTTCAATCATTGCCACCTAGCTACAAGAGCTTCGTGTTGAACTATAACATGCACGGGATGAACAAGTCAGTCGCCGAGCTGTTTGCGATGCTGAAAGCCGCTGAGTCTGAAATTCAGAAGGAGCATCAAGTGTTGATGGTCAATAAAACCACTAGTTTCAAGAAAAATGGCAAGGGTAAGAAGGGTAACTCCAAGCAGAGTGGCAAAGCAGTTGCTCCTCTCGTGAAGAAACCCAAGGCTGGACCCAAACCAGAAACTGTGTGTTTTCATTGCAAGGGAACTGGACACTGGAAGCGGAATTGCCCCAAGTATTTGGCTGACAAGAAGGCGGCCAACAACAAACAAGGTATATATGATATACATGTTATTGATGTGTACCTTACCAACTCTCGTTGTAGTGCCTGGGTATTTGATACCGGTGCGGTTGCTCATATTTGCAACTCAAAACAGGAACTGCGGAATAGACGGAGGCTGGCAAAGGACGAAGTGACGATGCGCGTGGGAAATGGTTCCAAGGTTGATGTGATCGCCGTTGGCACGCTCGCTCTTCGATTACCGTCGGGATTAGTGATGAACCTAAATAAGTGTTATTTGGTGCCTGCGTTAAGCATGAACATTATATCTGGATATTGTTTATTGCGAGACGGTTACTCATTTAAATCAGAGAATAATGGTTGTTCTATTTATATGAGTAATATCTTTTATGGTCATGCACCCGATGTGAGGGGTTTATTCTTATTGAATCTCGATAGTAATGATACACATGTTCATAACATTGATGCCAAAAGATGTAGAATTGATAATGATAATACCACTTTCTTGTGGCACTGCCGTTTAGGTCATATTGGCGTAAAACGCATGAGGAAGCTCCATGCTGATGGACTTTTGGAGTCACTTGATTTTGAATCACTTGACACATGTGAGCCATGCCTCATGGGCAAGATGACTAAAACTCCGTTCTCTGGAATAATGGAACGGGCAAGTGACTTATTGGAAATCATACATACTGATGTGTGCGGTCCGATGAGTATTGAGGCGCGCGGTGGTTATCGTTACTTTCTCACCTTCACTGATGACTTAAGTAGATATGGGTATATTTACTTAATGAAACACAAGTCTGAAACATTTGAAAAGTTCAAACAATTTCAGAGTGAAGTTGAGAATCATCGTAACAAGAAGATTAAATTCCTACGATCTGATCGAGGAGGAGAATATCTGAGTTATGAGTTTGGCAGTCACTTAAGACAGTGTGGAATTGTTTCACAATTAACACCGCCTGGAACACCACAGCGTAATGGTGTGTCCGAACGTCGTAATCGAACCTTATTGGATATGGTGCGATCTATGATGTCTCTTGCCGATTTGCCACTATCGTTTTGGGGTTATGCATTAGAGACAGCTGCATTCACTTTAAATAGGGCACCATCAAAATCCGTTGAGACAACGCCATATGAACTTTGGTTTGACAAGAAGCCAAAGCTGTCGTTTCTTAAAGTTTGGGGATGTGATGCTTATGTCAAAAAGCTTCAGCCTGAAAAGCTGGAACCCAAAGCGGAGAAATGCGTCTTCATAGGATACCCAAAAGAGACAGTTGGGTATACCTTCTACCTCAGATCCGAAGGCAAAGTGTTTGTCGCTAAAAACGGAACATTTCTTGAGAAAGAGTTTCTCTCGAAAGAATTGAGTGGGAGGAAGATAGAACTTGATGAGGTTGTTGAACCTTTACTTCAACCTGAGAGTAGCGCAGCGCAGAAAGTTGTTTCTGTGGAGCCTACATTAGCTGAAGAGGAAGTTAATGATGATGATCATGAAGCTTTGGATCAAGTTGCTATCGAACCTCGTAGGTCGACAAGGACGCGTACTGCTCCTGAGTGGTACGGCAACCCTGTCTTAGAGGTCATGTTGTTAAACAACGATGAACCTACGAGCTATGGAGAAGCGATGATGGGCCCGGATTCCGAGAAGTGGTTAGAGGCCATGAAATCCGAGATGGGATCCATGTATGAAAACAAAGTATGGACTTTGGAAGTATTACCTGAAGGGCGTAAGGCCATTCAGAACAAATGGATCTTTAAGAGGAAGACGGACGCGGACGGTAATGTCACCGTCTATAAAGCTCGACTTGTGGCAAAGGGTTTTTCACAAGTTCAAGGAGTTGACTACGATGAGACCTTCTCACCCGTAGCGATGCTTAAGTCCGTCAGAATCATGTTAGCAATAGCTGCCTTTTTCGATTATGAAATTTGGCAGATGGATGTCAAAACAGCGTTCCTTAACGGTTTCCTTAAGGAAGAGTTGTATATGATGCAACCAGAAGGTTTTGTCGATCCAGAGATTGCTGACAAAGTTTGCAAACTCCAGCGATCCATTTATGGACTGGTGCAAGCATCTCGGAGTTGGAATCTTCGTTTTGATGAGGTGATCAAAGCGTTCGAGTTTATACAAGTTTACGGAGAAGCTTGTATTTACAAGAAAGTGAGTGGGAGCTCTATAGCGTTTCTAATATTATATGTGGATGACATATTGCTGATTGGAAACAATATAGAAATGCTGGAAAGCGTAAAGGAATATTTGAACAAGAGTTTTTCAATGAAGGACCTAGGAGAAGCTGCTTTCATATTAGGCATCAAGATCTATAGAGATAGATCGAGACGCTTAATAGGACTTTCACAAAGCACATACCTTGATAAGATTTTGAAGAAGTTCAAAATGGATCAGTCCAAGAAGGGGTTCTTGCCTGTTTTGCAAGGTGTGAAGTTGAGTAAGACTCAATGCCCAGTGACTGCAGAAGATAGAGAAAAGATGAGTGTCATCCCCTATGCTTCGGCCATAGGCTCTATCATGTATGCAATGCTGTGCACAAGACCCGATGTCAGCCTTGCCATAAGTATGGTCGGAAGGTTTCAAAGTGATCCAGGAATGGAACACTGGACGGCGGTCAAGAATATCCTGAAGTACCTGAAAAGGACTAAGGACATGTTTCTCGTTTATGGAGGTGATCAAGAGCTCGTCGTAAAGGGTTACGTCGATGCAAGCTTTGACACTGATCCGGATGACTCTAAATCGCAAACCGGATACGTATTTATTCTTAATGGGGGTGCGGTTAGCTGGTACAGTTCCAAGCAAAGCGTGGTAGCTGATTCTACATGCGAAGCGGAGTACATCGCAGCCTCGGAGGCGGCGAAGGAAGGTGTCTGGATGAAGGAGTTCATGACAGATCTTGGAGTAGTGCCTAGTGCGCTTAACCCAATGACTCTGTTTTGTGATAATACTGGTGCCATTGCTCTAGCCAAGGAACCAAGATTTCACAAGAGGACCAGACACATAAAGCGACGTTTCAATTCCATCCGCGATTACATCAAGGAGGACGACATAAATATTTGCAAAGTACACACGGATCTAAATGTTGCAGATCCGTTGACTAAACCTCTTCCAAGGGCTAAACATGAACAACACCAGAACTGCATGGGTGTTCGATTCATTACAATGTAAATCACATAGTGATGTGAACTAGATTATTGACTCTAGTGCAAGTGGGAGACTGTTGGAAATATGCCCTAGAGGCAATAATAAATTGGTTATTATTATATTTCCTTGTTCATGATAATCGTTTATTATCCATGCTATAATTGTATTGATTGGAAACTCAAATACATGTGTGGGTACATAGACAACACTGTGTCCCTAGTAAGCCTCTAGTTGACTAGCTTGTTGATCAAAGATGGTTAAGGTTTCCTAGCCATGGACATGAGATGTCATTTGATAACGGGATCACATCATTAGGAGAATGATGTGATGGACAAGACCCAAACTGTAAACGTAGCATTTGATCGTGTCAGTTTATTGCTATTGTTTTCTGCATGTCAAGTATCTGTTCCTTTGACCATGAGATCATGCAACTCACTAACACCGGAGGAATACCTTGTGTGTATCAAACGTCGCAACGTAACTGGGTGACTATAAAGGTGCTCTACAGGTATCTCCGAGGGTGTCTGTTGGGTTGGCATGGATCAAGACTGGGATTTGTTACTCCGTGTGACGGAGAGGTATCTCAGGGCCCACTCGGTAATACAACATCACATTGAGCCTTGCAAGCAAAGTGACTAAAGAGTTAGCCACAGGATCTTGTATTACGGAACGAGTAAAGAGACTTGCCGGTAACGAGATTGAACTAGGTATAGTGATACCGACGATCGAATCTCGGGCAAGTAACATACCGAAGAACAAAGGGAACAGCATACGGGATTAACTGAATCCTTGACATAGAGGTTCGACCGATAAAGATCTTCGTAGAATATGTAGGAGCCAATATGGGCATCCAGGTCCCGCTATTGGTTATTGGCCGTAGAGGTGTCTCGGTCATGTCTACATAGTTCTCGAACCCGCAGGGTCTACACACTTAACGTTTGGTGACGATTAGTATAATTGAGTTATTATGTTGGTGACCGAAAGTTGTTCGGAGTCCCGGATAAGATCCCGGACATGACGAGGATCTCCGGAATAGTCCGGAGGTAAAGATTGATATATGTGATAATAGTGTTTTGATCTCTGGAAGGGTTCCGGAGTTCACCGGAATGGGTTCCGGATGTTTACCGAAGTGTTCGGGTGCAGCAACACTTTATATGAGCCAAAGGGATAAAGCCCACAAGGTATTGGAAAGTGCAAAAGTAGTTTTGCTGCCGCGTAAGCGGTACTACCGCTTGTTGAAGCGGTACTACCGCCCGAGCGGTACTACCGCTTGTGTGAAGCGGTACTACCGCCCAAGCGGTACTACCGCTTGTGTGAAGCGGTACTACCGCTTGTGCGCGGCTGTGCGCGGTTCGGCAGGGATCCGAGTTGGACTCTTTCCCTGCGGGCCAAACCGACCTTGTGCGGGCAAAACCGACCCGGGGGAGGCTTTTACTCCAAGTTTAGACCCCAAGGCTCAACATATAAATAGAGGGGCAGGGCTAGCACACGGGACACATCAGGATTTCCCAAGCCGTGTGCCGGCAACCCTAGCCCTCTAGTTCCTCCGTCATAATCTCCGTAGTGCTTGGCGAAGCCCTGCAGAGATTGTTCCTCACCACCATCACCACGCCGTCGTGCTGCTGGAACTCAACCACTACTTCACCATCGCTCGCTGGATCGAGGAGGTGAAGGCGTCATCAAGCCGTACGTGTGTTGAACGCGGAGGTGCCGTCCGTTCGGCACTAGATCGGAAGGATCGTGATTGGATCGCGGGACGCTCGGCGATTTGGATCGCGAAGACGTTCGACTACATCAACCGCGTTTATTAACGCTTCCGCTTAGCGATCTACAAGGGTATGTAGATTCACTCTCCCTCTCGTAGATGCTCATCACCATGGATAGATCTTATGTGTGCGTAGGAAAATTTTTGTTTCCCATGCAACGTTCCCCTACACGTGGCCTATGCATCAAGACAGCTCCGACCTCATGAGGAGAATTACCCTACCCATGACCTGGAATTGGCAGCCGTGATTCATGCTTTAAAGATTTGGAGGCATTACATCATTGGAAAATGATGCCAAATCTACACCGACCACAAGAGTCTCAAGTATATATTCACGCAACCGGACTTGAACCTCCGACAACGAAGGTGGCTTGAGTTGGTCAAAGATTATGACCTGGGTATTAACTACCACCCAGGAAAAGCAAATGTGGTCACCGATGCCCTCAGTCGCAAACCGGCTACCGCAAACTCATTAATCGAGCGTCTGCACCCAGCACTTCAAGAAGAAATAGCTCAGCTCAATATGATTTTGTGTGATGCAATTTGCTCGGTTACCTTGGAAGTAACCCCTACTCTGGAAGACGAAATTCGAAAGGCTCAACCTGGTGACCCTATGTTACTAAAGATAATGGCTCAAGCACGAGAAGGGAAGACACCAGATTTCAACATTGATGACAAAGGTACACTCCGATTTCGTGATTGAGTCTGTGTACCGGACCTCGGGGAGTTAAGGCAAAAGATTCTGAAGGAAGCTCACGAGTCCGCCTACTCTATTCACCCTGGAGGCACCAAAATGTATCAAGACTTGAAGCAAACATTCTGGTGGGAAGGTATGAAGAAAGACATCGCCTATTACGTTGCCTGTTGTGACATATGCAACAAGGTGAAGGCCGAGCACCAGAAACCAGCCGGTCTACTTCAACCCTTACCCGTTCTGCAATGGAAATGGGACGATATCTGCATGGACTTTATCGTGGGATTACCAAGGACACCACGAGGCAACAATGCCATATGGGCCGTGGTCGACATGCTCACCAAGGTGGCCCACTTTATTCCAATAAAGACCACCTACCGTGCAGACCAACTTGCTCAACTCTACGTATCCAGGATTGTCAGTCTGCATGGGGTACCCAAGATGATCACTTCAGACCGGGGATCTTTGTTTACCTCGGCATTCTGGCTACGTCTACACCAAGCCTTGGGAACCGCTTTAAAGCATAGCACCGCTTATCATCCGCAGACCGATGAACAAACAGAGCGGGTAAATCAAATCTTGGAAGATATGCTCCGGGCATGCGCTCTTGCACATGGACCCAAATGGGAAGACAGCCTGCCATACGCTGAGTTCTCGTACAACAACGGTTATCAGACTAGCCTCAAAATGTCACCTTTTGAGGCCCTATATGGACGTAAGTGTCGTACCCCGCTGAACTGGTGTTAGACAGGAGACAGCCGAATATTCGGGACAGATCAGATGATGGAAGCAGAAAAGCAAGTCAAAGAAATTCGAGACAGATTGCAAGTAGCAAAATCTCGTCAGAAGAGCTACTATGACTCAAAGCATCGGCAGATCAGCTTCGAACCAGGTGAATATGCATATCTCCGAGTTACCCCCATGAAAGGAGTTAAAAGGTTTCACACCCGGGGAAAGCTCGCACCAAGATACATCGGTCCGTTTTTAGTTATGACCAAAGTGGGTAAAGTGGCTTATCAGTTAGAATTGCCTCCCGACCTATCCGAGGTGCATGATGTGTTCCACGTGTCTCAGCTACGAAAATGCATCGCACCACCCGCAAAACGGACAGATATGGCAGAACTAGAACTTGCCAAGGATTTAACCTATGAGGAGAAACCCTTGAGAATCTTGGAAGAGATGGACAGAGTCACCCGCAGCAAAACTATAAAGTTTTACAAGGTTCAATGGGAACACCACACTGAGGATGAAGCCACCTGGGAAAGAGCGGATTACTTAAGGACCGCATACCCATATTTGTTTCCTGAGCAACCGAATCTCGAGGATGAGATTCATCCTAAGGGGGGGAGGTTTGTAACACCCTGGATTTTTTGCCTTTTTCTTTTATTTGGATTTATTTGCATTTGAGGTTTTCTGTCATTTCTTTTGGACTTACCACTTGGATTTATTTTTGATTTTCTTCCAAGTGGGTTCTATCATCCATAAACCCTCCCTAGACCTCATCCCTCCCATAATAATGCCATTAGGTATTTTTATTTAATGGTATTATACCCTTTTTCTCTCTGAAAATGCCTCTTGTCCCATAGAGCTCCAAAGCAACCCCTATTTTTATTGCCCTAAAAATTCCAAGAAAATTCCCAAATATTCTTTGGGTCATGCCTCACCTTCCTATGCAAAAATATCCCATGGTCATTTGGAAAAATTCAGCCAGGAATAATGTTTTTGCTTCTCGTCAGAAAGAGCACATTGTGAAGCAACTATATTTTTCCTTGATCCTTTTAATCTGAAATTTTTACCACTTGATCACCCTCCTAAGTGATGCTTAAACGCCTAAAATCAGCCCAAGAACCTCAGCCATTTGTCCTCAGTGCTTGGAGCAAGTTTCTGTCCAGCAACTTTGCAGCTCCCTCTTGTCACCTCCAATGCACCATTTGGCAAGCCCAGCGCATTTCTTGGCAAAGGGTTGAAGGGACAACACCCAGGACATGGTGTGGCAGCGCCGAAAGTCCTCTGCATGCCAATGCACGCGGTGACCGCGTGCGAGCAGGGTGCAATGCACGCGCTCTGTGCACTCTACCCGTCGAGTCCGATCGGCCGCCGTCCAACCTCTCCTCTCGCGCCACCGCAACATGTCCAGTCTACTCAGCCCACACCCCCTCTTCCTCCCAGCCCCTCCCTGACCGTCCCCGTTGCCGGCAGGAGGCACGCCGGAAGCGGCCACGGCACTAGCCGACGGCACAGTGGCTTGCACGTGTGCCTCTGTTCATCTTAGTGCGCCTGCGCTCGAGCCCGCGTGCGAGCACTATGCTTGGCCTCTCCTACGTCGTCTCCTTGCTCACCCGAGACCTCACCGCCCCCAGGTCGCCCTGCCGCTCAGCTCCGGCGGAAGCCCGAGCACTGCCTCGCGTCTCCTATAAATAGAGCCCCTCCCCGACCAGTCTAACCATCCCAAACCCCCTCTCTCCGGTGACCGTCTCGCCGAGCTGATCCCATTCCCCCTCTCTCCGGTGATCGCCGACGTCTCCTCGCCGGAGCAACGCCGGCGACAGAGCCGCCAGGCCCTGTTCCCCTCTCTCTCTCTCTCGTTTAAAACAGACCGGGGCCCCACCTGTCATTCTCTCTCTCGGGCCCGAAGGGATATCGAAGTGGAGGCGTATCTTCAGAATACGTCTTCGACGTCAGCCCCTCTGGATTTTATTTTAAATCCAAATTTTGACCTGAACTAATCCAAATTTGACCATCAATAACTTTTTATCTATAAGTCCAAATGAGATGATTCTTTTTGCTACTGGTTTGAAAAATTCCAAAGTTTCTGTGTGCCAAGTTTCAGAATTTTTCTTGCTGTTGAGAATTTCTGGTGCATTAAACAGTAATATGTGACATTTTCTTTTTGCATTTAATTTAATTTCAGAAGAACCTAGTTGTGTTGGAGAAGGCCAGGAGTACTGTGACACTCCTCTGAACCAAGGCAAGCCACAACATTCATATGCAAGGATGGCATTGCAATGACTTGGTTTAATCGAATTAAATTTATCCTTTATTCACTATTTAAAATAACTTGCTACATAAATCTTATTGTATAAACTTTATCCTGTCATGTTGATATTTTATGCAGTAGGATACATGCTTTCTTGCTAGTGTGCAGTAGGTATCAAGGAATATACTCATATGACAACATGATGCATTTGTTATTCATGATCATGACCCGTGCATCCATTCATACACTATGGCTCGAATCATTTTCTTTTCAAGTTAAACTTGATAATAATCCAACTTGAACATGCTGTTGATCGAGTCATGGTGCCACCGAATCGAGCTCACCAGTGCAACCACACTTGCCTGGATGGGGAGGCCCTAATGCGGTCTATTGTCATGCCTCTCGCCGGTGCCTCCTACAAGGGAAGGTTGTGCTCTGGCGCTACCCTGGCCCGGTAGGCACTCATAACCTTGAGGACCCGAGTTTTGATGGTACCAAGGTCCCCGTTTGGGACAGTTTTTGATGTTGGCCACGACGGTGGCAGCCACAGAGGTGGCGGGTGTCACATGTTGGCACCAGGGTCACCCAGGACATAGCCCAAAGGGGAGTTTGTCGGAGTGGCCGGGAGAGTGTCATGCAATAGATTGGTTTTGTCGGAATGTCGTTGGTCCACCCGAATGGGAGCACGAGGCCATGAGTTCCGTAGTGTGGGTACAGTGTACTAACCTCTGCAGAGTGTATAATCTATCGATAGCCGCGTCCTCGGATATGGACACAGTTCGTAGTAGGTCACACCGTGGGTCAACAGATAAAGTTAACTTGCACACTAAGCTTCACAAGATAGCACATGCAGAAATGGTGATCGAGGATCACTATGAAAGGTATGAATGTGATCAAGTGAGGATCACATTGGTAAGTGATGAACGGTGGTTACGCGGTAACCCCGAAATGGTAAGTTGGTCCCGAGGACCATGGCATTGTTTCACGCACATCTCATGTTGAGTAGTATCATGCTCATGCATTAAATTTGTTAAATGCCTTGTTGTTGTTTGTCGCACTTGCTTTGTTTGCTGTGAGCTTGCGAGTACATTCAAAGTACTCACCTGGCTTATCATGCTAGATGCAGGAGAAGCCGTGCAATGAGTTGATGTTGAGCAGTTTGTCGCGATCTAGGCCGTGTCCCAGCAGTGTCCCTGTGGAGTGGAGTTCCGCTACCTCGTCGTTCCGCCGTCGCGTAGTAGTTTCCCTTTCGTCATCGAGGCCCTGAAGATGTCTACTAAATAATGTACATAAGTGCAGCCGCACCGTGTGTGCCGCTTGGCCTCGCTCATCATGTAAGATGTGAACCCATGTTTCCGCTAAGAGATCAATAAAGCGGTTGTTTTCTGTACCAAGTTGTTGTGTATTGCCAGAAGACTTGATCTCTAGGCTGGCAATGCAAGGTAAACCGGATGCTCTGAGCCGGGGTGCCACAAACAGCAACATGCTGCTTGACTTACGAGACACATCCCTGCAGCGCAGGGTCATATCGATGCCAGACAACTTGATTGATTACAGTAGTACAATATAAAAACTACGTACAGTACTACCTACTATAGTGGAGTAGGACTCTGCTCTACCAAAGTAGTACAAACTTCAATGCCCGAGCGTGGAACGACTATGAACTCCCAGTGGTTGCAAACGTTCCCTGGGAGACATGGCAGTTGCAAACGCCCGCATCACAGTTACATGTGTAAGGGTGGCAGTTTTGTAAAATACCATGGGCTTAAAAAAATGCCACTGTCGGATGGAAATAGCTGTTATGTGGGCGTTCGCCAGGATTGGGCTCGTGGCGAACGTTCGCCAGATATTATTACAAAAAAAATAAGGTTAATACATCAGGGGCTAGAACTTGCACCGGCTGACCACTAACATTGATACTAAAAGTTGTAAAATGGTGCTACGTACGTGTTTCTGGTCAGCGAACGTGTCTACGTGGTGTTTGGAATTACAAATAACCAAATTACTATAGTATATTTGAGTGTTTCACCCAAACCGTTGCACCCGTTTCACTTACTGCTTACATTATTTTTATTGTATACACCTCCGTCTTGGTTTATTGGTACTGGGCTGCAGTGCTTCGTACCCCTCGGTCGTAACATTTGTACTGTACTAGTACTAGTAAGTACACAATGTACCTCTTCCTGGATCCTCTTTGATCATCGGAACCAGTTTCTGCGACTCGCACCCATCCTAATTTGTTTGGCTGACGTGCGGGCCAACCAACATGCGGGCCCACTGGCCTTCCAATAACTGACTACTACCTCCGTCCGGGTTAATTAGTTCACTTCATATTATCGGTCAAAGTTTGACCTCATATTTCATTTGCAAAATTTTAATGCATGTCGTCGAAAATTATATTGTTGGATTTGCATTTGAATGCACTTTCCAATATTGTTTCTTTGCCATGGCATATAACATACAGTATTTTTTAACCCGAATCCGACGTCGAACTTATACTGTACTACAACTATTTCCCTACTAGTCAAAATATAGCTCGAAATACGAGAGGTGCTAGTAAACCGGGACGAAAGTACTAACCTCCGTCCTGGTTTATTGGTCCCCATTGTATTTTGTGTCAAATTTTGACCAAAGATTTAACTAATAAAATGTTAATGCATGTCACCAAAAATATCACTAGATTCGTATTTGAACATAGTTTCCGATGATATTATTTTTTATGACATGCATTAATATTTTGTTAGTTAAATCTATGGTTAAAATTTTGGCACAAAATACGAAGGGGACCAATAAACCAGGACGGAGGTAGTAGGAGTATAGAGGGTGGCGCTGCAGGGGAGTCTCACCCCGCTCGTGGCGCGGCAGTAAAGCCGTCATATCACAAAACCCCACCACTCCCAGTAATAAGTGGCCTGGTAAAATGAACGGACAAACAACCATCATATCACTCCTGTATTTATTGCATTTCATCTCTCTACATTTTTGTCCGGTTCATTTCTCCACATTTACGGTCGATCCTAAGCGGCACGCTCTATCCCTATGTAAAAACTACAACTCCACGTAAGTTGGAATTCCAATTGCATGGCACAACTTCATAGGAAAGAAATACGATCGAGGGGGTACGAAGCGGTTTTGGAGCAGTAGTAGTAGTACTTGCAAAGAAAACTATTTATAGAGTGCATATAGATTTTTTGAAAAGTCAAACTTAACATACTTTGATCCAGTTTATATAGAAAATTATTTATATCTATAATAGTAGATATATAAATTATGAAACTATGTCTTGTGATGAATCTAATGATATATGTTTGGCATTCTAGACGTAAATATTTTTCTCGAAAAA
The DNA here is from genome assembly GCA_039707655.1 of Elymus sibiricus. NCBI lineage: Eukaryota > Viridiplantae > Streptophyta > Magnoliopsida > Poales > Poaceae > Elymus > Elymus sibiricus. The sequence goes on from CM077676.1 coordinate 236,071,887, forward strand.
CTTAGTCAAATATAGTCTGGTTCGACTTTCCAAATATTCTATATGCACTACATTATGGAACAGAGGGTAGTGGTAGGAGGAGGCACTCGTAGGAGTACGTGCTACGTACCGTGTGCCTCCAAAGGTCACTAATCCCTCCCGATGCATAGTGCATAGATCGAATGGCTGATCTGCGGGATTCGCCTGAACAGTAGCTAGTTGTTGCATCCATACTGTTCTGGAACAATCGCAAGGGCACTTGTTCGAAAAATTTGCATGCCTCCCGACCAGTGTGATATAGTACTACTACGATAGAGAAAAATCTACAGAGAGAAGGAAGTAAACCATCAAATGAGAATGGGTCCCACCATTTATAGCTTATCAGAAAACAATCAATGGAGTTTTCACTTCTCATTCTTGCATTTCCTTTGCATTGAATCATTTCGCATCTTAATGTTCAAACGTGCATTCACACGTGTGTATACATACTAGTTGTCCTATAGTGCATAAGCATAGATATAGAGAGAGACGTGTACTGTGATATATAGTGTTGAACTTCGTGCTATGTACGTACTCTACTTACAAAGAGTAATGAGCGTATGGATACAAAAGGTTTTCAAGTTTGTTCCTTTTATACATAATTAATTAAGGATGCTAATAAGTGCCGAGCGTTCGGGATTTATCATTTCCGTCCCAATAATACCATAGAAAACTACGAATACTCCTACCTACTAATGGGATCACCTTACGACACTAAATTATTCCTAATAAAAGCCACGACGCTCGCAGGAGCACTTGCGGCGTGCCACGAGTGCCGTGGTGCGCGGCCGTTTCCCAGCGCGGCGATACAACGCCTCTTCCTTGGCCTCGCAAGTTGCGAGGTGCTGATTAGCGGCTTGCCGGCGGGCAAGCACGACCTCACGGGTCTGGTGATCCAGCGCCAACAGGTACTCCTCCTTGCTGGAATCGTGCACCCGATCGACGTACCGCCATGCGTAGATGAGGCGCATGGACCCGACTGCACTCAAGGCTTCGGCACGGGCGTCCTCCGCCACCCACATGGCCCTCGCATGACCTTCTGCCAAAGAGTGAATTGCTTGAATCTCTCGGAGGCGACATAAGCCTGCGAGACAGCATCCCTCGCGGCGCGCTTCTCTTCCTCGGCCTTCTTCTTTGCCTCTCTTTTGGCGCGTTCCGCCGGAGGCAAAGCCTCCCACAAGGCGACCTCCATTTCTTTCCATAGCTCCTCCAAACTGGGGGGCTCAGGGGCCGGCGCGATGCCCTCCTCGTAGCGGGGCGCTGATGCATCCTCCGATGCGAGTGGTGGCGAGACTGGGAACGCCGACACGTCCACCTTAACGCGTTGCGGCGGAAGCGGAACGCGGACGCGTCATCCTCGACTTGTGGCGGCAAGGAGCGGAACGCTGACGCGTCCACCTCGAATTGTGGCGGCGAGGAACGAAACACCAACGCGTGACCCTCCGCGCGGGGCAACGAGCACTGGTACAGCGAGCTGCTATAGAAACGGTTTTTACCCCCTTTCCGCGACGGAGTTTTAAACCGTCGCCTTGCCTATGTGTGCGATAGGGGGGGTCTTCCCACACGACCCAGAAACCGTCGGCGATAGGGAGCACGCAAGCATACGTTTCACAGAACTAAGCATATGCGATGCGCGCATCTTTCCCAAACGCTCCGTCCTTGCTACTCGTTTGTGCTCGCATTACTATCGCACTCGGTATTCTGTGCCGCAATGTTTGCGATGCTCACCCCATCACAAACAGTTCACAATTGTACACCGTATGCAAAGCTTGAATATCCCACACATTTGTATGTACATAAACGTTTGAGATGTATAAAATGTCCCAAACGATTCATCCGTATTACCCGTGTCGGATGAATGCCTATCGCACGCGTTCTTCTATGAACAAACGTTTACGATGCACACGACATCATAAACAGTTCATAATTGCCTAGCGTGTGTGATAAGGTGACTTTCACAAACATTTATTAAGAAGGAACTGTGTGCGTTGTTAATCTCACACGTTTTTTCTTGTCTGATCTTGTGTGCAGTAGAGTTTCATCGCACATGTACTGATCTGAGAAACGTGTCTAATCTTGACGTTTATCACAGATGTTTTGCTTTCGCAAACCATGTGCAGTGTAATGGCATGTAGATCATAATTTATCCCTAATTTAATCCCTGCATTTAAAATTCATAGAATTTTAAATTGAAACAGATATTCAATATGAAAGTAGGCAATCACTTATTTCATATCGAACCATGTTTATTACAAATACAAGTTCAAGGACGAATGAATAATTCGATGCACAGGTACATATGCTGAAGAACTACAGAAGCAGCAAGGAAAGAATGATGAACCACAGTTGTACTAAAGACTGTAAAGAGAGAGGTGGAAGACATTCTGGTTGCTGGAGAGGGTGAAGTGGAATGCCCATATTGTGCCCTCCTCCATGCCTAATGCACGCATGACTCTAGGCCAACCCCTTATGATGGCCGCCCACCCATCCTTCACTGTCTTCATTAGGACTTCTCGATGCCCATTGTAGTCTCGATGAAATACTTTAACCTTCATTGCATGTCCACCAATCATGTACTTTGCGAGGTAATCTTGAGTAAACTGCTTTGGGAACCACTGCAAATGAAAAAGATTCAGACATTGTTGTCTAATAACTCATTATGGGCAGTAAAAAGAGAAGGCTATAGAGTTCGTAGTTACCATCCTACAGCTCACCGTTGCGTTGGATAGAGCGTAGACAAATAATTTAATTGTCATCGGTCGTATCTTTTTAATAATAATTCTTATCAGTTTCCTCACTTGACGTTGGTTCATGAATATCTCATTGCCCAATACGCAAAAAGGGTCGAGGCTTGGATCTTTGCCTAGGACATATGTACCTACAAGCAACAAGTCAATATTAGAAGCTAAAAAGTGTCCAGCCGTGGATTTGTATGCACTACATTATGGAACGGAGGCAGTATAAGCCGAGGGATGAAACTAAACTCGATGGAAAATGCTGGCCACTCCCGTTGTTGTCCTGCGTAAGTGCATGGAAAGGCGTGATAAGTACTACAGGCTTAACATCAACCAAATATAGCCATGGTAAACAACAACATCTCAAAATGACAGCTTGAATGTGTCGGTTTCAGCATGATGTTAAAGCAGTTAAAAAATGGAAGGGAATGTTAAGTACAACAGGCTTAACAGGGACCAAATATTGTAATTCAAACTAGTACTGTTGAAAATGAATAGAACATAGCTCATGCTTAAACATCACACTGCATAAATGTGTAAAACTGAAATAAAGGGCATGTGTTAACTTCACCAGGCATAACAGGAACCAAATATAGCCGTTCAAACTGGTATTGATGAAATCGAACTGCACAGTTCATACTTGCACATAATGAACATCACATTGTGAATAACTGAAATAAACAAGGCATATATGCTCACTATAACAACCTAATATAGCCATTGAAAACTGGACAGAGGCTCACTGCAACCAACCTAACAAGCAAATACAGATAAACAAGGCACCTGCTTGAAAACTGGACAAAGGATCACTGCAACCAACCTAGCTAACAAGCAAATATAGATAAACAAGGCATATGCTTGAAAACTGGACAAAGGCTCACTTCAACCAACCTAACAAGCAAATACAGATAAACAAGGCATCTGCTTGAAAACTGGACAAATGCTCACTTCAACCAACCTAACAACCAAATACAGATAAACAGGGCATCTGCTTGAAAACTAGGCAAATGCTCACTACAACCAACCTAACAACCAAATACAGATAAACAAGGCATCTACTCACTATAAACAACCAAATATAGCCATTCGTGAAACTGAAGTGGAAAATTTATACTTAAACATCAGATAGCCCTATTGAACATTACATTTTTGCATAACTGAAATAACTAAACACGTCACAGTTAAAACATCGCATGGCAAAAGCTACTACAACAATGGGTACGAGTTGGCTAGCTAGAAAAACTAAGATTTGCTTATAGGATATTGCCTCACTTGTCATGGACGGGATCGCTCCACTTGGAAGAGCACAGACCCAGGGTGCGATCCCTGATGTCGCAGATGGGTTGTCTCACCTTGGAAGAGCCGTAGTGGGTGCCCTTCACGTGGTCGTGGTCGATGAGATCTGACTTGGCAGCTAAGGATCCCAAGCCACCGCTGTAGAATGTGTCCTTCAGAAATGACATGATGGGCTCAATGGCGTACAAGGATCGTAAATCCTTGACCGCGAGGTGGAGGAGATCAGCGGCGGGGCCTTCGAAGAGATCGACGGCGGTTGAACCAGAGGCGTTGGGGATGGACCACTTAACCTGTGACATGGCTCGCGTGAAGCCTTCGCTGTCGATGAGCTTGATGTCGTAGCCTGCTGTCCTAAGATTCAGTAATACATGAGCCCGCTGACGTGAAGCCTTCGCCATGGTGACGTATTCAACGTCCTCACCGGCTTCCGCAGCGAGGTGTTCCACCGGGATTGACAGGTCGGCATGAACGATGGTCACCCCGACATCGTTCGGCGAAGAGGCCATGATAGACCTCCTTTTGGCCGTACGCTCCTCGGTCTCCACGAGATATGTGGTCAGGCTTAGGCTGCGACTCTCTGGAGTAGGGGATGGGGATATGGGGGGGAGGGACACCGGAGGCCTCATCTAAAAACTCAGGGCAGCGAGGGTATGGGAATCGGTGGGTAACCTGAACTTATCTAAGCTAGGAGGCACGGGCAGACCGGCAGGGGTTGGTGGCGGCGGCGGCGGTGGCGGCTTCGGCGGTGGCGACGAGCTAGGGTTTGAGCGGGGGGTGTAGACTGTGGAGGGGGGACGGGGTTAGGGCGGGTGGTGTTTGAGGATATGCCGCGGCTACTGAAAATTTTAGTAATGGTGGGTGGAGATGGTGGTGGACGAGGGAGGGCGACGGTTCAATTGCCACAGCTACAGGAATTTTACTATGAGGTCAGTGGTGGAGGAGTGAGGGTGATGGTTGAAATACCGCGACAACTAAATTTGGGTAAAGGAAATGAAGCGGGGCGGGAGCAACCAGATAGCACACGGTCCAAACATAATAATTGTGTATGATAATAAGGAAAAGCCGCGGAACCACCAATTTTTGCGTCGCTCAAGGCGGGTAGCTTTTTTTGAGATTTCTAGCTAGCTGGTTTATCACACATGGTTCATCCTAAATTTTAGACGCATATGTGAAATTCATCCTAAATATCCTGTACACATTACCCCTTCACCCTTGCTGGCGCTTGCAAAGTCGTGGCGATTTTACAGGGCACGAGCTTCGCACACGGTTAAGCCAGTGCACCCGTGTCCGTTGCGCGTACGTTCACACGCAGTTTTTCATCCGAGGCGTCTGCTATTTTATATAGCACCATTTGGCAACAAAAAAACGCGAGAGAGGGTAAGAACACAACCACAACAGCATGTGGCCCAAATATATATGTATGAAAAGGGTGGTGTGTGATGTTCAAATTCCCAATGCACAACTTTGACGCGCGGGCCCATGGGTGGGCGTGTCTTCAAAGATTGGGTGAGAGGGGCCAGAAGACAACAACCACCTGGAAGTGGCCAAATATATGTAGGAATAAAGGGTGTGATGTTTAAATACACAATGCACAACTTTCATGTGGCACCTCCCTCGCAAACCGGAAAGCCCCCTTGGATATCTATAATGGCGGGTTAAGGTCGCAGCTAGTTGCCTGCCCCAACCCCACTTCGTGTCGGTGGGACGCATGCACGTACTCATACTTTGGTCGGACATGCATGCATGCATGTCACCATGACCTACCATAAGACGGACCAAGTGAATCTATCTTGGCCAAACAACCACTGTTGTTGTCGGTCAAAAAGGGATATAATAGACCGCTCGGGCCCATAGATTGGACCATCACCATAAACCGCACGAGAGGGGCCACAAAACCAGACCACTTGAATGGGGCCCAAATTGATGTACGTTGGAAGGGTGATGTGTTTTAAATACCCAATAATGTACAATTTTGATGTGGCGCCTACCTCACGAAATGGACAACCCCCATGAAAGGTAGGTAGTAATTAAGGACGACATCAACGTACATAGGGTCACTACTGCAGGTGACCGCTAACGCGACACATGAATCAGAGAACCCGCGACCAACTGTGTGCGATGCATGAATCGCAAACGGTGTCGTAAAAAAACCGTCCCAAATAAGACGAACCATTTTCGATGTCGGAGACATCATAAACGATTCAAATTAGAGACGCATGTGCGATACGTGGCATACAGTTGATCCATACAAACTGTTTGTGATAAGCCAGAACAACAAACACGGTCAGCCAGTTCGTGGTGTGTGCGATGCACGGCATACAGTTCACTCGGATGAACTGTTTGTGATTACGCAACACAACAGAAACGGTCAGGCAGATCAAGGTGTGTGCGATATACGGCATGCGGTTCACTCGGATGAACTGTTTGCGATTACCCAACACAACAGAAATGGTTCAACTTAACAAGATGTGTGTGATACGTGGCAAACAGGTCAGTAATCCAAAATGTGTGGGAAGACGGATAACAACACGGACGATTCCTGCTAATAACCCGTGTGTGTTGTGGGCAAACGCTTGCTGGTAAACAATTGTTAGCGATTGATGAAATCATCACCGATGGGTTCCATAGTTTTATCCGTGTGCAATGTGATTTGCTCAGTCTGCACAACATCAATGCTCTCTGTGTACAGAACAATATTATTTTGTGCGAATAGTGTGCTCTGTTGGGCACACGAGATATATGGATCACACCCGTGGGCAAGCAATGTGCACACACGCGTCGTGCTAACTCGCGCTTCCTTCTATGCTAAGTTTCCATTAATTGATGGCGTTTTATGAACACGCCACCGTTTCCCGCCATTTCCCCATCGGTTTCCCGCCGCCACCCAGCGATTGCGCATAAGCTTAGGCGGCGCGCGACACACCGAGGCACAAGCGCAGCCTATAGCCCCTCTAGCTACCTTTTGCAAGCATGCCAACCCACCGAAGCGCCACCTCTACCATCAACCTCCTCGACGAGGTAAACGAGCATGTGACACGACCCGTCGAGGCCAAGGGCGTCCCTGGCAACGCGATGGACGACGCCGTGCTGCACGTCATTGCTAGGGTTGAGCAAACCCTTGGCGGACGGCGCTTCAGCGCCGCGCATCAAGAAAGGCAACTCAGCGCCGAGAGGCTGCAGCTCCATGCACAACATGATCGGTGGTGCCCCGCAGCACAAGACAGGCGCGTCCGCGCCGATAGGCTGCGGCTCGCCACACAGCGAGACCGATGGACCGCCACAGAGTGAGAGGCGCGGCGCGCCGCACAGCAAGAGCGATTCCATCGGCGCTTGCCTGCTGTTGACAGGGCGTTGCAGCTGGCTACACAGTCCGTTAGTAGCCTCATTCCTCGCCAGGAGTGAGTAGAGGCCGTCCGCGCCGTACTAGCACCAGAGGCCGGTCGCACCGTGCTTGCACCGGACGCCGGCCGCGCCGTTCACATGGGTCACACCGTTCGCCTTGTCCGCGGCCCTCTCGATGCCAACGCACTGGTCGCTAGGCTCGAGCGCCTCCTTGACCCAGGTGTTCACATAGGCGCAGTAGAGGAACATGGCCGTCGCATCCTCGAGCTGGTGATCTCCGCTGAAATAGCCAACTTGGAGCTCGAGATCGCGCTCCAGATGTACCACGAGCGTGTCAACCGCTTGGACGAACGCCTACACAAGTTTAGGCAAAGGCAAGAGCTATCATAGGTAGGGGTGGTGGTCATGGACGCGTTTTATTTTGTTGAGTCGTTTCGACGTTGATCACTATGTATTCCCAACAATCATAATATTGCTCTGTTTCAATGTCTGTCTCTGTTTTCCGTTCTTACATATTGTTCTGTTTCAATGTGTATGTTTTCCATTTTGTACATGTGGATGGTAAACAGCTAGATAGAAATTAGTACAAAAACAAACAATATGTGATGATACTTAACTGGGATCCCATACATAACTACTAAGTACAATGCATAAAATTGAAAACGAACAATACTAAAACTAATAATCCCTCCTTATGCGGCTAGTATTCCGGCAGCCCCTCGCTAGCAGCTCCCTGCTGCGCGGAGGCTTCCCAGCGCGGAGGGAGTTCTCCGCTTCCTCCGCCTCACAGCGCTTGACGTGCCGATCTGCCTCTTGCTGGCGGACGCGCGCGAATGATCTTGCCATTTCGTTGGGCGCCCACCAGAGATCCTCGTCGGTAGCACGCTGGAGCTTATCGGCCCACCTCCATGCAGCGATGAGGCACCTAGCGCCTTTGGCCATCCTGGCGAAGTACCGACCGTCTTCGTACACCTCGTCCGCATGTCGACGCGCCCGCCACCAAAGCTCCAGCTTCTCCTTTTCCCAGGTGGCCTCACAGGCTTCACAGGCTGCCTGGTCCCTGGCGCGCTCCTCCGCCAACTCCTTCTTGAACGCCACTTGCCTGGCTTTCTCATCCGGCTGTAGCGCTTTCCACAGACAAAGATTGTACTGGCCCCAAAACCACTCCAAAGTTGGGGGTTCCGGTGCAACCTTGTCTGGAGGCGCGTAGGGGTCCTTCTCGTTGCTGCTCTACGCCTGGATGTCCTCGCGGGGTGGCGCCTTCTCCTTGACGGGTAGGCAGATCGTCGGCGCCATGGCAGAGTTTTGTGAGAGAGAGGGGGCGAGCGAGGAGAGAATGTAGATGAGAATGCAGGCGGGACGACGTGGGCGGGGTAGTATTTATTGGCGGCCAGAATCTAGATCGACGGGAGCAGTAGAAGCGCCGGTGGCCGGAATTTACGAGTACTATAGCTTGAATTACACACGATTCACGCATCAAAATCTGTGTGTGAAATAAATCACTGCCGGTTCCCAAGACTGAACCGCGTCTGATTAATAACCCGCCCCACTCACCTTCCAAACCTCGCGGCGCGAAAGAGAGTGCCAATCATGGGGGGCCTAGTTGTCTTGCTAGATATTTACATATTCTTTCCAAATGTTTTGCATGAATGCTTATTTCATGTTACCATGATATTGTTGGAAAATGTATTACATAAATGATTTTTCCAACCCATGATGATATTCTGTTACATGTACACATAGTTCAAATTTGAATTATGGCCATTAAATGGTTAGAAACTCACTTAATGTCTTAAAAATGTCAAATAGCCACTGAAAATTTCCAAATTTTAACATGAAAGTTGTATTTGTGGATGTTAACGGTAGAAAAAAAAATGCCAAGCCATAAGAGGAAGCCAATGTCGGTTCGTCATCAAACATGCATATTCTTCCCTCTCGGAACCACGAGTCTTCTCGTGAGATGCTCTGATTTGTGAGAGGTGTGTGCCAAAACATTCATCAAAGTGGCCAATTCTTTTACAACAGCATCTTGGTGCCATTTCATGACATCAAGCAAGGTTTCATGTATTTTTGATCATTTTTAATTTTTTTGGAATTTAAAAGCCATGGTTCTCACTGTTTGTGTCCAAGCCTTGACACCAATATGTTTGAAAATTCCTTCCAATTTACTGCACAAGGCATTAACTCGCACACAAAGACATAAATATGATTTTCCAACACATGATGGTTTGCCGTTGCATGTACATGCAGTTCAAATTTGAATTACGGCCATTATATGGCTAGAAACTCACTTAATGTCTTAAAAAGGTCAAATCAACACCAAAAATTTCAAAAATTTAACATGACCGTTGTATTAGTGCATGTTAACGGTAGAAAAAAATTAGGGTCATACGAGGAAGCGAGCTCCGGTTCGTCATCAAACATGCATTGTTCCCTCTCGGAACCACGTGTCTTCTCGTGAGATGCTCCGATTTGTGAGAGGTCTGTGCCAAAACTTTCGTCAAATTGGCCAATTCTTTTATCACTGCATCTCGGTACCATTTCATGACATCAAGCAAGGTTTCATGTATTTTTGACCATTTTTGAATTTTTTGGAATTTAAAAGCCAAGGTTCTCACTGTTTGTGTCCAAGCTGTGACACCAATATGTTTGAAAATTCCTACCAATTTACTGCACAGGGCATTAACTCCCACACAAGGACATAAATATGATTTTCCAACACATGATGGTTCACTGTTGCATGTACATGCAGTTCAAATTTGAATTACGGCCATTATATGGCTAGAAACTCACTTAATGTCTTAAAAAGGTCAAATCAACACCAAAAATTTCAAAAATTTAACATGACCGTTGCATTAGTGCATGTTAACGGTAGAAAAAAATTCAGGGTCATAAAAGGAAGCGAGCTCTGGTTCGTAATCAAACATGCATTGTTCCCTCTCGAAGCCACGTGTCTTCTCGTGAGATGCTCCGTTTGTGAGAGGTCTGTGCCAAAACTTTCGTCAAATTGTCCAATTCTTTTACTACTGCATCTCGATACCATTTCATGACATCAAGTAAGGTTTCATGTATTTTTGATCATTTTTGAATTTTTTGGAATTTAAGAGCCATGGTTCTCACTGTTTGTGTCCAAGCCGTGACACCAATATGTTTGAAAATTCCTTCCAATTTACTGCACACGGCAGTAACTTGCACACAAGGACACAAATATGATTTTCCAACCCATGATGGTTTGCCGTTGCATGTACATGCAGTTCAAATTTGAATTACGGCCATTATATGGCTAGAAACTCACTCAATGTCTTAAAAAAGTCAGATGAACCCTGAAAAATTCCAAATTTTAACATGACAGTTGTATCAGTGCATGTTAACGGTACAAATAAATTCGAACAATTTCCATCACCATCCGTTGCCAGTGTATTCCAAATTAGTCTGCCGCGGGTAATTAAAAATGGACTACATCGCACACAGTTGGTCATAAGAACCGTTTGCGATGAAAATTCGCGGGTCTTTTTATGTCTTCCTCCATAAGCTTCGCCGAGTTCGTCTGCTCAAGTGTTGTTCACCCCCAAATCCTCGAGACCCCGATACCCATTCCCCATCCCCTTCTTGCAAATAATGACACCGTGGAGACGCTTCGTGAGGGCCCGTACGGTCGCCGAGTACTCCCAGAGCGGCTCCGCCTCCGCTGAGAGCGCGGCCGCATCCGCATTGATCACGGCCGCATCCGCCGAGAGGGCGTCTTGGAGCGATGGTAACATGGACACAGGATTTTACTCAGGTTCGGGCTCTCTTGAAGAGATAATACCCTATGTCCTGCTTTTGATTGTATTCATATGGGGTGTAGTACAGAGTACATGTATCTACCATGAGATTGTTCTAATGAATATCAATTGATCTATTGACTAGCCTGGCCTCGGTTTATATAATGCACTGGAGGCCTAGGGTTTTAGAAGAGTCCTCGTCTTGTGCGCCAAGTCATATGGAGTCTTCCTTGTATACGTCATGGGCTGCCCGAAGTGGCCCATGAGTGAACCGCCATGGGGGTCCTCGGCCCGATTCACCTGGTCGGGATACGACGTGATGAGTACCCCCTAGTCCAGGACACCATCACTAGCCCCCTGAACCGGTCTTCAAGTTGGGGACGCTCCTCGGTTCTTCCGAACTGCTCTTCATCTTCGGTTGCCGGTCTTGAAAGCTGGTTCAACAAATATCCGTATCTCCGATTTCGAGGATCGCCAAGGTGTATCCGAAGAGTTCACACGTCGGGCATCCGAGGAGCCCCTTTAGGTTCTTGGCCTTTATCAATGCCTTGTTATTTTTTACGCCATACCACGGGTTCGAAGTTTTTCCCGTGCGGCGGTGTCCTCTTGCATCCGAGCCCCAATGCTAGACCACATCCGAGGTGTCTTTTTGCAGCCAAGCTTCAATGTCGGTCTGCATCTGAGGTACATCTTAGCACCCGAGCTCCAATGCCGGTCTGTATCCGAGGTGTCATAGATTTCCTCAGTCTTAAAAAGTTTAAAGGAGTTCAGCCGAGCTTAATGCCGGAAACGTCCTCTAGGGAGCCAGCCACTTGTATCTGAGCTTCATTCCGGACTGCTTTCGAAGTGGTGCACCACCTCGGGCTTGGACTGATTTTTTGCGGATATTATTTTTCGGTTGGTGCAATTTATTCTCTGCCGAGATATATAGCCAGTAGCCCTCAAGGTGTGTGTCGGCCAAAAATTCGAGATGCACCTGAAGGAAAACATAAAACCGTTGATCCCAGTAGCCCCTGAGACTTAGGTCGATTCACGAAATAGGCCTGAGGATCAACTCCTAGCTTTGTAGCATACTTAGGAATGGAAACGCAGTGTGCATAGTCCTCGAGACTCAGGTTGGGTGCGGCCGACCAACCTGAGGATCGTAATCTCCTCGGAAATTGTTTTCACTTTGTAAATTGTCTGCATTGAATCGTCAATGCAGTAGCTCCCGAGCCACTGGTCGGGTGGCAACACCAGATCAGGGGATCGATGTAACCCATTAATGGCTTTTAAGTGAGAAGCGCAAAGCCCCGTAGCCCTCGAGCCTTAATTTGGGCAAGGGTGGCCGAATTAAGGATCGATATCTGTTGTAAATTGACTTTAATCATAATTTATGTGTAATGATTCTATGTACCCAAGTACTTTACATCATTAACGCTCGAATCCGCATTGTACAAAACTTTGTTGACCGACCATCGGCTTCAACCTCCTCGGCCAGTAGCCAAGGAGTGTTTGTCCTACTTTATAAAGCCTTTATGAGGGCAAAGATTGATGGCAAACAAGGTAATCCGGCCATATAATTTTATAAACAAAGGTACGCGGAGAGATATGTTATATTACTATTTAACGTAAGAAACATCTTCTGGGAAAAATAGTTCCTTTATAAGTTCCTTTTTGCAGGATATCATGTTGACCATAATCGTGAAACCTCACCTCTGATCAATGTGGGAGGAAAATAGTGAGGATTTATTTTCGGGAAAGTTCCCGAACTCTGTGGTCTTTAATGAACCTAAATTTTCACTTCCGCCATTGCTGAGCAATTATATTCTTAAGACATCTAGCTTTCGGCTTCACCCGTCTGAGGTACGGACCTAGATGACCCGGTAGTAACAATCACAGATATGCTCCCTTTACCCCCTAGCCGAACAATCGGGAACGTAGGGGGTAAGCACAGGAGCCAGGCAACCCAGCTTGGCCAAAATCTTAAGTCAAATTGACGCATATTTATGGCTTTATAACGATGATTACGGAAGGCAACGCTCGTATATTGAATACAAATGCTTTATGCTATATGTTATTTTGACAACGTTGCAACTGTTTGTAATCTGAAAGTGGCCCATCGTCGGCTTCCACACCTCTGTAGATGCTACGGAGGGTGTTTTCATACTAACAAGACAACCCTTATCCGACGTCTCGGTGCCCGGAGGCAGTTGTTTTAGTGGAAACGAGGCAATCAGATATCCAGGCTTTATAACTTTCACTTAGTCATAGGAGCTTAAATTGGGGAGGCTAGTTACTAGCCCCCAGTTAGTGCTCGGCGTCGACCGAGGTCAAGCCATTAACACTTCGGCCAGTTTTCTGAAAGGCCCATCGTTTAACACGGGGTAACCTCTATCAATTTGTAGTTTGACACAGTCATCGGATTACTGGCCAGTTTACGCTGATTGTGACAGCCAGTTTTTGGCTTTCTCCACTGAGGCACTTGACCAGTTAAATCGGAAGTACAATCGCAGTGGTTCTCCCTTTACCCTTAGCCGAACAATCGGGAACGTAAGGAGTAAGCACAAGAGCCGGGCAACCCAACTATTGACCAAAGACACAATTCGAAACCGATGCATATAACGCAATATCCGAGAATGTTTTGCCGATGACTCGATGGAGTACCTTGGCTTTTGGTGGGTTCGTGTCACGCTCAATATGCAGTCCTATTCTCAAGGGAATCAAAAATCCCAATAAGGATAGAAGCGCATATTGAAGACGCTTGCAAGGTGGATATCATTACATCGTACCATGTACATAATAGATGGGGATACAGACAAATACATACAATCAGCTCATGAATACATTAATACTTCAATACATAGCATTCAGCATACAGAAGAGCAGGATCTGACTACGGATGAAATCAAACGAAAAAGAAGAACGACATCCACCCTGCTAATCCCAGGCTGCCAACCGGGAACCCATCCTATGATCGACGAAGAGGAAGAAGCAGAAGAAGAACTCCAAAACAACCAAGCATCGCTCTCACGTCAGATCATCGCATTACCTGTACCTGCACCTGTTGTTGTAGTAATCTGTGAGCCATGAGGACTCAGCAATTGCATAACCATGGGTAGCAAGACTATCAAAGCTTAAATGGGTGTGGAAGGGTAATGTGGTGAGGTTGCAGCAAGCACTAAGCATTGTATGGTGGCTAACTTACGAGTACAAGAATAAGACGAGTAACTACGCATAACGGTCGCAAACTAATAATGATCAAGAAGTGATCCTGAACACCTACTTACGAGTACAAACATAACCCCACCGTTTTCTCTTCCCGAACTCCCTCGAAAAGAGACAATCACGGTTACGCACGCGGTTGGTGTATTTTAATTATAATTAGTGTCAAGTTCTCTACAACCGGAGGTTATAAATTTCCAAGTCGCCACATAACCGCGGGCACGGCTTCGCGAAAGATTTAACCCTGCAGGGGTGCTCCAAGTAGTCCATTATAAATTACCACATGCATCCGATGGAACATCCTCACACCATGATAACACGATGCTTACGATAAGGAATCCCGGTGGACAAGTCACTCGTAAAAGGTAAAACTAAACCAGCAAGACCTCCCGGTGTGTCGACGATCCCGATAGGAGCCGCGTATCTCGTTCTCAGGACACGACCGGATCGTCCAAACTTCCGGTAGGCCAATTCCAGAGTTGCCCCAGGCGGCCACCGACGGTTGACAAATTCGGACCAGCACCATCAGCACTGGCCCACCTGTATTATGTTGAATTAAAAGAGTCCCCGAGGTGGCGACCCTCTATGCATTAATTATTAGGTTCATGTTGGCAAATGTTAAAACCAATGTTGGGCCTTGCTGGAGAAGTCTTATCCTAAAACGAATGAACAGGGGGGTTCCCATATGCCCCACATGTGTTAGAAGCGCTCATCAAGGAACATAACACCGGTATTACGGAAACTAGGGCGGCATGAGTGGAACAAAACACCAGGCAAAGGTCCGAGCCTTCCACCCATTACTAAGTATATAGATGCATTAATTAAATAAGAGATATTGTGGTATCCCATGATATCCATGTCCCAACATGGAACAACCTGCACTGCACCTGCAACTAGCACACTATAAGAGGGGCTGAGCAAAGCGGTAACATAGCCAAACAACGGTTTGCTGGGTAAGGGTGGTTAGAGGCTGTATCATGGCATATGGGAGGCTGACATATATGTGGTAGGAAGCGCGACATAGCGATAGCAACGAGACAACTAGCAAGCAAAGATAGTAGAGATATCCAAGGTCATGATCATCTTGCCTGAAATCCCGCTAGGAAGAAAACCGAATCCATGAAGAAGACGAACACGCGTAGTCGAACGAATCCTCACACTTCGTAACATAACCGGGACTATCGAGAAGAAGCACAACCGGAAAGAAGGAAACAACATGGTAAACACACAAGCATAAACATGGCATGATGCACAACCAAATATGATGCATGTCAAGTTTAAAGATGCATGGCATGGCAAAGATGCAACAAACAACTACTACACATTAAGTGAAGCTCAACTCCACATTCGAATTATTTAGTTCACTCTCGTTTATGCACATGACAAGATTAAAATGTTGGTTAACATGGCAAGAGGTGAAGCATAATTAAACTACCTATCTAGGCAATTTAAATGAGGCCGGAAACAACAAACAACAATTCCGGAAAATCCCCATATGCAAATTTTGAATTTGGTACTGTTCTGCCTAAAGGACAATTTTAATATTGTTAATCAGTAGAAGAAAATGCACCATGATAATCTACACATTTTTCTACCCCATTTACATATAAAGTTCATTTAATTCGGAGCTACGGTTATTTAGTTATGAAATAAATCATTTTAGCATGTCATTTATGCAATTTAATGCAAACAGCAATTTTAAATGTTTTTAACATGCATGAGAATGACATATTCAAGTTGTGTGCAAATTTAATGAAAACATAGGCATATATCTGATGGAAATATGCCCTAGAGGCAATAATAAAGTTGTTATTATTTTATATTTCCTTGTTCATGATAAAGGTTTATTATTCATGCTAGAATTGTATTGATCGGAAACTTAAATACATGTGTGAATACATAAACAAATACCGTGTCCCTAGTGAGCCTCTACTAGACTAGCTCGTTGATCAAAGATGGTTAAGGTTTCCTAACCATAGACATGAGTTGTCATTTGATAACGGGATCACATCATTAGGAGAATGATGTGATGGACAAGACCCAAACTATGGACGTAGCATATGATAGTGTCAAGTTTATTGCTATTGTTTTCTGCATGTCAAGTATCTGTTCCTATGACCATGAGATCATGCAACTCACTGACACTCGCCGAACTAGTTCACCTATACAATTTGACATTGTATTGGTTGTGTTGGGTACACAAGAGATTTCTTGTATTTGATTGCAGGGTTGCTTGAGAGAGGCCATCTTCATCCTAAACCTCCCACGGATTGATAAACCTTAGGTCATCCACTTGAGGGAAAATTGCTACTGTCCTACAAAACTATGTGCTTGGAGGCCCAACAAAGTCTACAAGAATAAAGTTGTTGTTGGAAATATGCCCTAGAGGCAATAATAAACTGGTTATCCATGCTATAATTGTATTGATCGGAAACTCAGATACATGTGTGGATACATAGACTACACTATGTCCCTAGTGAGCCTCTACCTGACTAGCTCGTTGATCAAAGATGGTCAAGGTTTCCTGACCATAGACATGAATTGTCATTTGATAACGGGATCACATCATTAGGAGAATGATGTGATGGACAAGACCCATCTGTTAGCTTAGCATATGATCGTTCTGTTTATTGCTACTGCTTTCTTGAATGTCAAATACATGTTCCTCAGACCATGAGATGATGCAACTCCCGGATATCGGAGGAATACCTTGTGTGCTATCAAACGTCACAACGTAACTGGGTGATCATAAAGATGCTCTACAGGTATCTCCGAAGGTGTCCGTTGAGTTGGCATGGATCGAGACTGGGATTTGTCGCTCCGTGTTTCGGAGAGGTATCTCTGGGCCCTCTCGGTAATGCACATCATAAGAAGCTTGCAAGCAAAGTGACTAAGGAGTTAGTTATGGGATGATGTATTACGGAACGAGTAAAGAGACTTGCCGGTAACGAGATTGAACTAGGTATGGAGATACCGACGATCGAATCTCGGGCAAGTAACATACCGACGGACAAAGGGAATTACGTATGTTGTCATTGCGGTTCGACCGATAAGATCTTCGTGGAATATGTAGGAACCAATATGAGCATCCAGGTTCCGCTATTGGTTATTGACCGGAGAGGCGTCTCAGTCATGTCTACATCATTCCCGAACCCGTAGGGTCCGCACGCTTAACGTTCGTTGACGATATAGTGTTATATGAGTTATGTGAATTGGTAACCGAATATTGTTCGGAGTCCCGGATGAGATCCCGGACGTCACGAGGAGTCTCGGAATGGTCGAGAGGTAAAGATTTATATATGGGAAGTCATATTTTGGGTTCCGGAAAAAGGTGCAGTTTTTCGGTATTGTACCGGGAAGCTTCCAGAAGGTTCCGGAGGATTCCGAAGGGGTCCGGAAGTCCACAAGTGGGTCCACCACGTCCCAAAGGGCTGGCATGGGCTAAGGGAAGGCGCCCTAGCCTTATTGGGCCAGGCGCAGCAAGTCCTCAAAAGCCCACGCAGCTAGGGAAGGAAAAAAGGGAGAGTCCTAGTAGGAATAGGATTGGACTTTGGAGTCCAAGTCCACGTGTGTACTATTCACGGTTACTGTTCATGTGGCACTATTCCTTCTACTCCAAGCCCCTACACATATATAAATAGAGGAGAGGGGGCGCCCCAAAGCACACAACATTGTCTTAGCCGTGTGCGGCGCCCCCCTCCACAGTTCCATCCCTCGGTCATATTTTCGCAGTGCTTGGTCGAAGCCCTGCGGAGATAGCATCACCATCACCGTCACCACGCCATCGTGCTGCCGGAACTCATCCACTACCTCGCCGTCTTGCTGGATCAAGAAGTCGAGGACGTCACCGAGCTGAACGTGTGCTAAACGCGGAGGTGCCGTACGTTCGGTGCTCGGTCGGTTGGATCGTGAAGTTGTTCGACGACACCAACCGCGTTGTTCTAACGCTTCCGCTTACGGTCTACGAGGGTACGTAGACACACTCCCCCTCTCGTAGCTATGCATCTCCATGGATAGATCTTGCGTGTGCGTAGAAATTTTTTTGTTTTCCATGCAACGCTCCCCAACAGTGGCATCATGAGCCAGGTCTATGCGTAGATGATATGCACGAGTAGAACACAGAGAGTTGTGGGCGGTGATCGTCATACTGCTTACCACCAACGTCTTATTTTGATTTGGCGGTATTGTACGATGAAGCGGCCCGGACCAACCTTACATGTCCACGTACATGAGACCGGTTCCACCGACAGACATGCAACTTGTTTTGCATAAAGGTGGCTGGCGGGTGTCTGTTTCTCCTACTTTAGTTGAATCGAATTTGACTGCGGCCGGTCCTTGTTGAAGGTTAAAACAGCAAACTTGATAAATCACCGTTGTGGTTTTGTGCCGTAGGTAAGAACGGTTCTTGCTAGAAGCCCGTAGCAGCCACGTAAAACTTGCAACAACAAAGTAGAGAACGTCTAACTTGTTTTTGCAGGGTATGCTGTGATGTGATATGGTCAAGACATGATGTGATATACGTTATTGTATGAGATGATCATGTTTTGTAATTTATCGGCAACTGGCAGGAGCCTTATGGTTGTCTCTTTATTGTATGAAATGCAAGCGCCATGTAATTGCTTTACTTTATCGCTATGCGTTAGCAATAGTTGTAGAAGCAATAGTTGGCGAGACGACCACGACACAACGATGGAGATCAAGATGTCGAGCCGGTGACGATGGAGATCATGACGATGCTTTGGAGATGGAGATCAAAAGCACAAGATGATGGCCATATCATGTCACATATTTTGATTGCATGTGATGTTTATCCTTTATGCATCTTATTTTGCTTAGAACGACGGTAGCATTATAAGATGATCCCTTCACTAAATTTCAAGATAAAAGTGTTCTCCCCGAGTATGCACCGTTGCTAAAGTTCGTCGTTTCGAAGCACCTCGTGATGATCGGGTGTGATAGATTCTACGTTCACATACAACGGGTGTAAGCCAGTTTTACACAAGAAGAATACTTGGGTTAAACTTGACGAGCCTAGCATGTACAGACATGGTCTCGGAACACTGGAGACCGAAAGGTCGAACATGAGTCATATAGTAGATATGATCAACATGGAGATGTTCACCATTGATGACTATCCCATCTCACGTGATGATCGGACATGTGCTAGTTTATTTGGATCGTGTAACACTTAGTTAACTTGAGGGATGTTAATTTAAGTGGGAGTTCATTAGTAATTTGATTAATTGAACTTAATTTATCATGAACTTAGTCTTGATAGTTTCTTTGCATATCTATGTTGTAGATAAATGGCCCGTGCTACTGTTCCGTTGAATTTTAATGCGTTCCTAGAGAAAGCTAAGTTGAAAGATGATGGTAGCAACTACACGGACTGGGTCCGTAACTTGAGGATTATCCTCATTGCTGCACAGAAGAATTATGTCCTTGATGCACCGCTAGGTGATGGACCTGCTACAGGAGCTGCTGCAGACGTTGTGAACGCCTGGCAGGCTCAATCTGATGACTACTCGATAGTTCAGTGTGCCATGCTCTACGGCTTAGAACCGGGACTGCAAAAGCGTTTTGAACGCCATGGAGCATATGAGATGTTCCAAGAGCTGAAATTGATATTTCAGCTAATGCCCGGGTTGAGAGATATGAAGTCTCCAACAAGTTCTTTAGCTGTAAGATGGAGGAGAACAGTTCTGTCAGTGAACACATACTTAGAATGTCTGGGTACCACAACCACTTGACTCAGCTGGGAATTGATCTTCCGGTTGAGAGTGTTATTGACAGAGTTCTTCAGTCACTGCCACCAAGCTATAAAGGCTTCGGGATGAACTATAATATGCAAGGGATGGAGAAGACAATTCCCGAGCACTTCGCGATGCTGAAATCAGCGGAGGTAGAAATCAAGAAGGAGCATCAAGTGTTGATGGTTAACAAAACCACTAGTTTCAAGAAAAAGGGCAAGGGAAAGAAGGGGAACTTCAAGAAGAACGGCAAGCAAGTTGCCGTTCCCACGAAGAAACCCAAAGCTGGACCCAGGCCTGAAACAGAGTGCTTCTACTGCAAAGGGACTGGTCACTGGAAGCAGAACTGCCCCAAGTATTTGGCGGATAAGAAGGATGGCAAAGTGAGCAAAGGTATATTTGATATACATGTTATTGATGTGTTCCTCACTAATGCTCGCAGTAGCGCCTGGGTATTTGATACTGGTTCGGTTGCTCATATTTGTAACTCGAAACAGGAGCTACGGAATAAGCGAAGATTGGCTAAGGACGAGGTGACGATGTGCGTCGGGAATGGTTCCAAGGTTGATGTGATCGCCGTCGGCACGCTACCTCTACATCTACCTTCGGGATTAGTTTTAGACCTCAATAATTGTTATTTGGTGCCAGCGTTGAGCATGAACATTATATCTGGATCTTGTTTATTGCGAGACGGTTATTCATTTAAGTCAGAGAATAATGGTTGTTCTATTTATATGAGTAACATCTTTTATGGTCACGCACCTTTTGTGAATGGTCTATTCTTGTTGAATCTCGATCGTAGTGATACACATATTCATAATATTGATGCCAAAAGATGCAAAGTTGATAATGATAGTGCAACATACTTGTGGCACTGCCGTTTAGGTCATATTGGTGTAAAGCGCATGAAGAAACTCCATGCGGATGGACTTTTGGAATCTCTTGATTATGAATCATTTGATACTTGCGAACCATGCCTCATGGGCAAGATGACTAAAACTTCATTCTCCGGAACAATGGAGCGAGCTACTGATTTGTTGGACATAATACATACCGATGTATGCGGTCCGATGAATGTTGAAGCATGCGGCGGGTATCGTTATTTTCTAACCTTCACAGATGATTTGAGTAGATATGGGTATATCTACTTGATGAAACACAAGTCTGAAACATTTGAAAAGTTCAAAGAATTTCAGAGTGAAGTAGAGAATCATCGTAACAAGAAAATAAAGTTTCTACGATCTGATCGCGGAGGCGAATATTTGAGTTACGAGTTTGGCCTTCATTTAAGAAAATGTGGAATTGTTTCACAACTCACGCCACCTGGAACACCACAGCGCAATGGTGTGTCCGAATGTCATAACCGTACTTTATTGGATATGGTGCGTTCTATGATGTCTCTTACCGATTTGCCACTATAGTTTTGGGGTTATGCATTAGAGACAGCTGCATTCACGTTAAATAGGGCACCGTCTAAATCCGTTGAGATGACACCATATGAACTATGGTTTGGCAAGAAACCTAAGCTATTGTTTCTTAAAGTTTGGGGATGCGATGCTTATGTGAAAAAGCTTCAACCTGATAAGCTCGAACCCAAAGCGGAGAAGTGCGTCTTCATAGGATACCCTAAAGAAACAATTGGGTACACCTTCTACCACAGATCCGAAGGCAAGGTCTTTGTTGCCAAGAATGGGTCCTTTCTAGAGAAGGAGTTTCTCTCGAAAGAAGTGAGTGGGAGGAAAGTAGAACTTGATGAGGTAATTGTACCTTCTCTCGAATTGGAAAGTAGCTCATCAGAGAAAACCGTTCCCGTGATGCCTACACCAATAAGAGAGGAAGATAATGATAAAGATCATGAAACTTCAGATCAAGTTACTACTAAACTTCGTAGGTCGACCAGAGTACGTTCCGCACCAGAGTGGTACGGTAATCCTATTCTGGAAGTTATGTTGTTAGACAACAGCGAACCTACGAACTATGAAGAAGCTATGATAAGCCCGGATTCCGACAAATGGCTTGAGGCCATGAAATCTGAGATAGGATCCATGTATGAGAACAAAGTGTGGACTTTGGTGGACTTGCCCGATGATCGGCAAGCCATTGAGAATAAATGGATTTTTAAGAGGAAGACGGATGCTGATGGTAATATCACTGTCTACAAAGCTCGACTTGTCGCGAAAGGTTTTCGACAAGTTCAAGGGGTTGACTACGATGAGACTTTCTCACCCGTAGCGATGCTTAAGTCTGTCCGAATCATGTTAGCAATTGCCGCATTTTATGATTATGAAATCTGGCAAATGGATGTCAAAACTACATTCCTTAATGGTTTTCTCAAAGAAGAGTTGTATATGATGCAATCAGAAGGTTTTGTCGATCCTAAGGGTGCTAACAAAGTGTGCAAGCTCCAGCGATCCATCTATGGACTGGTGCAAGCATCTCGGAGTTGGAATATACGCTTTGATGAGGTGATCAAAGCATATGGTTTTGTACAGACTTACGGTGAAGCCTGTATTTACAAGAAAGTGAGTGGGAGCTCTGTAGCATTTCTAATATTATATGTGGATGACATATTGTTGATTGGAAATGATATAGAATTTCTGGATGGCATAAAGGGATACTTGAATAAGAATTTTTCAATGAAAGACCTCGGTGAAGCTGCTTATATATTGGGCATCAAGATCTATAGGGATAGATCAAGACGCTTGATAGGACTTTCACAAAGCACATACCTTGACAAAGTTTTGAAGAAGTTCAAAATGGATCAGTCAAAGAAAGGGTTCTTGCCTGTCTTGCAAGGTGTGAAGTTGAGTCAGACTCAATGCCCGACCACGGCAGAAGATATAGAGAAAATGAAAGTCATTCCCTATGCCTCAGCCATAGGTTCTATTATGTATGCCATGCTGTGTACCAGACCTGATGTGTGCCTTGCCATAAGTTTGGCAGGGAGGTACCAGAGTAATCCAGGAGTGGATCACTGGACAGCAGTCAAGAATATCCTGAAGTACCTGAAAAGGACCAAGGACATGTTTCTCGTTTATGGAGGTGACGAAGAGCTCGTCGTAAAGGGTTACGTCGATGCAAGCTTCGACACTGATCCGGATGACTCTAAGTCACAAACCGGATACGTATTTATATTAAATGGTGGAGCTGTCAGTTGGTGCAGTTCCAAGCAGAGCGTCGTGGCTGGATCTACGTGTGAAGTGGAATACATAGCTGCTTCGGAAGCAGCACATGAAGGAGTCTGGATGAAGGAGTTCATATCCGATCTAGGTGTAATACCTAGTGCATCGGGTCCAATGACAATCTTTTGTGACAACACTGGAGCAATTGCCATAGCCAAGGAGCCCAGGTTTCACAAGAAGACCAAACACATCAAGAGACGCTTCAACTCCATTCGTGAATATGTCAAGGATGGAGACATAGAAATTTGCAAAGTACACACGGATCTGAATATGGCAGACCCGTTGACTAAGCCTCTTCCACGAGCAAAACATGATCAGCACCAAGACTCCATGGGTGTTAGATTCATTACTATGTAATCTAGATTATTGACTCTAGTGCAAGTGGGAGACTGATGGAAATATGCCCTAGAGGCAATAATAAAGTTGTTATTATTTTATATTTCCTTGTTCATGATAAAGGTTTATTATTCATGCTAGAATTGTATTGATCGGAAACTTAAATACATGTGTGAATACATAAACAAATACCGTGTCCCTAGTGAGCCTCTACTAGACTAGCTCGTTGATCAAAGATGGTTAAGGTTTCCTAACCATAGACATGAGTTGTCATTTGATAACGGGATCACATCATTAGGAGAATGATGTGATGGACAAGACCCATCCGTTAGCTTAGCATATGATCGTTCTGTTTATTGCTACTGCTTTCTTGAATGTCAAATACATGTTCCTCAGACCATGAGATCATGCAACTCCCGGATATCGGAGGAATACCTTGTGTGCTATCAAACGTCACAACGTAACTAGGTGATCATAAAGATGCTCTACAGGTATCTCCGAAGGTGTCCGTTGAGTTGGCATGGATCGAGACTGGGATTTGTCACTCCATGTTTCGGAGAGGTATCTCTGGGCCCTCTCGGTAATGCACATCATAAGAAGCTTGCAAGCAAAGTGACTAAGGAGTTAGTTATGGGATGATGTATTACGGAACGAGTAAAGAGACTTGCCGGTAATGAGATTGAACTAGGTATGGAGATACCGACGATCGAATCTCGGGCAAGTAACATACCGACGGACAAAGGGAATTACGTATGTTGTCATTGCGGTTCGACCGATAAGATCTTCGTGGAATATGTAGGAACCAATATGAGCATCCAGGTTCCGCTATTGGTTATTGACCGGAGAGGCGTCTCAGTCATGTCTACATCATTCCCGAACCCGTAGGGTCCGCACGCTTAACGTTTGTTGACGATATAGTGTTATATGAATTATGTGAATTGGTAACCGAATATTGTTCGGAGCCCCGGATGAGATCCCGGACGTCACGAGGAGTCTCGGAATGGTCGAGAGGTAAAGATTTATATATGGGAAGTCATATTTTGGGTTCCGGAAAAAGGTGCAGTTTTTTCGGTATTGTACCGGGAAGCTTCCAGAAGGTTCCGGAGGATTCCGGAGGGGTCCGGAAGTCCACAAGTGGGTCCACCACGTCCCAAAGGGCTGGCATGGGCTAAGGGGAGGCGCCCTGGCCTTATTGGGCCAGGCGCACCAAGTCCTCAAAAGCCCACGCAGCTAGGGAAGGAAAAAAGGGAGAGTCCTAGTAGGAATAGGATTGGACTTTGGAGTCCAAGTCCACGTGTGTACTATTTACGGTTACTGTTCACGTGGCACTATTCCTTCTACTCCAAGACCCTACACATATATAAATAGAGGAGAGGGGGCGCCCCAAAGCACACAACATTGTCTTAGCCGTGTGCGGCGCCCCCCTCCACAGTTCCGTCCCTCGGTCATATTTTCGCAGTGCTTGGGCGAAGCCCTGCGGAGATAGCATCACCATCACCGTCACCACGCCGTCGTGCTGCCGGAACTCATCCACTACCTCGCCGTCTTGCTGGATCAAGAAGTCGAGGACGTCACCGAGCTGAACGTGTGCTGAACGCGGAGGTGCCGTACGTTCGGTGCTCGGTCGGTTGGATCGTGAAGTTGTTCGACGACATCAACCGCGTTGTTATAACGCTTCCGCTTACGGTCTACGAGGGTACGTAGACACACTCCCCCTCTCGTAGCTATGCATCTCCATGGATAGATCTTGCGTGTGCGTAGAAAATTTTTTGTTTTCCATGCAACGTTCCCCAACAATATCAAGATATGAGGCATTTGTCGCCATGGCGGAAAGAAATGGGTGCCACGGCGGAGATAACGAAAATGGTGCCACGGCAACATACCGGTTCCGATAACTCGTTGAGATACCGGTGCAAAGTAGGAACAAGTGGGGGGTGATGGAAACGTGCAAGAGCAACGGGGAGTGATCCCGGATACCGGGTGTCCCACGTGACGGTCGCATGGCAAAGAGGAATGTGCAAGAGTCAATCCGGTCATGATGCAAACATAGGGTGCATCTCATACAACACACATGCATTCGTCCACGGGCGTCGTCTCGGGGGTTATACCTTCGAAGCGCGCATTTCGGAGCGGATCGAGTCGGCGGTAGTGGAAGTAGGCGTTCACGGGTCGATGGTAGTGGTACACGGTCGTCGTGGAAGTAGTTGTACTCGTGTCGGAGAGGAACTTGATGAATCCAAGACCTTCGGGGCAATGGTAGTCGTACACGGCAACCGTAGTCGAACTTGAAGGGCCGTCGATGTCGTGGTACTTGGTGACATGCACGGGGTGGTGGTTGTACACGTTCGTAGACATCCGGTGTAGTTCGTAGAGGTACTTGACGGCCTTTGGCGATGGTAGTGGTACACATTCGAATCGAAGAGGAACTTGGCTTGTGGCTCTGGTCACCGGCGGTGAGGGACTTGGCGAAACCGAGGTCTTGCCGATTCTAGAGTTTTGCCGTAGTTGTTCAGGCGTCGGTCTTGGTCTTGAGGTCTTCGGTGGTCAACAGAGGAGTCGTTCCCGAAGGAAATGATGACCGGAACGACAACAACAAAGAACAGCGCCAAAAGGCCAAAGTGGTCAGTGCGGTGGCCATCAGTGAGGGTGCACGAGATGGGGAAGCGGCTAGCAGCGGTGGCGGACCAAGGCGAAGCAGGGGAGAGAGATCCGCGACGAGGAACTTGGCGCGGTCAACAGGTCGCGCGGGACGAGCGCTGCTGCTCGAAGCACTGGAGCCAGCGGATGGAGCTTCTGCTCCGGCGACGCGGGGACGACGGAGGAGGCACGGATCCAGCGTGGACGAGGACTTGGCGGGGTCCTGGCCGGCGGCGCGATGCAGAAGGAAGCAGGGGAGGCATCGGCGTCGTCTTGCTCGCGGATGCAGGCGCGTGGCGGTGCAGGCAACGTCGGGCGCGGCAACGACGCACCACGGCGGCGGAGGCGCGGGTCCAGGGACAGCGGAGGTCGCGGGAACGGCGGATTCAGGCGCGGGGAGCATGGATACATCCATTCCAGGCGCCAAACGACAGCGCAGCTCGAGCATCGGGCCATGGCGTTCCTGCGACGGGCTCGGCGGTGCTCCTGCTTGGGTGGCGCTGGTGGCTGGCTTCGGAGCTCGGCACGCAGGGTCGGGCGTTGAAAACGAGGGGAGACCAGGAGAGGAGGCGGCGACGATGGGGATCGGGCGCGGCAACAGCTCCTCTGCGCGTGTGTGTGTGTGCGTGCGGCGCACAGGGAAGGAGAGGGAGAGAGATGGGGATCGCTGGCTAGGGTTATAGGGATCAGGAGGGAGCGGCTGGGCCTTAGTGCAAAATTGGCCCGCGTGGCTGGGCTGCTGGCTGCTCTCTCTCTCTCTCTCTCTCTTATTTCTCTCCATATTTTCCATTAGCAGAAACATAGAAAGAAAGAAAAGAGAGAAAAGAAAAAGGTTAGCGAAGGAATTTGGGCATGGGGTTAATTTTCCCGGACTCACAAAATGAGCTTGTCTCAAGAAAATTAGAGGTGGAAGGATTAAAAAAGATTCAAATTCAAACTCATTTGAATTTAATTCAAATGGTTTGAACTAGGACTAGGTTTTAGAAGTGCCCCAAAATGTTGAGATTTTAGGTAGAGCTCGGGAAAATGATGAAAGAATTTATGGGCAAAGTTTGAGGACCAAACTTGAAGTAGAAAAGACATGAGAATTAAATTGCAAGTGTGTTTGGTTAATTCCAAATTAATGGAATATTTTATAATAGCTCCCTAAAATATTGGGAGGATATGTTATAAAGAGAAATCACCATGTGAACTCCCTCAATTTAAATAGATCAAAAGATCTATGCAATTGATTTATTTGAGTTGGAAAAAATTAATGACATGATGGCATGATGAAATGATGCAATGCAAAATAATAATAAGATAGAGCAACCAATATAATAATAATAATGGAAAGAATCAGTCTCGGGGTGTCACTGTTCGGCTCTAGTCGCAGCCCCCCGTTGATATTGCCGATGCTTTAAAGGCGTCTGGCGTTGCACTGCGATAGTTATGCTGGAGACACACAAATAGGTTAAAAGTGTCATAAGCTCGAAAAACCAAAAAACTTATGTAAAAACTTTACGTCTGATTTAAATAAAGTTTTTTGGTGCCAATCCGAAATTGGTCTTTAAGATAAATTTGTGCTTCCGTCGTGCTTTAACATGACACATCCGATCTCTAGACGTCAAGCGGGTCAGCCTTCGGCTTCAACCTCCTATCCCGAAGGCGGAGTGCTTCTCAGACCAGTTTAGCGAACTAAACTCGAGCGGCTTTAGAGAAAAACCCGGCTATCCGGCTATTGACCACAAACTCGAGTCGAGAAAGGAGTAGTAGAAAAAGACTTTGCAATGACTTACCAGTTAACTTGGGTAAAGGAAGTTGTTTTTAACAAACATTGTTTTTAATAAACATCGTTTTTAACAAACGGCTTTTTTGTTTAACACAAGTATAATGCTTGGTCGAACCGAACAAAAATCAAACATTTTAAAAAATTTGAGCATTAAAGTAACTTAGCTGGTTAATGTGCTCGGCGTTGATGACGTGGGCCGAGCTTGCGGCGGGTCAAGGTCCCAGTCCCCAAGCCAGTCCCGAAGTGCCTGAGCGAAGAGCTCGGCTTGATGAAATGGCGACGCAGCAAGGTCGACGTGACGAGGCGAAGCCCCCGGTCCAGCTAACATGACGAAGCTGGTCGGCTGGTGACACCGAAGTCCTCAGAGTAGGTTGATGAAGCGATAGTGACGCCCCCCCCCCCCCCCCCCCCCCGTCTAGCCGAGGTGACGGAGCTGGTCGGCGGGGCAACACCCGGGCCCCCACGTCAGCCGATGTGTCGAAAACAGGTCGGCGATGTCGACGTCGGTTCGAAGAAACGATGATGCGGCGATGCCGTCGTAGGGTGGGATCGCCGAGGTGATGGCACGTCTTGGTCGACGCAGGCGGGACGACGGCGTCGGCTCGCCGAGGTGACGGTGTAGCCTGTCAAAGTCGATTACCTCTGCACATAAAAAAGCGCGAAGCCCGAAAGTAATAACAAATAATGATAACAATAATAAAAAAATTCTTCTACTTAATTAATTTAAGTGAAGTAAATAATAATTAAATAAAAGTGGCCTGAGCGCCAAGGTCCGCCCGGCGGAGTGGCCGTGCAAAGATGTCGGCACAGGAATGCGCGCCGAGGCGACACCACAACTTGGTTGACGCAGGCGGGACGACGACGTCGGCTCACCGAGGTGGCGGCGTGGCATATTCGAGGTTGATTATCTGCATGCATGAAGTAGCACGAGCCAGATAATAATAAAAGTTCTTTACAGAATTATTTATGCAAAATAAATTATTAAAAGAGATGTGGCCTGGCGCGAGGCCGATGTCGACACAGGGCGTCGGTGCGACGAGGTGACAAAATCCGAATTCGCAGGGTCGCCCGAGTTACGGACACGATGCGCGCAGGACAGCGACCGCACACGATGCGCGTAGGACAGCGACGGCATATCGGATCACCCTGGAACGACGGCCGCGGCGTAGACCAAATTGCAAAACCTGCAGCACCAAAAATTGCTGACCAGCAGAAAATACTCTTTAAAATATTATTAATATGCACATCGCGAATAACTAGAACAATTGCACCTGGTGATTTATCCGACAACATCCATACTGATGGCAGACGAAATGATTATCGACGAGGGACGTCCTGACCGGAGTGCCTCAAGACTGCGTCGGCCGGCCAATATATGGAACAGCCGATCTGAACGCAGAGGTTGGTTTAACGGCATGACGATACGGCGACGCGCGGACGTCGGCACGGGTCAGAGTTTCGTGAACAACGGTGATGAGGCGTCTGTGCTGACGTCGTGATGAAGTGACAGCACATAGAGGAGGTCATATCGTGCATGCTGTGTCCGCCGACCTGCGTTCATAAATCCAGGCTCCAAATTGCGAACGATTAGCACACTTTGATGAAGTAGGAAGTGCTCCCGTAAGGTAGGCAACTAATACTAGTATATGGAAAGTGCATGAAGCGACAACTGGTCAAAGGTTATTGCCTGGCTTCACACTTTAATAATCTTCTATCTATATCTATACTCTATACCTACTAATAAAGCAAGGTGATATTCTTGGTTTCGTCCCGCATCTATTCCTATGTTTTGTGAAATACACGAGGTGGTACTAATTTGTAGAGCCAAGTTTCGTTAAAAAAAGTCGCAGCTCGGCTGGGCCTGCGTTCCTCGGCCCATGCTTCACGAATATGAGTTTGGGCCTCCGACTCTTATTAAAAGGAGGAACGCTTCTTCCTCCAATAATTTTGTCCGCTTCGTACTATCCACACCGTTTCTTCATACGTCGCTTGCCCATCGTAAAGGGTCGTCCATACTGGGCCTCTGCACGTTCGTCCGCCTAACAATAAAAGAAACAGCCGCAGTGTAAGGCGAAAAAATAGGAACAGTGCCCTTCCAAGGAATCGAGCCAGCTTGGCCAAACAAATCAGGCACACCTATCCGGCCGGCCCAAACAAATCGTCTCAAAAATAGTTGCCAGTGAGCAGAATTGAACTTGGCACCTCCCGTCCAATAAATAAAGTCACGACCAACTGGGCTAGCTCATATTGTAAATAGTCCCACCTCGCTCCGCTAAATACAGTCTACCCAATTTATATAGGTCTTTAAATTTTCTGGGTATCACGTAGCAAATCTCGGGGATCATGATAGAGAAACATGGAAGGGAAGAGAGAGGCTAAAGAAGGGGAGAGTGGCTAATGGCCAATTAAGAGGATTTTCAAACGAAATAAGGGAGCAAGGAAATATAATAAGGAAAGAAATAGAGGCTGATTAACCTCTATATATGCGAAATAAGGGAGCAAGGAAATATAAGGAAGGAATAAGAGGCTAATTAACTTTCTATATATGTATTGGGCTGCTATCAAAAGGAGGGAGCACGTTGAATCATGTTTCATGATCAATAATGAATGATAAATAGTAGCAGAAACAGAGGCACAATAAAAGGATAAGAAGATTCAAACTGCATCTCCAAGCTGACCATGAGGCATGGCCGGCCGGCGCGTCCACAATAGGCTGAACATGCAAGAAAGTAAGCAACAGCGGAAAGCAAAACAACCAGCAGTAGCAAGCTGCAAAGCAAGCAGTAGCAGCAGCAGGCAGAGCGACTCCACACCTTACTGTTCGTGGCGGGGTCGGACGGAGCAGGGAGGCGAGAGGATGTACGTCAGCAAGTTCCGGACGGCGTCACTGGCCGTCAGCGGTCGAGGAACAACCGAACAAGAAGGCGGGAATCACAATTAAAGGGATGGCAGGAGCAACAATGGAGCTAGAGAACTACCTAGGAGTAAGAACGCACCGGAGAGACGAGGTGGTTCACGGAGGCGTCCAGCGGGCGTGCATGTCGCAACCAGAGGCGTGGACGTCATTACCGGCTGACGGATCCCGCCAGTCCCTGCGGCTGCCGTTGCAGCGGCGTCCCAGGCGAGCTTGACAAGAAAAGGGGATCCGGGGAGGGAGGAAAAGAGTGAGTAGTGAGGTAGTGGAGTGGATGAGGAGAAAAAGATGAAGCGACAGCCAGACAGGGGCTTGCGGGCGCGTGTCCTATGGAGCTTGACGCTGTTGGACTCACGTTGAAAGAAAATAAAAATAAATGAAATTGGCTGGAATTGTCTCTTCCTCCTCTCTTCCTTCATAAGCTTCTCAGGATTAGCATTATCTAAATGTTTCGATTCTCAAAACTCTACCAAATATTTTAAAAAAATTCACAGATGCTACTACTTAAACTTCTTCAGTTTGAAATTACTTATCGCAGAAATGAATGTATCAAGACGTATTTTAGTTCTAGATACATCTTTTTTATCCATTTCCGCGACAAGTAATTCGGAAGGGAGGGAGTATAATATAAATAGTATTCTAATTTCAGAAAATATATTGTAATGGTTAATATACTGTTGTGTTTAAAATAGAATTTCAAACAAAAACATAGTCATACTTTGTATTTTTACAATGAATAATGACAGTTTTAATTCCTAAATTTAAAATGCGGTTTTTAGAATAAATTGTGGTCTCTAAGTCGCATGTAATCCATCAACTGAATGTATTATATTCTTATAAGTGCACCAATGCTCTTATTTGATTTTGAATTAACAAGGTGGTCTATAAATTATATGTTTTCAATAGCTTGAGTTAAACATCGTAGTTTTGCTAACCCGTTGCAACGCACGGGCCCTTTTGCTAGTTATTTAATTAAAACAAGAGCAAAATAAGCCACCACGTTCGTCCACATGTGTAAAAATATATGCTCTGTTAATCTTAATTTTAACGGCTAAGATTAAATGCTTAAAGAAGTTACGCACAACTATAATGTGTACAGATTTTCTAGGACACGTGCGCTGACATACATCCGGTCTATTTTTTAATTAAAACAAGAGCAAAATAAACCACCACGTTCATCCGCATGTGCTAAAAATATATGCTCTGTTAATCTTAATTTTAACGGTTGAGATTAGACACTTAAAGAAGTTACGCACAACTATAATGTGTACAGATTTTGTAGGACACGTGCGCTCACATACATCCGGTCGTCACGTGTCTATATATGGAAAAAATCAAAGCCCTATCTATTACAACAATATGATTGTATACAGGTCAAAAAGAAGGCACGATGCAGGCCGAGATTCATAGCCATACACATCCATGTACTAGAACCAGTCAACCAGCCTAGATAGATGTATACAAGTCCATCACGTGCACGTGTCTAAAAGGCAAAGTACAATCTGATCAATTCTTGCAAGCATAGGCATCTACAAGCTAGACGGACACAATTACACAAGGACATCATAACACATGAAGGAGAGAAAAACTCCCAATGCATGCGCTGAGAAAAATTCCCAATGCATGCGCTGAGACATGGTGGGTTTCAACACACAAGCGACGCTCGGATGCCCGGCAGATCGAAAGCAGGACTGCAGCCTATTCAATATGCTTTCCGACATGTTGGAGGATCAAAGACATGATGCATCCAGTACGCTCCTGTGACGTCTTGGCACCCAGCATCAAAAGAACGCAGACAACAAGCCATCAAATTTAATTAGGTAATATCTTTGCTGACTCCATGTGTGTTTAGATGTTTCCATCTGAATCAACAAGTCTTGATTTCTAATCTCCCGCAAAAAAACTAAATTTCTAATAAACTTTCATACACGCACTGTCAATAAAAAATAAATGCTTTTCAAGATAGTTTTGAAGGCAACAACAATGTGAGGTCTAAGAAGGCAACAACAATGTGAGGTCCAAGAAGGCAACAGATCCATCACATCCGTCAATGTTAACAAAACAATTTGCACCGCTGATTATATTTATAATGACTATGATCAAATTTTAAGTATAATCGCATCAAATTCAAGCTGAAGCAAAGATCAATTATTCTTATTTATTCCACATATGCAAAGGCACTCAGGAGAAAAAACTATACCAAATATGATCGGGATAGATACATGTCCTCAAGAAACACTAGAAGAACAAAATGTTTTATAGGAGGAGAACATTACAAGAACTTACTAGAATGAGACACGAAAATTGTACAAATCAGGTACTGCATTAGTTCCAATCTATGCTATCATCACTCTTCCTGGATAACGAGTCTCTAAGACCTGCAATTTTAGTTATAATGGAATCATAGTTGACTTATTTATATCTCTTAATTTCTTCCAATGCTAACGTTAAGTTTTAGGTATATTTTAGAATTTTATGTTCACAACAATAGCTGCAATAGATCAGTTACAACAAAATATTCAATGGTGCTACATGTCATGCGATGATTGTCACAAACTTGCTACCAAGAAAACTGACAGGTATTATTGCAAGAGTCGTGGCATATATCAAGAAAGGGTAACACCTAGGTAAGCATATCACACATATGGACAACTATTATATTATATTTATTCTTGACTAACATGAATGGTACAGTAGGTATCGTACTTGACTCCAAATTAGTGACCACACAGCTACTACAAACTGCAATTTATTTTATGAGGAGGCTGCAAGATTGCATAGTACATCTAGCTTATTGAACTCAGTCGATGGGTAATCTGAATAAGCGCCGGATTATAAAACTATGTGGAAGGAGAGGGATGAACCCCGGGTAGGCAACGGAGCTCGCACCCCTTCTTAAAAAACCATCGGAGCAGGTCAAGTCCCTCAGGCCGGCTTGCCAGTACGCCGGCCTGAGTCAAGTTCCGGACGAGGCCCTTCACCAGCTCCGGCGAGCGCATCGTGCAAGGTTTGGTCCGTGCGCCTCGCACAGCCAACCCGGCCGGCTGCGTCGCTGCACCGGACGCGGATGCTGCCTGTCCCGCAGGCTGCCTCGTCGTCCCTTTCGGCGCGCTGCGCGTATTCGTCGTGCTCGTCCCCGACGTGTTCCCTAGCGGGGTGCACAGTTTCGCTGACTCCCCCGTCCCCGTTGGCTGCACCGTCTCCGACGACGTCGCGGCCCTCTGCGTCCGCACGGAAGTGCTGACCATCGGCACTAGCTCCGGCTCCCCGCGCGACAAGGAAAAGGCTGCCGCGGCCGCCGCTGCCGCGGCTGCGGCTCCGCCACGCCGGGCCGACCCGCTCCGCGAGACGATCCGGAGTCTGCAAGCCCCCATCACGCCCGACGCCGACACGGCTGCTGCAGCGGCTCAGCTCGACGAAGACCGCCAGCATCTGCTGGCCGAGGCCACGGAGCTCGCGGCAACGCGGCGCCGGCTGGAGTCCGCCCAGCGAGAGTACGACAGCGCCCACGGTTTCACGCCGGCCGCCGCCGAGCCCAGCCGGGTCGCAGAGGTGCGGATCCGTGGGGGCGCAATCGGCCGTGCGCTAGGCGCAGGCCGGCCCGTGTACGACACCCCCGTCAAAAACATGCGCGCGGCGCAGGCGGCCATGGCGGATCTCGAGTTCCTAGAGGGCGAGGAGCTGCTGCAGCAGCAGCAGCGCATCCGCGACCTCATCACCGCGGCGAACGAGCAGCAGAAGCACTTCGACCCGGCTCGGACATCCGTCTCCACCTCAGGAAAAACCGGGGACCCGGAGAGGGCTCACTGGGACGCGCAACGAACGTCCTCCCACGCCACTAGCGCGAGTCGCTCTGGCCGGCATCGATCCGGTCGGAGCCGGCACAATCGCGCCGCCACTGCCGGAGACGGCGTCGCAGACGAGACGGCTGGCAACGGCCGGGTTCAACCGCCGGAGCCCCCCGTGCAGCCGGCCCGACGGCTCGAGCCGGCCCGAGAAGCCCCCGCGTCGCGCAACCCCGTGGCTGACCGGCTCGGCCCCCGCGTGCCCTACGACGAAAACGACGCCCGCCACCGCCTCGACCGGCTGGCGCGCTCCACCGCCTTGGAGGAGGAGAGCTCTGTCGGCCCGGCGTGTTTCGGCCCCCGCATTCGTGAGGAGCCCTTCCCCAAAGGTTTCTCGCTGCCTCGCGACTCCCCCAAATACAACGGCGTCACCAAGCCGGAGGACTGGCTAACGGACTACACCACGGCCGTCGGCATAGCCGGCGGCAACCGGCGAGTGGCCGTGCGCTACGTCTCCCTCATGCTGCTCGGCTCGGCCCGGACGTGGCTTAACAGCCTGCGAGCCGGCAGCGTGAACTCTTGGCTGGATTTCGAAGACGCGTTCATCCGCAACTTCACCAGCACGTACAAGCGACCCGGCAAGCCTCGACAGCTCTCCATGTGCATCCAGAAGCCAGGCGAGCCCCTTCGCGACTTCCTCACGCGGTACCTCGCCGCCAAGAAGCTGAGGCAATACTTCCAAGAGCACGCCATTACTGTGGTGAGCACGGCCCCCATCGGCAAGATCATGGGCTGCCGGGATGCCTCTGGCCGGGTGGCCAAGTGGGCCATCGAGCTAGCCGGCCACACGATCCTCTACGAGCCCCGCACCACCATCAAGTCCCAGGCGCTAGCCGACTTCCTCGTCGACTGGACGGAGACCCAGTACCTGCCGCCGGCTCCCGAGTCGACTCATTGGCGCATGCACTTCGACGGCTCCAAGATGGGCAACGGTTTGGGAGCCGGCATCGTGCTGTCTTCCCCCAAGAACGACCGGCTGCGGTACGTACTGCAGATCCATTTCGCCGCCTCCAACAACGTTGCCGAGTACGAGGCTCTCGTGCACGGCATCCGGCTGGCCAGAGAAATCAGAATCCGGCGCATCCTCTGCTACGGCGACTCGGACTTGGTGGTGCAGCAAGTTTTCGGCGACTGGGACGCCAAAGACGCCAACATGGCCAGCTACCGTTTCCTGGTCCAGCAGCTCTCTGGCGGGTTTGAAGGTTGCGAGTTCCTCTACGTCCCCCATGCGGACAACGAAGCGGCCGACACACTGGCGAAAATGGGCTCCACCCGGCAAGCCATCCCATCCGGCGTCTCCCTCGAGCACCTACGGAAGCCGTCCATCAAGCCGTCTCCCGAGTCGGAATCCATCTTCGTCCCAGACGACCCCGACGCGCCCCCGCCCAACCCTGGAGTTCCCGGCTCCGCCTCGGGGACTGCCGCCTCCGGCTCGGGGACTGCCGCCTCGGATCCCATCCCGATGGCCATCTTCGTCGTGGTAGCAGCTCCGTCCTGGGCTCGGCCGATCCTCGCCTTCCTGGAAGACGGCGACCTGCCCAGCGACGAGACCGAAGCCCGGCAAGTGCAACGGCGAGCGTCCGCCTATAGCATCATCAACCACGAACTCGTCAAGCGCAGCACGACTGGCGTGTTCCAGCGCTGCGTCGAGCAGGACAAGGGGATCGAGATCCTCCTCGACATCCACCAGGGCGAGTGCGGGCACCACGTCGTCTCGCGGTCCCTGGTGGCCAAGGCCTTCCGCCACGGATTCTACTGGCCCACGGCCTTGCAAGACGCCGAGCAGCTGGTCCTCAAGTGTGAGGGCTGCCAGCGTTTCAGCAAGCGCAGCCACCAGCCGGCTTCAGCCCTCCAAACCATCCCCATCACGTGGCCCTTTGCCGTCTGGGGGCTCGACATGGTGGGGCCCTTCAAGACCGCCTGAGGCGGCATGACACATTTGCTGGTCGCCGTCGACAAGTTCACCAAATGGATCGAAGCTCGGCCGATCAAGAAGCTTGACGGGCCCACCGCCGTCCGGTTCATCAAGGATATCGCAGTTCGCTATGGCGTGCCGCACAGCATCATCACGGACAACGGCACCAATTTCGCCAAGGGCGCGCTGGCCCACTACTGCTCCGCATCCGGCATCCGGCTCGACTTGGCCTCCGTCGCACACCCCCAGTCGAACGGCCAGGTCGAGCGGGCAAACGGCCTCATCCTAGCCGGCATCAAGCCGCGACTCGTCGAGCCGCTCATCCGCTCACCCGGCAGCTGGCTGGATGAGCTGCCAGCCGTCCTCTGGAGTCTCCGAACGACGCCCAACCGCTCCACCGGGTTCACCCCGTTCTTTCTCGTCTACGGAGCCGAAGCAATCATTCCAACCGACGTCGAGTTCGATTCGCCCCGGATAACCATGTACACAGAAGCCGAAGCAAAGGAGGCACGCGAAGATGGCGTCGACTTGCTCGAGGAGGCGTGCCTTCTGGCCCTCAGCCGGTCCGCCATCTACCAACAAGGGCTGCGCCACTACCACAGCAAGAAGATCAAGCCCCTCGCGTTCCGCGAGGGCGACCTCGTGCTCCGGCTCGTCCAGCGAACAGCCGGCCAGCACAAGCTGGCCTCTCCTTGGGAGGGCCCCTTCATCATCAGCAAGGCTCTCTGCGACCGGAACGCGTACTACCTCATCGACGCGTAGAAGCCGAACAAACGCAAGAGAGATGCAGCCGGCGAGGAGTCCAGCCGGCCCTGGAACGCGGAGCTCCTCCGTCCGTTTTACAGTTGAACGCGCGCACGTATGTATCACCACCTTTTGAGTTTAATGAAAGCAGCAAGCCCCCCCCCCCCCCCCCCCGTGCGACAGCAGGCACCCACCGAGTCGGCCCAGCCGGCTCGGGGGCTCGGGGGCTTCCTTTTCCCTTTTTACTAAGCTCTGTGTCTACACACTTCCCCGTTTTCGTTTCACCCGTCGAGTCGGCCCAGCCGGCTCGGGGGCTCGAGGGCTAGCCGGCCAGACCGCGCCTCGCCATATTCTCCTTAGTCCATCTCGAAGCGTACGAACCGCCACAGCCCTCTCTTCGCCAGCCACAGCCGGCTCCCGGCTGTCCGGCCGGCAAGAGCCAAAGGCCGGAAGCATCGTCACGTAAGAACGGCCAAGGAGGAGAGCCCGGCTCGGCCAACCCAGCCCTACCCGCCCTCACTTATCCACCGCACGACCGGCTGCGCGCCAGCCGGCTTCGCCGCCTGCCGCCAGCCAGCCCAGTGGGTGTTTTCGCTCGCGCTCAAACGTTCGAAAAAGCCTAAGTATTGTGCGTCCCCTCTCAAGGCCGAATCCCTGTCCTAGCCACAGTCTGCAACCCGGCTGTCCGGCTAGCGGGAAGGAAGCCCGAAGAAAAGACAAACAGGAAAAAGGCCCAAAGCCGAACAGCAAAGAACGAAAACACGACAGTTGGCGCCACAAAATTTATAAACAACACGGGCCCGCGGCCTCAAGTTCATTACATAAACTACACCCCCAGTGGGTGGACCTGCTACCTAACAAAATTCAAGTGACCGAGTACAGGAAAGTTAAAGATAAGCCCTAGGCGGCGCCTGCGTCGGCTCCGGTCGGCGTCGGCTCGGCGGAGGTGGAGGCGGCTCCGGTCGGTGCCGGCTCGGCGGAGGTGGATGCAGCCGCCGGGTCGGACCTGGAGTTCTCCGGCCTCTCGGTCGTCGCGGTGTCGTCCGGCTCAGCTCCGTCATCGGCGTAGGCCCCCGTCTCGGCTGAGCTGCCGTCCGGATCATTGAGCTGCAGGCCGAACTCGTCGGCAGGGAGCTCCTCGCCGTCTTCCATCCGATCCAAGACGAATTCGTCATACGGAGCGAACGAGGCCAAGTAGCTGGCCCGCCCGGCGATCCGCCGCGCCTGCGCCGCCAACTGCTCCTCCGCGCCGGCCCGCTGCGCCGCCAGGCGGTCAAGATCCACGCCGGGATACCACGACGCCACAAATTGCAGCGCCGTCTCCGCGCCGGCGCGAGCCGCAGATGCCCTCCACGCGCCGAGCCGGTCCACGCCGGCCTCCAGCCACCGCGCCAGCCGGGTGACGCTGTTCGGCGCCACCGCACTCGGCCAAAGGCTCCGCGCCATGGCCAGGCCCGCATCGAACAGCCGGCGCATGTGGCCCTCGACGGCTCCAAGACGGGCCTCGCCGGCCAGGACGATCTCCGACAAGGTCCAGGCGGCGTAAACGTCGACGTCCGCCCCTAGCGCGCGCTGGTCCGCCCGGTGGGCGTACACGGCCGCATCAGCCGCCTCCTGTGTGAAAGATCGTGGATGTCGCCTAGAGGGGGGGGGGGGTGAATAGGCGCTTTAAAATAATTACGGTTTAGGCTTGAACAAATGCGGAATAAACCTAGCGGTTAATTTGACAAGCACAAAACCTAAATCGACTAGGCTCACCTATGTGCACCAACAACTTATGCTAAGCAAGATAAACAACTAAGTGATAGCAAGATATATAACAAGAAACAATATGGCTATCACAAAGTAAAGTGCATAAGTAAAGGGGTCGGGTAAGAGATAACCGAGGCACGCGGAGACGACGATGTATCCCGAAGTTCACACCCTTGCGGATGCTAATCTCCGTTTGGAGCGGTGTGGAGGCACAATGCTCCCCAACAATGCCACTAGGGCCACCGTATTCTCCTCACGCCCTCGCACAATGCAAGGTGCCGTGATTCCACTAAGGGACCCTTGAGGGCGGTCACCGAACCCGTACAAATGGGACCCTTGAGGGCGGTCACCGAACCCGTACACTTTGGCAACCCTTGGGGGCGGTCACCGGTACCCGTCAAATTGCTCGGGGCGATCTCCACAACCTAATTGGAGACCCCGACGCTTGCCCGGAGCTTTACACCACAATGATTGAGCTCCGAGCACCACCAAGACACCAAGCCGTCTAGGGTGCCAAGGCACCCAAGAGGAACAAGCTCTAGGGTGCCCAAACACCCAAGAGTAATAAGCTACTCAACTTCACAACTTCCACGTATCACCGTGGAGAACTCAAACCGATGCAACTAATGCAATGGCAAGAACACACGAAGTGGACAATTCCCTCACTCCCAAATCCCACCAAAGCAACAAAAGCTATGGATGAATATGAGAGGAAGAACAAGGAGAACACCAAGAACTCCAAGATCTAGATCCAAGGGGTTCCCCTCACTTAGAGGAGAAAGTGATTGGTGGAAATGTGGATCTAGATCTCCTCTCTCTATTCCCTCAAGAACTAGCAAGAATCATTGGAGGGATTGAGAGTTAGGCAAGCTCAAGAAGGTCAACAATGGGGGGAGAAATGAGCTCAAAGGATAAGAAAACCGTTGGGGAAGAAGACCCCTTTTATAGGGCCACCCCAAATCCAACCGTTACCCGTGCAGGACGCGCACAAGCGGTACTACCGCTCTTGCGAGCGGTACTACCGCTCGTGCGGTAGTAATTCAAAAACAGCAGGCAATCAACAAGGAACTGGAGCGGTAGTGCCGCACTAAGCGGTACTACCGTTCCGACCAAGCGGTACTACCGCTTAGGAAAACTGGGCAACAGAACAAAGCACGGCAGTGGCACGGTAGTAGGGGGCGGTAGTGCCGCACCAAGCGGTACTACCGCTCCACTACCGCCCCACTACCGCTTAGGGAAAAATAACACCAGAAGAAAACACGGTAGTGCAGCGGTAGTAGGGGCGGTAGTACCGTGTCAAGCGGTACTACCGCTCCACTACCGCTTTACTACCGCTAAACGAAAAAGAATGCCAGTAGAAATCACGGTAGTGCAACGGTAGTAGGGGCGGTAGTACCGTGTCAAGCGGTACTACCGTGGTCCCGAGCGGTACTACCGCTTTGGTGACAGGTAAACTGCCCAGACAAACAATAAACCCTGAACTGCCATAACTTCTGCAAATGAGCTCCGAATTGAGCAAACTCAAGCTTGTTGGATAGAGGACGACAAATACTATCCAACAGCGACTGGTTATATTAAGAAGTGGCAGTAGAGAAAATACCAATGATATAGAGATGAGAAACCTCTATGAATGAAGAACCGGCATAAACTCCAACATCGAAAACATCATAGAAGATGCATATATGAACTCCGTTTTCGATGACCTCGAGCTTGTCATGAAGATGACCAAAAGCTCAAAGACTCACAAAGAGAAACACCAAACACAAACCAAGAAATATGATGCAAGGATGCAATGGTTTGAGCTCTCTACGAAGATATGATAAAGCTACTCACTTGAGAGCCCCCCTTGATAGTACGGCTATCGATCCTATAACCCGGTCTCCCAACTACTACCATGAGACCGGTAAAATAGAAAACCTATCAAGGGCAAACCTTTGCCTTGCGCAAAGTCCACTTGAGCTAGATGATGACGATCTTGACCTCCTCAAGTTGGACCACCTTTCTTGATTGCGCCGGCTCGATGAGGACTAGTTGATTGCTCCCCCATACTCCACTATGGGTGAGCCACTCTTCGGCACATCTTCACAAGTCCATTGTCACCACAATGGACAGCAAGCTTCAAGCATGTGATCTCTTCGTGATGCTCCACTTGAACTTGCACACCGCAATCTTGATGACGATCACCACTTGATGTCATCCTCCATGGGTTGTGTGATATCTTCCTTTTGATGCACGCCCATGGAAACAAACCTAACCCCACAAAGAACTCTCACATAGAACATGGGTTAGTACACAAAGCGTAATGGACAATGCTTACCATACCATGAGATCACTTGATCTCGCTTGGTACATCTTCTACGCTTTGTGTGTTGATCAACTTGAATCACTCTTCGTATTTAGTCTTGATCAACATGACCAATCTTTGGATAAATCCTTGAATAGCACCTTGGTCAACACATATTCTTCTTCAAATCACCTTGAGACCAACAAATGGTCTACAAGCAAAGCCTATGGACAAACCCTTCAAATATAACTCAAGGCAACCATTAGTCCATAGAGATTGTCATCAATTACCAAAACCAAACATGGGGGCAGCACATGTTCTAACACTGTGTTTCGGGGAAGACTCCTGCCAAAGAAGGAAACGAGTTAGCCAGAAGAAAACAACTTGCCGGCTCGACCAGCCGGATTGAAGAAAAAATGGTACTCACGGGCGAAGGCCCCATCGAGGTGCTGCGCCTCGCTCAGCATCCCTCCCGCACGGCCGATGCGCGGGCCTGAGCCTCGAGATCCTTCTCGAGCTGGGCGACCCTCCTGCCGGCGTCCGCCAGCTCCTCGGCCGCCTTGCCGCGCTCTTCCGCCTTGGCCTTCTCGGCCGCCAGCCGGTCCACCTCGGCCTGGAGCCGGTCGCGGTCGGCGACGGCAAGATCGCGCTGCTCGCCGGCTTCGGCAAGCCGGCCTCGGAGACCCGGCACCTCGGCCACATCAGCTGCGTGACAAGGTTCCTGGTCAGACGCCGGAAGCAAGGACAAAAAGAAAGAAGGGCAAAGCCATAAGATTCGACCCGGCTGCTCCGCAGTCCGGCCCGAATCTCAGGGGCTACCCCCAGTGGGTGCGCTGGCGCCCCCCCACTGAAGACGTGCAAGACGTACCTTGGACCCGGCGCAACTCCTCCTCCTTGCCGGCTAGCTGGGCTTTGACCCCGCGGAACCGCTCCCGAAGCCGATTATACGCGGCGGCCCGCAGGTCGTACAGGTGCTGCGCAAAAGTTAAGTAAGAAGAACGCAAAAGACGGGCTATAAGATTCGAGCCGGCTGCTCCGCAGCCCGGCCCGAACCTCGGGGGCTACACCCAGTGGGTGCGCTGGCGCTCCCCCACTGATTCGACGATCAAGACAAGAAAAGAAGGAGAGACTCACCGCAAACGCCTGCTCCAGCTCCCGCGCCGCCTCCTGCTCGTCCCGGACGAAGGCCTGCAGGCGTTCGCTCCGCCCACGAAGTTGCGAGCACAAGGCATCCGCCGCGTTGTCCTCCCGAGTGCGCGGACCGATCACAACGGCGCCAGCGCTCGCCCACGGATGCTGCATCGCGGTCCCGGAGCCGGATCCGCTTCCACCCGGCCGCTCGGAGGATGCAGCGGCTTGGGATGGAACGACCACTATGGCACCGGCGTCTCCAGCCGCGGCCTCCGGGGCCGACGTCGGCTGCGCTTGGCCGGATGGTGCGGGGTCCGCCCCGCGCCTCTCTTCGCCGCCCTCGCCTCCTCCTGCCAGGTCGGCCCGGGGCGGCGTGTCCACGACGATGTCCTCATCGACGTCCCACTCGCCGTCGACCGGCTCCGTCCGCCCGGCCGGCTCCGTCGCCCCCTCCGGCTGCGGCTCGACGATTGTCACCGCCGGCTCCGTCCCCCACTCCATCTCCGGCCAGGCCGGGCCCGCGGTGATCCTGGCCTGCTTTGCGGAGGCCCTCTCCCACGCCCGGGCCGAGGCCTCCTCCATCTCTTTCGCAGCCTCCGCGCGATCCCGCCAGGCGTCGCGTCTCGCCGCGTCGAGGTCTTGGCCGGATTGGCGGGCTTCGATGTCCTCCGCGGTCCGGGCCGGCTCGGGGTCGATGGCGCTGCTCCGGGTCTTCCGCCAGACGGCCTTGCCAGCAGCGGCCTCCGCGGCCGCCAACGCCAGGTCAACGGCGGACCTGTGCACAGCAAGTTCATCAGCACAAGGGCTCAAGCAAGAAAACAAGCAAGCGATCAGAAACAGACAAGAATCACTCACCCGATGACCTTCGGAACCTCCCGCCTCTGGCCCACGGACGGGGCGAGCCGGCGCTTCTTGACGACGGCCCTCTCCCGCGTCGGCGCCGCCGCCGCCGGG
Source organism: Elymus sibiricus (assembly GCA_039707655.1). Taxonomy (NCBI): domain Eukaryota; kingdom Viridiplantae; phylum Streptophyta; class Magnoliopsida; order Poales; family Poaceae; genus Elymus; species Elymus sibiricus. Next base: position 236,115,461 of record CM077676.1, read on the forward strand.
CGCTTCGCGGCCGGCCTCGACTCGACCGGCTCCTTCCCATGCGGCCGGCTGCCGGATTCCGCCGCGCGAGCCGGCCTGGCGCCAGCCGTCTTCCGCAGCCGCCTTGGAGGATCGACGCTGGCGTCCTCCCCGGCCGAGGGCGCTGCACCGTGGGCTCCGGTCAGGTCCTCTTCGTCGTCGTCCGGCCAGTCGTGCAGAAGTTCTGAGGGCAGAGACTTACCCGCGACCCGTGACCCGCTGGCTGCGGCGTCGGCCAGGCACGCTTCGACTCCTCCCTCCTCTGCCTCGGCGCCGGCTTCCTCCGCGTCTGACTCGGGCAAGTCGGCCAGCAGGATCTGGGGATTCGGCCCGTCGTGATTCCGCTGGCAGGCGAACAGCTGCGGTCCTCCCGCGGCGTCAGGGCACAGGAATAACGTTGAGGCGGCAAAAAATGGAGACCAGGGACTCACCGCCGGCGCCGGGTTTTCCCGGTGATAGGGCTCCTTCCCGAAGCTCCACCCCTCCTCCTTCAACCCGGCCTTGGAGATATAGTTGACCCGCTGGACGATCCCGGCCGCCGTCAGCGCCTTGGTCGACGTCCGGGTCGGGTCACGCCGGCCGCTCATGTCGCAGATCCGGTGTGCCCGGCGCTGCAGCGGCAGCACCCGGCGTGAGATGAAGGCCGCGATGAGGTCAGCCGGCTTCAGCCCCTCGCGATCCGTCATCTCCCCGATCCGGCGGCAGATGTTCAGGAGCTCCTGTGGCGGCTTCTTAGGGCAGTAGCCCCAATTCGACTTGGCGAGCGGCGCCGCGTTGATGAAAGGCGGCAGGTTGATGACGTCCACCGCCGGGTCGGCTTTCCGGACGTAGAAAAACGTCGTCTGCCACTTCTTGGCCGAGTCCTCAAGCGGCAGCTTGGGAAACGGCCCGTTCACCCGGCCGGTGACCACGGCAGCCCCGCAATCCGACATCGCGCCAGCCGACGCCCCCTGCTGCTTGAGGAAGAAAAGCTTCGCCCACAGGTCAACAGTTGGCAGCATGCCGAGGTAGCCTTCGCAGAGCGTGGCGAACCCGGCGACCTGCAACACGGCATTGGCGCCGAGGTGGTGCGGCTGCAACCCGAAAAAGTCGAGGAAGCTCCGGAAGAAAAGACTTGCGGGAAGGCCGAGTCCACGCTCGAAGTGAGAGAAGAAGACGACGTGCTCGCCCTCCTGCAGCTGCGGCACCCTCTCCGGGCCGGGCGCGCGCGCGACCAGCACCTCTGCTGGCGGCAGCCGCTTAGTGCGGCGAAGGTACCGGATGTTCTCCTCGGTCATGATCGAGCCCTCCCAAGAACCTTTCGGCAGCGCCATTGGAGGGCTCCGCTGGTGTGGAGACGCGGCGAAGGAAAGGAGGAGGAGGAGACGACTGCGTGCTGCGGCCCTCGGGTCGCGGCGTGCGGCGGCTGGCACGAGAGCACGCGGCGGCAACGCTTCGCTCAGGCGTGGTGGAGGAGAAGCAGAGGAGGAGCAAGGGGCGGGAGTGTGTGCGGGAACGTTTCCGTTGCACTTCTCCCCTTCTCATTTATAACCGCGAAGAGAGCGTGGGGAGTGGGATCGTTTGCGCCCACGATCCCCACTCCTTCGCACCGTGCGCGCGCGTTTTACGCGCACATTTACTGCGCGGGGAAGCGCAACCGTCAAGCGCCGCCACAGTAAATCCCTCGCGCGCAGGCCGAGGGCGCGTCGTGGCGGGCCCGGTCCGCAGTTGCGTCCCGTCACACGCGTGGGCTGGCAGGCCTCGCCCGCTGCGGAGCACCACGTGGCGTTCCGTCAGGCCGCGGCGGGCGCGAATCGCCGTATGAAGCAAGACTCGACCAACGGGCATTTCCGTTTCCCGCCCAGGCCGGGGTGCCGCGACCCGGCAACCGAAAGTCGGCGTCCGTGTCCGCCGTGCCGGCATGCGGGCGTGCAGAGCCGCCCGGCCGGGCTCCCGCACTTCACCAAGAAAACCGACTCCTCAGGGGGTAAGCTGCGAAGGCCCTCCTGCTTGGAGCCGGCGAGCCTTCACAGCTTCGGGGACTACTATCGGGGGGATAAACCCCGGGTAGGCAACGGAGCTCGCACCCCTTCTTAAAAAATCATCGGAGCAGGTAAAGTCCCTCAGGCCGGCTTGCCAGTACGCCGGCTCCCCAGCGCGAGCCGGCTCGGCACGGCGACCCGGCCTGGCCGGCTGGCCACGAGGGGACGGAGCCTTCGCGACGAAGCAAGCGTGGCTACAGCGCTCCTTCCTTTACGCTGACAGAGTAGGCGAGGCTGCAGCTTTCCTTGCGCCCCCGCCCGAGGCGGGCGGTGTCAGGGAGGCGCGGTCCTGTAGAAACAACGGCGCCGACCTCCCTCTGACGACGGACAAGACGCGCCACAGTGCCTCGTACCCAGACTGACGAGGGACAAGACCCGCCACAGTGCCCCGCGCCAGGCAGGTGCGGTGCACCTGGCGACCCGGCAACCCGGCGACCCCCACCACCGGCTCCCGGTCAATGACACCAGGGGCCCGCGCCTTTGTAACATTACCATTGTAACCCTGGGGGTCGGCCTATAAGACCCCCAGGGAGGCCTCCATGCAGAGGGGTTCGCTTCCTTCGGTTCACTCTCTCCCGTTGCATGGTTGCTCTTTGCTTCCCTTTAGTGACTCCTTCTCGCTCCACAGAGCACACACACACACTCTCGCCGGAGAGGCAGAACGGTGGCCTAGCCCCTTCTCCCTCCTCCGTCTGAACAGCTCCAGGAGCGAACTTGTAGCCCTTGTGCTTCCCATACTACACTCGGCAGGATTAGGGGTGTTACCTCTCCAGAGGGCCCCGAACCTGGGTACGTCTCGTGTCTCGCACTTGCTCGTGCCAACCTCGCCTCCGGAACCCACCGGCCTCCTCTCGTAGCCCCACCTCTTTAGCCATCTTATGGCATCTGCCGTGAAAATACCACGACAGAGACCTACCTTTGGATTCAAGCTCAATGATAGTAATCTCACTTTGGCAAGCAAAACTATGCAGTAGAAAGAACATTTGTGCATGATGATAGGCTTGAGATGCTCTTCATATCTAACAAACGCTAACTAATTTGTCTAACATATATTGCATAGGAACGGACGAATGATGAGGTGGACCCCATGTTAAAACATTAAAGAAGCAGCAAAACATGCCTGATATAAAAGATATAAATGTGATTGATTTTATCATTGTGTACACTTAAAGATTTTTAGAAATGTGTCTAATTTCTGAAATTTATATTTTAACACAGTGAAGAGGTTCCTATTAAGTGCCAATAGATCAGTAGGCGAAACAAAAACAAGGAGGACAAGGAAGTTAACCAGAAAATTAGTACATTAGTAGCTTATCAATTAAATAATGAGGCAGACTATATGTATTTGGTACAGCAAAACTACTTGACAACGTCCATGATAAGAAGGATATTTACAAAGATTTAGTAACAGTAGTTGACGATGTCCATGGTAAGAAGGATACTTATTAGATTATAAGGGTGTGCATGTTAACACTATCAAAAACAGTTCATATTGTAATTTTCTGAAAGACATGCACTTTTGTCAGTTTATTATTCTAGGTACTAAAACCTCTATATCTCATAAAACCTATTCAGTAACCATGAATAGATCTTCAATATTATATGCACCACCTACAGCACATGTACAAAACCATTGTATGTCGACTGGCACATATGAACCAAGTTACAATTAACAAATTAATGGCTTCTTGCTAGGGAAATGCTATGGAGGAATTATAAGGCATAATATGTATTAGGAATGATGCTAATCATTAGCACTTACATTTGGTATGAGTCCAACATCATTAGAAATGAGGGCAACAACTCAGAGGTCTCCTGCACATGCTGCTCACATTTTGCTGTTATTTATTTATCCCGTGATCTCCTCATATGAATCTGCATGCGTTACCCCATACCTCTAATGGACCATAGACGCAGTGCCCCCTTTGTCATGTGCTTCAGATCCAACCATTCTCCATTAGCCTGCTACGGCCAGACATTATTTTCTGACATACCCCGTTCTGGCATTGATGCACAGGCACCAACAAGCTTAAACCCAGTAGAACGATTTTGTTCAGGAAGTTCATGAATCAGTACTCCATCCTCTGTAGACCCCTCACCGCTCATTGGATGACAAATATGAAGAACCCAAAGATTATACACCAAATATGTGACACAGGACTCATGTTTAGATTCAATCTCAAAAAATAATAATCTCAGCTTCGTCACACAAAACTATGCAGTAAATTCTGCCTGATGATAGGCTTGGGATGTTGTAATTGAACGAGAAAGTTGAGAATGTAAAGGCACATCTAATCCTCTAAGATTAACTACTACATTCGTGATTTTGTTCACTGATTCATCCTGCAGGAAGTGTTGAAGAAACAATATTTTAAGTTGGGTATATGTCCACCTAACACGTACATAATCGGAAGGGAGATCATTGGAAATTGAATTAATGACTCTATGATCCACATTCTCTAAATAATACATACATGAACAACATTTATGTATGAGGATATGTCCTAATTAAATTATAATTACAGTTACATACTTAGATATACAAATCGGATACTATTGTGCCATTAAATTAATAGTTGCGCATGGCTAAGCTTTATATAATCACCCGTCCAGCACTACATCCACACTTTCAGTAATAGCTGAGGAGAACTTTGCATCTCAAGCACATCAAGGAATAGTAATTAACACACTATCGCACAGAAACATAGCACATCAACCACACAAGCCGTTCTTCAGTCAAATATTACTTCATTCAGTTCAAAAGCAATCCAATAAGTAAGGGGTTAATCCTCCCATAAAAATATAAACCAAAATGCTTTTTAAAACCTAAATTTGAAATTGTCACAAAATCTTTTAATTTACTTTAACAAACAAGCTAAGTAAATCGCCTTATGAGTTATGAAGTACAAATGATGTGGGAGCTTACATAGAGATTCATACCTGTTGCCCTTCCTCGGCCTGGGACGAAAAAGGAACCGACAGGCCTGTCAACGCAACGTCAAAGTTCTCTATCCCCGGTGACCGGCATCTGTCTTTCCAGATTAGCAACGTGAGATGCAGTCTCGCTGGTGGCCGGCGCAACAGCAGTAGCTCAAACGCGCGGCCCCCCGCCTTGGTCAGAAATGGCCTCCAAGATAACGCACTTACAAGCTTTCGTCATGCACAAGCAGCCCACTCAATTTGGTACAACCAGCTTGGAAGATCAGCACACACAAGTTCATCCGGGGAATCTGTGAACCAGTGCGCCCTCCGTCAGATGCGTCACCGCCTCCTCCGCGCCACCAACCTCCAGCCCCGTCGCCACGGCCGCTAGCCGCCGTCCATGACGAGGTTGAGCAGCACGCCGCCTTCTCCAGTGCTCTCCCTTGCCCAACTCATGGCCGCGCCTATCCAAATGACAGCTGGTAGAGAGAACAGTAGAGAAAGGGGATTTTGGTTGTCTCCGTGATTTGGGTAAATTGATCGTTTTTTTTATTCCTGCTTTTTACTATGGTAGATTTTATATTTTTTTTGCATGGTCTATGGTACAATACTGATGCCCACACTGCAAACTGATGGATGTCAAAAAATTAATACATACGTATAACCATAGGAAGATAAAAACAGTAGCTACAGAGAGGGTGAAGTCACAAAAAAGTTGAAATTCTAGACCAATGGTAACTCGCACAATAATGATTTTTTTTGCATGGTCTATGGTAGAAAATACGGCTGCCCACACTGCAAACTGAAGAACGTCAAAAAATTAATACATACGTATAACCATAGGAAGATAAAATAGTGGCTACAGAGAAGGTGAAGTCACAAAAAAAATGAAATTCTAGACCGATGGTAACTCACACAATAATGTAACATTCATTTTCTAAATAACAAATATACACAAACGTAGCCATCCAAAGGCATGTTTTTTCATAAGAGTCTGATCAAATGGATACAAATCATATAGTGAACAAATAAGTTAGAAAAAATATATGATTTTGCATAAACAAACGAAATACCTTCAATTGCATGAAAGAAATACAATTTTTATGAATATTTTTATATAAAAAATATTGTACAATGTATGATGAACCAGAACTTTTAATCAATACAAAAACAAATATCAATCTATGGGAATAAGTGAAATACAAATAACTGTATGAAGCTAAAAAAAATATGCATATAGAGGAGTTTACTTTATAATTTATGATAATGATAACTTCCGTACGGTGTGAAAGCAATCAAATACCTAAACCAAAACATCAAAAAGAAAATGACTCATTTGCAAATATAAAAATCTCAAAATCTAGCCGCGCAAATGCGTGGGTGCACCTGCTAGTTAAACAATAAAGAGAAGGAAGGAACAAATCTTCCATGTATGCCGCGGCCTAGCAGAATTCAATACTTGCTCTGCGCAAACTCCTTGGATCGTCGCTGGTCGGGTTGCTTTTAATATTTGCATTGACCTATCACAGCATAGCTCGGATCCGACATATGTTAGGCGGCCGATGCTGCCGCTGCCGCTAAAAGATTCTTGATCTCGTTCTACAAACAAAGTAGCACGATGCGGAAATTTTGCAAAAAGAGATAATTTACATGGAACAGATCTAACTGAAAAAATATCACCAGATCATCCCATCGATCCGTGACGAACACCCAGCAGGCTCTCAATGAAAGCACCAGTGTCGGTTCTAAATTCGGCATATCTCATAGTAGGGGTCCTAAGCTAGGCATCTTGGAGCGATGGTAACATGGACACATGATTTTACCCAGGTTCGGGCTCTCTCGAAGAGATAATACCCTGCGTCCTGCTTTTGATTGTATTCATATGTGGTGTAGTACAGAGTACATGTATCTACCACGAGATTGTTCTAATGAATATCAGTTGATCTATTGACTAGCCTGGCCTCGGTTTATATAATGCACTGGAGGCCTAGGGTTTTAAAAGAGTCCTCGTCTTGTGTGCCAAGTCATGTGGAGTCTTCCTTGTATACGTCATGGGCTGCCCGAAGTGGCCCATGAGTGAACCGCTGCTACGTGTAGACTGCGTTGGTATTTCCCCGAAGAGGAGAGGATGATGCAGTATAGTAGAGATAAGTATTTCACTCAGTTAAGAACCAAGGTTATCTATCTAGTAGGAGAACCAAGGAAAATTCCGTTAAGCGCACCTGCACACACAAGAGCAAACACAAGCACCCAACGCAAATAAGAGGGTTGTCAATCCTCTTAGCGGTTATTTGCAAGGATTAAATCTTATAGAGGAAAATAGATAAACTAAAATACTAATTAAAATAAAAGTAAATAAATTGCAGCAAGGTGTTTTTAGTTTTTTATATATGATAAAGTAGACCCGGGGGCCATAGTTTTCACTAGAGGCTTCTCTCTCGAACACATAGCATACGGTGGGTAAACAAATTACAGTTGGGCAATTGATAGAAAAGCAAATAATTATGACGGATTCATGGCAATGATCATGTATATAGGCATCACATCCGAGAGAAGTAGACCGACTCCTACCTGCATCTACTACTATTACTCCACCCATCGACCTCTATCCAGCATGCATCTAGGGTATTAAGTATGAAACAGAGTAACGCCTTAAGCAAGATGACATGATGTAGACAAAGTAAACTCAAGCAATATGATTAAACCCCATCTTTTTATCCTTAATGGAAACAATACAAATACGTGTCATGTCCCTTTCTGTCACTGGGATTGAGCACCGCAAGATTGAACCCATCACAAAGCACCTCTCCCATTGCAAGACAAATCAATCTAGTAGGCCAAACCAAATCGACTGATCGGAGAGAAATACAAAGCTATAATAATCATGCATAAAAAAGTTCAGATAAGACTCAAATATTTCTCATGAATAATCTGATCATAAACTCACAATTCATCGGATCCCAACAAACACACCGCAAAAGAAGATTACATCAGATAGAACTCCAAGAACATCGAGGAGAACATGGTATTGAAGATCAAAGAGAGAGGAGAAGCCATCTAGCTACTAGCTATGGACCCGTAGGTCTGTGGTAAACTAATCACACATCATCGGAAGGGCGGCAAGGTTGATGAAGAAGCCCTCCCTGATCGATTCCCCCTCTGGCAGAGTACCGGAAAAGGCCTCCAGATGGGATTGTGGAAGAACAAAGGCTTGCGGCAGCGGAAAGGTTTTCTCTTCTGTCCCTCTGGTATATTGGGAATATTTGGGAATTTATAGCGCTGGAATTAGGTCAGGAGGGGCAACGAGGGGCCCACAAGCCTGGGGACACGCCCTACCCCCCTGGGCGCGCCCTCCAGGCTTGTCGCCTCCTCGTGGCTCTTTTGGTCTTCTCCCGAAGCTTCGTGGGTCTCTTCTGGTCCAGAAAAAATTAATACAAAGTTTTTTTCTTGTTTCGACACTTTTTGATAATGATTTTCTGAAAAGGCAAAAGCAAGCAGAAAACAGCAACTGGCACTGGGCACTGGGTTAATAGCTTAGTCCCAAAAAATGATAGATAATGGCATATAATTGCATATAAAACATCCAAGATTGATACTATAATAGCATGGAACAATAAAAAATTATAGATACATTGGAGACGCATCAGGCATCCCCAAGCTTAATTCCTACTCGTCCTCGAGTAGGTAAATGATAAAAACAGAATTTTTGATGTGGAATGCTACCTATCATGTTTCATCATGTAATCTCTCTCTTACGGTATGAATAATAAGATCCGAATGATTCAAAGCAATAGTCTATAATTTGATATAAAGACATCAATACTCAGGCATACTAATAAACAATCATGTCTTTCAAAATAAAAATGCTAAAGAACGTTATCCCTACAAAATCATATAATCCTGTCATGCTCCATCTTCTTAACACAAAGTATTTATCATGCACTACCCCGATGACAAGCCGAGCAATTGGTTCATACTTTTTAACGTGCTTTAGCTTTTTCAATCCCCACGCAATACATGAGCGCAAGCCATGGATATAGCACTATGGGTGGAATAGAGTGTGGTGGTAGAGATAAATAAGAGAAGTCAAAAATAAGAAGATAGTCTCACACCGACGAGGCTAATCAACGGGCTATGGAGATGCCCATCAATTGATGTCAATGCGAGGAGTAGGGATTGCCGTGCAACGGATGCACTAAGAGCTATAAGTGTATGAAAGCTCAACATGAAAACTAAGTGGGTGTACATCCAACTTGCTTGCTCACGAAGACCTTGGGCATTTGAGGAAGTCCATCATTGGAATATACAAGCCAAGTTCTATAATGAAAAATTCCCACTAGTATATGAAAGTGAAAAAATAGGAGACTCTCTATATGAAAAAACATGGTGCTACTCTGAAGCACAAGTGTGGAAAAAGGATAGTAACATTGCCCCTTCTCTCTTTTTCTCTCTCTCATATATATATATATATATATATATATATATATATATATTGCGTGGTCTCTTTTTGGCCTCTTGTTTTTTCGTCCGGAGTCTCATCCCGACTTGTGGGGGAATCATGGTCTCCATCATCCTTTCCTCACTGGGACAATGCTCTAATAATGATGATCATCGCACTTTTATTTACTTACAACTCAATATTACAACTCGATACTATAACAAAAATATGACTCTATATGAATGTCTCTGGCAGTGTACTAGGATGTGCAATGATGCTAGCGTAACATGTATAAAAATGATGAACGGTGGCTGAGCCACAAATACTATGTCAGCTATATGATCATGCAAAGCAATATGACAATGACGATGTGCGTCATAAAAATGGAACGGTGGAAGTTGCATGGCAATATATCTCGGAATGGCTATGGAAATGCCATGATAGGTAGGTATGGTGGCTGTTTTGAGGAAGATATAAAGAGGCTTATGTGTGATAGAGCATATCATATCACGGGGTTTGGATGCACCGACGAAATTTGCACCAACTCTCGATGTGAGAAAGGGCAATGCACGGTACCGAATAGGCTAGCAAATTGCGGAAGGGTGAGAGTGCGTATAATCCATGGACTCACATTAGTCATAAAGAACTCACATACTTATCGCGAAAGTTTATTAGCCCTTGAAGCAAACTACTACTACGCATGCCCCTAGGGGGATAGATTGGTAGGACAAGTCCATCACTCGTCCTCGACCACCACTCATAAGGTAGACAATCAACAATAAATCATGCTCCAACTTCTTAGCATAACGACAGATCATACGTGCATGCTTCGGGAATCACAAACCTTAACACCAATATTCTTACTAAACCACAATTATCTACTAGTACCTCCCACATATTACCATCTTAATATTGCAAAACTATTGCAAGGAATCAAACTTATCATATCCAGTGATCTACATGAAAGTTTTTATTATATCCCTCTTGAATACCTATCATATCAGGACCAAATTCATAACCCATGCATATTACCATTGCTATTTATTAGACTCTCAAAAAGATATAAGTGAAGCATGAGAGTGCAGCTATTTCTTTAAAATATAACCACCGCCGTGCTCTAAAAGATATAAGTGAAGCACTAGAGCAACTACCTAGCTCAAAAGATATAAGTGAAGCACATAGAGTATTCTAACAAATCACGAATAATGTGTGTCCCTCTCAAAAAGGTGTGTTCAGCAAAGATGATTGTGACAAACTAAAAAGCAAACAAAAGCAAAAAAAACTATATCACAAGACGCTCCAAGTAAAATGCATATCATGTGATGAATAAAAATATAGCTCCAAGTGAGTTACCGATAGATTGTAGACGAAAGAGGGGATGCCTTCCGAGGCATCCCCAAGCTTAGACGCTTGAGTCTTCCTTGAATATTACCTTGGGGTGCCTTGGGCATCCCCAAGCTTAGGCTCTTGCCGCTCCTTATTCCTTTGTCCATCGTAGTCTCACCCAACACTTGAAAACTTCAGCACACAAAACTCGACAGAAACCTCGTGAGATCCGTTAGTATAACAAACAAATCTTAAACTTTAGGTACTGTTGTAAATTGATTCATAGTTAATATTGGCATAATTCTACTGTACTCCAACTTCTCCATGACTCATACCCCCCCCCCCCCGATACGATCCATAGATTCATCAAAATAAGCAAACTATGCAACAAAAACAGAATATGTCTAAAACAGAATACTCTGTAAAGATCTGAATTAACGTCATACTTCTGTAACTCCAGAAATTCTGAAAAATTAGGAAAACGTGGGAAATTCATATATCAATAATGTGTAAAAAAAACTCAGAATTTTATCACACTCCAGCAAAAAATCAAAATTCTAGCACTGGACGCAAAAGTTTCTGTTTTCCAATAGCATCAATCATACTATCTTCCAAATCATCCCAAAGGCATTACTTGGCACAAACACTAATTAAAACATAAAAATACAATCATAACAGAGGCTATAATTGTGTAAACACTCAATAACAGAAATAAAAAGTTTATTGGGTTGTCTCCCAACAAGCTCTTTCTTTATAGCCATTAAGATAGGCTTGAGATTTCAATGATGCTCTCATGAAAGATAATAATTGAAACACAAAGAGAGCATCATGTAACATGTGAAAAACACATTTAAGTCTAACATACTTCCTATGCATAGGACTTTTATAGGAATTTTTTTTTATTAAGACAAGCAATATCTAGCATATGTAAATAGGAAGAATGGAGCATTAATAATTTTAGCACAAAGAGAGGTAATTTAGTGACATGAAAGTTTTTACAACCATATTTTCATCTCTCATAATAATTATATGTAGGATCATAATCAAATTCAACAATATAGCTATCATATACAATTTTATCTTCATGATCCACATGCATAAAAGTTTTATAATCTTCCAAGATAGTGGGATTAACATCAACTAAAGTCATGACCTCTCCAAACCCACTTTTATCAAAAATTTCATAAGATTGATAATTCTCCAAAGTAGTGGGATCATTATTACCTAAAGTTGACGCTCTTCCAAACCCACTTTTAATAGTATTGCAAACATTATTATCAATAACATATTCATCATGAGGTTTAAATAAATTTTCAAGATCATAAGAAGCATTATCTCCCCAATCATGATTATTGCAATAAGTAGTGGACATAACAAAATTATCATCCCCAAGCTTGTAGTTTTGCATATTATTAGCACAATTCACATTAATAGAATTTATAGTAACATCATTGAGATCATGCTTTTCAATCAAGGAGCTATCATGAATCACTTTATAAATTTCTTCTTCTAACACTTCATCACAATTTTCAGATTCATGATTTTCAAGCAAAACTTCATAGAGAAAATCAGGAGCACTCAAATCACAAGCAATTGGTTCATTATAATTGGATCTTTTGAAAAGATTAGCAAGTGGATGAAGATCCATAGTGATCTTAAATTTTTGTTTTACTTTCTGTCCTTGTGTGTTGACATGGCAATAAAAACAAGCAAGCAAATAAAAAAAAATCGTGATTTTGTAAAAAAAAATTAGAAGTGGGGAAGATGAAAACGAGAGCCAAATGCAAAATAAAAGGCAAATAAAATAAATGCAAGTAAATGATAGTTTGTGCGAAGGTACTTGGTAATTTTGATGATGTCTCCCCGGCAACGGCGCCAGAAATTCTTCCTGCTACTTGTAGACTGCGTTGGTATTTCCCCGAAGAGGAGAGGATGATGCAGTATAGTATAGATAAGTATTTCCCTCAGTTAAGAACCAAGGTTATCAATCCAGTAGGAGAACCAAGCAAAATTCCGTTAAGCGCACCTGCACACACGAGAGCAAACACTTGCACCCAACGCAAATAAGAGGGTTGTCAATCCTCTTAGCGGTTATTTGAAAGGATTAAATCTTATAGAGGTAAATAGATAAACTAAAATACTAATTAAAATAAAAGTAAATAAATTGCAGCAAGGTATTTTTAGGTTTTTTATATATGATAAAGTAGACCCGGGGGCCATAGTTTTCACTAGAGGCTTCTCTCTCGAACACATAGCATACGGTGGGTAAACAAATTACTATTGGGAAATTGATAGAAAAGCAAATAATTATGACGGATTCATGGCAATGATCATGTATATAGGCATCACATCTGAGACAAGTAGACCGACTTCTGTCTGCATCTACTACTATTACTCCACCCATCGACCGCTATCCAACATGCATCTAGGGTATTAAGTATGAAACAGAGTAACGCCTTAAGCAAGATGACATGATGTAGACAAAGTAAACTCAAGCAATATGATTAAACCCCATCTTTTTATCCTTAATGGCAACAATACAAGTATGTGTCATGTCCCTTTCTGTCACTGGGATTGAGCACCGCAAGACTGAACCCATCACAAAGCACCTCTCCCATTGCAAGACAAATCAATCTAGTAGGCCAAACCAAATCGATAGATCGGAGAGAAATACAAAGCTATAATAATCATGCATAAAAGAGTTCAGAGAAGACTCAAATATTTCTCATGAATAATCTGATCATAAACTCACAATTCATCGGATCCCAACAAACACATCGCAAAAGAAGATTACATCGGATAGAACTCCAAGAACATCGAGGAGAACATGGTATTGAAGATCAAAGAGAGAGAAGAAGCCATCTAGCTACTAGCTATGGACCCGTAGGTCTATGGTGAACTACTCACACATCATCGGAAGGGCGGCAAGGTTGATGAAGAAGCCCTCCCTGATCGATTCCCCCTCCGGCAGAGTACCGGAAAAGGCCTCCAGATGGGATCGCGGAAGAACAGAGGCTTGCAGCGGTGGAAAGGTTTTATCTTCTGTCCCTCTGGTATATTGGGAATATTTGGGAATTTATAGCGCTGGAATTAGGTCAGGAGGGGCAACGAGGGGCCCACAAGCCTGGGGGGCGCGCCCTACCCCCTGGGCGCGCCCACCAGGCTTGTCGCCTCCTCGTGGCTCTTATGGTCTTCTCCCGAAGCTTCGTGGGTCTCTTCTGGCCCAGAAAAAATTAATACAAAGTTTTTTTCTCGTTTGGACACATTTTGATAATGATTTTCTGAAAAGGCAAAAACAAGCAGAAAACAGCAACTGGCACTGGGCACTGGGTTAATAGGTTAGTCCCAAAAAATGATATATAATGGCATATAATTGCATATAAAACATCCAAGATTGATAATATAATATCATGGAACAATCAAAAATTATAGATACGTTGGAGACGTATCAACCGCCATGGGGGTCCTCGGCCCGATTCACCTGGTCGGGATACGACGTGATGAGTACCCCCTAGTCCAGGATACCATCACTACCTCTGCTATGAATGATACTTATGATGATGCTGGTACTATGCTTGATAATACTGTGCCACTTGGTGAATTTCTTGACGAACAAATTGCTAAAGCTAAAGAAACTGAAAATGTTGAAACTCTTGAAAACTATGATTCACCTATTATGCCTAGCTCTCCTACTAGAGTTGAAATGCCTGAGACATCTGATGGTTATGTTTTTGATAGAGAGACAACTAGGGCTATTCTTGCTTGTAATGATAGAGATGAAGTCAGAAAATTGCTTGCTGAGTTGAAAGAAAAATCTATAAGGGAGAGAATGAAATATGATCCTAAGTTTGCTACCTCTGCCATATTTGTTACCGATAAGGATTATGAATTCTCTGTCAATCCTGAGTTAATTACTTTGGTTGAATCTGATCCTTTCCATGGTTATGAAACTAAAACTGTTGTGGCACACCTTACTAAGTTGAATGATATTGCCACCCTATTTGCTCATGAGGAAAAAAATCGCTATTACTATATTCTTAAGTTGTTTCCTTTCTCATTAAAGGGTGATGCTAAGAAATGGTTTAATACTCTTGCTCCTGGTTGTGTGTGTAGTCCCTCGGATATGATTTATTACTTCTCTGAAAAATATTTTCCTGCTCATAAGAAACAAGCTGCTTTACAGGAAATATTTAACTTTGTGCAAATCGAAGAAGAGAATCTCCCTCAAGCTTGGGGGAGGCTTCTCCAATTACTTAATGCTTTGGCTGATCATCCTCTTAAGAAGAATGAAATACTTGATATCTTTTATAATGGACTAACCGATGCTTCTAGGGACTACCTAGATAGTTGTGCTAGTTGTATTTTCAGGGAACGAACTGTTGGACAGGCTAAAGAACTATTGAATAATATATTGAGAAATGCCGATGATTGGACACTTCCTGAACCACCACCTAAGACAACTTCAAAGAAAAGAGGTATTCTATTCCTCAGTCCTGAAGATATGCAAGAAGCCAAGAAATCTATGAAGGAAAAAGGTATTAAAGCTGAAGATGTTAAGAATTTACCACCTATTGAAGAAATACATGGACTTGATATCCCGACACAGGTAGTAGAGATAAATTCTCTCACTAGATTCGATGAAGGTGATATTCCGTATAATAAATATGCTAGTCAATGCATGTATGAATTTGACAACTACATCATTAAGCAAGAACATTTCAATTTGTATGTTAGCAATCAATTAAAACGAAATGCCATCATGATTGAACGCTTGAGTGATTTGATGTTTAGAACTGCTAATGATGCTAAATGCTTGAGTAAACATGCTTCTATGGTTCAGACTCAGATAGAACAAATAGCTAAGTCACAAAATGATTTACTTGATGAGATGAATAATAAAAAGAATGATCATGCTATTAGAGTTGTTACTAGAGGAGGTAAAATGACTCAGGAGCCCTTATATCCTGAAGGTCATCCTAAAAGAGTTGAACAAGATTCTCAAAGAAATAATATTGATGTACCTAGTCCATCTAAGAAGAAAAATAAAAATAAAAATGAGAGGACTTTGCATACTTCTAGTGAACTTGAGATGGAAAAACCTCCTGAGAATCATAATGATGTTTCTATTTCTGATGCTGAGACACAATCTGGTAATGAACATACACCTAGTGATAATGATAATGATAATGAAGATGTTCATGTTGATGCTCAACCAGAAAATGATGTAGAAATAGAACCTGCTGTTGATCTTGATAACCCACCTCCTAAGAATAAAAGATATGATAAAAGAGACTTTGTTGCTAGAAAAGATGGAAAGGAAAGAGAACCATGGGTTCAAAAACCTATGCCTTTTTCTTCTAAATCATCTAAAAACAAGGATGAGGAAGATTTTGAGCGCTTTGTTGAAATGCTTAGACCTGTCTTTTTGCGCACTCGTTTGATTGATATGTTGAAAATGTCTCCCTATGCTAAATACATGAAAGATATTGTCACTAATAAAAGGAAGATACCTGAAGCTGAAATTTCCACTATGCTTGGAAATTATTCTTTTAAGGGTGGAGTACCTAAAAACTTTGGAGATCCGGGAATACCTACTATACCATGCTCCATTAAAAGAAGTTATATTAAAACTGCTTTATGTGATTTGGGAGCCGGTGTTAGTGTTATGCCTTTCTCTTTATATAAAAGACTTGAATTGAATAAGCTCACACCTACTGAAATATCTTGGCTGATAAATCAACTACTATACCTATTGGAATTTGCGAGGATGTGCCCGTTGTTGTTGCAAATGTTACTATCTTAACGGACTTTGTTATACTTGATATGCCCGAGGACGACAACATGTCGATTATCCTTGGAAGACCCTTTTTGAATACTGCGGGGGCTGTTATTGATTGCAATAAAAGCAAGGTCACTTTTCATGTCAATGGTAATGAGCATACGGTTTATTTCCCGAAGAAACAAACTTCAGTGAATGGTATCAATTGTATTGAAAAGGTTTCGACAATCACTATTGGGGGATTCAAATTTTGTCTTCCTACCATCAAGAAGAAATATGAAATTCTTATTGTTGGGGTGATGCATATCCCCGTTGAGGTAACTTAGTGTTATACGAAAATTCTTCGGTTTCATGTCACTCGGAAATAGTTTGTTAATAAGACTTGATCAACCTTATTAATGGATTCTTTTTGAGGGATATGTGGTCGATGAATTTAGTAAGCACAACTTTCTGTAATCATAGTTTGCTCTCTGTTATTTATAGTTTAATAAAATAAAATGCCATGATTATCCTGTTTTCTGAATTATCCGTGCAATAAAAAAAGGCCAAAAAATGAAAGTGCTCAGAATGCAATAAAATTCTAACATGATTTGTTCTGGAATATATAAGAATTTTTGGCACTGAAAACAAACCCAGGGGGGTGCACTTGTTGCCCATAAGGCAACAGGGCGCGACCACCCCCCAGGGCGCGCCAAGATGCCTTGTGGGCCCCACATGGACCCACTCACTTATCTATTCAGCCCACTTCATCTCCTACCTCCAGAAAAAATTGTGGTAGCTCTCTCTCTCTCTCTCTCTCTCTCTCTCTCTCTCTCTCTCTCTCTCTCTCGTGTTCTTGCTCCCAAACCTGAGATTTTTGATCTCTTTGCTCGGAGCTCCATTTTCAAAACTGTTTTGAGGGATTGCTCCTTGGTATGTGACTCTCTCATTGCTCCAATTAGTTTTTGCTTTAGTGGATTATATTTTGCATAAATTGCTGCTATTGGTGCTACTGAAAATGAGCTTGCATGTTAAATTCTTTGAGTTCTAAGTAGTTTGAATGCTTGATATAGCCTCTAGGCACTTGTATGAGTAGTTGCTATCAATTTTGTGAAGTTTTGTTAACATCTTTTTGTGGTTCAATTTTTTTTCAGAAATTTGTTCGTAGGAATATGAACATTTTCAGGAGGATTTCTTCAAGGAGGAGGTCCTCCGAAGCATCATTGAGTGAAAGTCGGGCACACCAATCATATGTTGAACCAAGGTCAAGTTCGGTGCGAGGTGCCGAAGCAAAATCGTGTCGATGGCCGTGCAACGAGTTCATGCTAGGTGCAGGCATTAAGGAAGAATTTGACCAGTATATTCACAACACCGAGCTTTCCGCCTTCATCGCAGATAAGCCTCCGCAACACTATAGCCTCACTCATTCATTCACTCAAAAATTTGAGTATCATTCTCGCACTTCTAGAGTTTCATTTCATCTCTATGATAGATCTTATAGTATGCCTCTAGAAGAATTTTGTGATGCCTGCAAAATTCCATTTTGGGGTTCACTTAGTGAACCGCGACAATCTGATTATGAACTATTTCTCAATAGTCTTTGCAATGGTGAGGATAGGGGGTTACGCAAGCTAGAATAAAAAGCATTCACTTTCCCTCTATTCGGTATTTTGCGCTCTTTAATGGCAAATGCATTGTTGGTAAACAAGACTGTAGTGCACTTTGTGCTCCTGACCTGAGCCTTATTCACGCTGCTTTAATGGGTAGCAGACATTATAATCTTGGGGCTATTGTTGCACGTAGGTTGCACCGCAACTCGGGCAATGGTGATTTGTATGGAGGAATTTATGCCTCCCGCGTAGCTGCAAGACTAGGGGTCTCGCCTAGGCCCAATGATCCTCTTTTACTTGATAAATATTTGAATTTTGAGGCAATGTAGAACCATGAGTTTATTAAATGTAACACTCGCAGATATGACTATAACTTGATATTCGATAAATATCATTCTGTGTTTGTTGTTTTGCCTGCTCCTGTCCTCTTTGATTTCCAGAACAAAAACAGAGATATTTTCTTCATGAGAATGAGGTGCATGAGTACAACGCGGCAGTTGAGGTTGCTCGTCTGGATGAGGAGGCGGCTCAGAACGCCTCCATGAGCTACCACTTCGATTATTATCCTGGACAGCCATGGCAGTAGACCAAGTTAGGCCAAAAGCCTAAGCTTGGGGGAGTACATATCTCTCACCGACATTACATTGATGTTCACACATTCATTCCAGTTGTCGGTGTTCATCCTTTTTCATTGTATATCTATGTTAGTTTTTTTTCTGCTTTCTTCTTGTGTGTTTAAAAAAAACTTTGAAAACCCAAAAATGTTTCTCGCTTCTTTTTGGTTTTCCTTTCTTATTTGTTTAGTCTGTAGTATTAAAAGAAAACCCAAAAATATTTCTCGTTTCTTCTTTTGCTTGTTGGGAGTTCTCCCGTGTAAATAGTTTTTCTCGCCTTTCGTTTTTTTTAATTTGCTTTCTTCAGAAAAACTAAAAACTCCAAAAATATTTCAGTGTGTTTCTCTGAATTTTTTTTCTTTTCGTTGAGTCGTCGTAGGGAGAAGACCACGATGAAAATGTTGAGTGGCTCTCATATGCTTTATTGTTGATCTGATAAAAGAGCCAATATTACCTTGTCTTCTCCCTTGAATAAAATGTTGCAGATTCCAGCTTAGTCCATGGCACTCTTGCACTATTATTATTTTCACATCATTCGGTCGTGCAAGTGAAAGGCAATAATGATGATGATTTGATGAAGTGACTGTGGCAAGGAAAAGCTGGTATAAACTCTTCTTGTTTTTGTTTTTGTAAATATGTTTAACTCAGTATCCATGATTCAGCATATTATGAGTAAACATGTTTGTGATGACAATTAGAGACTATAGTCGCTCATGCCATGCTTAAGTAGCTCGGAGTGGATAATGATTTATCTTGGATGTCAACATGCATTAAAATGGTTATGATGTAGTATGTTAATATGGTATCCTCCTCTGAATGTTTCAAGTGGCTTGACTTGGCACATGTTCATACATGTAGTTGATTCAAAACCAACATAGCCTCCTTGATATTTATGTTCAGGGTGTCTATATCCTACTCATGCTAGTATTCAATGTTAATTATTCTCAATGCATGATCATGACCGTTTTCGCTCTCTAGTTGGTCGCTTCTCAATCTATTGCTAGCCTTCGCCTGTACTAAGCGGGAATACTGCTTGTGCATCCAAAATCCTTAAACCAAAGTTGTTCCAGACGAGTCCACTATATCTACCTATATGCGGTATTACTTTGCCGTTCCAAGTAAATTTGCATGTGCCACCTCTAATCATTCAAATAAACATCCGTTTTGTGTGCCCGTACCACTCATGGAGCGACATGGGGCAGTTAGTATCTTCCATGCTAAGTGGGTTATTCTCAGATGAGTGTTTATTCACTTGTCATTGCACAAGAGAGGCTGGTAGTCGGGATGCCCAGTTCTATGCTCAAATCGAAAATACATAATGCAAACAAACTCCCCCAGAAAGTTGTTGGTATGGAGGGCACCCGAGGATTCGGCTAGCCATGGCTTGTGTTGGTAAGGTGGAGGGGGAGTAAACTTTACCTTTCCGCTTGGGAACCGCCTATAATGTGTTTAGCATGGAAGATATTGAAAACTCTCGGTCGTGACATTGACAGGTAAAGTACACCTCCCAAAATTATTTTTCATCTCTGATTTAAGCTTCGAGCTCTAGCACCTCTGCAAATCCATGCTTCCCTCTGCGAAGGGCATATCCATTTACTTTTATGTTATTTTACTTTTATTGTTGAGTCTCACCTTCTCATTATAAGCACCAATCCTGAGAGCACTATTGTCATCCTTATGCATTGAGTATAGTTAATGTTGTGTGCATCATGACTGGATCTCTTCTACCCTGAATTACAATGTTTAGTCGCTGCTTGATCTTTGGAGGTGCTCTGCATTTATGTTTTGTGGTCTCAGAAAGGGCTAGCGAGATACCATGTTATCATATTATATCATGATTGTTTTGACAAATTGTTGGCGTTTGAGATATGTTATTATTGCTCGCTAGTTGATTATGCCATTGATATGAGTAAATATAGTTTCTAAGTGTTATTATGAGCATGGTTAGTTCATTATCTTTCCTAAAAACCTGGGTACTATTTAAGCTTATATACGGATACAAGAACAAAAGAGTTCGTAAAAGTTTTTCTTTATCACTTTCAGTTTGTCAACTGAATTGCTTGAGGACAAGCAATGAGTTAAGCTTGGGGGAGTTGATACGTCTCCGTCGTATCTACTTTTCCAAACACTTTTTGCTCTTGTTTTGGACTCTAATTTGCATGATTTGAATGAAACTAACCCGGACTGACGTTGTTTTCAGTAGAACTACCATGGTGTTGTTTTTGTGCAGAAATCAAAGTTCTCGGAATTGGACGAAACTTTTTAGAGATTTTTTATGGAATAAATAAAAATTACAGGTGCAAGAATCAACAGAAGAGGGGCCACCTGTTGCCCACAAGGCAACAGGGCGCGACCGCCTCCTCCTAGGGCGCGCCCTGATGCCTTGTGGGGCCCACAGGCGGCCGTCTGACCTAATTCCAACGCTATAAATTCACTTTCCCTGAGAAAAAAATAGGAGAAGAAGTTTCATCGTGTTTTACGATATGGAGCCGCCACCACCTCCTGTTCTTCATCGGGACGGCTGATCTGAAGTCCGTTCGGGGCTCCGGAGAGGGGGATTCGACGTCGTCGTCATCATCAACCATCCTCCATCACCAATTTCATGATTCTCACCACCGTGTGTGAGTAATTTCTCCGTAGGCTTGCTAGACGGTGATGGGTTGGATGAGATTTATCATGTAATCGAGTCAATTTGTTAGGGCTTTGATCCCTAGTATCCACTATGTTCTGAGATTGATGTTGCTATGACTTTGCTATGCTTAATGCTTGTCACTAGGGCCCGAGTGCCATGATTTCAGATCTAAACCCTTTATATTTTCATGAATATATTTGAGTTCTTGATCCTATCTTGCAAGTTATATGCACATATTACGTGTTATGATCCGCATACCCCAGGGTGACAATAATTGGGATTCTTTCCGGTGATTATCGTAGTTTGAGTTCATGTATTCACTATGTGTTAATGCTTTGTTCCGGTTCTCTATTAAAAGGAGGCCTTAATATCCCTTAGATTTCCTTATGGACCCCGCTGCCAGAGGAGGGTAGGACAAAAGATGTCATGCAAGTTCTTATTATAAGCATGTATGACTATATACGGAATACATGCCTACATTACATTGATGAATTGGAGCTATTGTGTATCGCCCTAGGTTGTGACTGTTACATGATGAATGTCATCCAACATAATTATCCATCACTGACCCAATGCCTACACTTTTCACATATTGATCTTTGCTAAGTTACTTTCATTGCTACTGCTGTTACAATCACTACAAAACTGCTACTGCTATTGTTACTATTACTGTGTTACTGTTGTTACTGCTATTGAAACTATCATACTACTGTGCTACTAAACACTTTGCTGCAGATATTTAGTTCTCCAGGTGTGGTTGAATTGACAACTCAACTGCTAATACTCGCAAATATTCTTTGGCTCCCCTTGTGTAGAATCAATAAATCTGGGTGAAATACTACCCGTGAAAACTGTTGCGATCCCCTATACTTGTGGGTTATCAGAGACGGGGTCGATCAGAAGACCCTATACCCTGCATGCGGCCCAAATATATGTATATATGGGTGGTGTGTGATGTGATCAAATCCCCAATGCACAACTTCGATGGGGCACCACCTGCATTACAAACCGAACACCGTACCCCGAGGAAGCCATGTTACATATGATGTCGGTTCCCCAACTTCGAGCCGGCGGGAGGGAATCGAACAAATGTTCCTCAACTAATTAAATTTGGTCTGACATGTCGTGACCTATACCAAGAGGAACCCATCATGGTCAAACCCTTCTCGTACGTTGTGGGTCAAAGGATAGAACGTGCGGGCCCACAGATCTCGAACGTTGTGGGTCAAAGGATAGAACTTTGCGGGCCCACAGATCAATCTCGATCATTCTCCGATTTTTCAAAACAACAAATAACAAAAAAACATCATTCTCCAAAATAGAACGTGGTGGGCCCACAGATCAATCTCGATCATTCTCCAATTTTTCAAAACAACAAATAACAAAAAACATCATCATTCTCCAAATTAGAACCTGGCGAGCCCACAGATCAATCTCGATCATTCTCCGATTTTTCAAAACAACAAATAACAAAAAACATCATTCTCCAAATTTTCAAAACAAGGATCTCAAGGTTTATTTAATCGACATGACAGGTCACTACAGACACATTTAGATGCTAAATGTCTGTAATGACCGTATCATGGCACTTAAATGAAGCTTGAGATATAGCAACTTCCCAGCCGATCACCCATCCTTAGACTGCTCCAGCCCCAAGCTCGCTTAACTTGTCATTCTATTCGACTAGGCTAGCGGATGGGAAGCCGCCCCTTGCTGATAAGAATTGCCTCCTCGCGTTTAAGGTGTTTACCGATGGTCACCGTGTGGGACCTACTCCTTACTATCACACATGTTTGTGGTTTTAGAAACTGTGTGCAATCTTTACATACCGGACCACTTCCATTCAAACTTACATTATTTTTTTACTACTTAAAACTAGCCGGAAGAAGCAAAAGCTTTGCCTTTTCATTAATTAAGAACAAGATAGTTGCCCAGTTAATTGCGGAAAACCAGGCAAAAACAGATACAAATAGGGCCTAAACCTACGGGAACTCTTGGCTGAGCATGAATTGGTACATGCCTTCGTCCATGCGTATGATACGCTCGCAGAACTGCTATACCGCAATATCGATCTCCGCCCAGGATATTTCATTGGCGACGGTCGATTCCAAGCCACGACTAGTATTTTGCTCTGCTTCGTCGTTGGCGGCACCTGGGAGGCCGAGGAGGTCGAAGAGCCAATCGACCAGCCCGTTGGCGTCGTGGCGGTGGATTCTTCCAGTGCGAACTTCGTCTGGCGCAATTATGGCGCTGATGGCGTCTGCCCATTCCTGGCGGGGAATCGGGATGCTTACCGGCCCTGGAAACGGCCTCTCGAGTGGTTGAGTCAACAGGATGCTGACACGGCTCCGCTCAGATAGTGCGACGCACTACACCTGATGCGCGGCGGCGTTCTCCCGCTCTTGCTCGGCAGCGCTTTGCCACTCTTGCTTCGCTCCGCTCCATGGGTGGCAACGAACACATGTGTAGACATTGGCCCGCTCAAGCACTGGGGCGCGATGATACCGCTCACGCTCGGCGGCGCACTGCCGCTCTTGCTCGGTGGCATGCTGCCTCTCTTGCTCGGCGCTGCACGGCCGTTCTGGCTCTCCGGCCTGCTCCGTCTCGTTCTCCTCATCGAGGAGGTTGATGACGGCGGTGGCGCTTCACCGGATTGGCATGCTTGGAATGGTATACTACGGTATGGCCGGTGTGTTGCCGCCTAGCCTCCTATGCCCACTTACATTGGCAGCGGGAAACCGATGGGGGGGGAGTGGCGGGAAACCGATTGGGGGGAGTGGCGGGAAACCGATTGGGGGAGTGGCAGGAAATGGTAGCGTGTTTGGATATATAACACCATTAATATGGAAAACTTGGGAAAGAAGAAAGCGCGAGTTAGCACGACGCGTGCGCATAATGCTTACCCACGGGTGCTAGACGGTTGAACAGAACTGCTTTAAATTATTCAGGGTTCGTTTGGCATTTTTTATACATTATAATAGAGTTTTCTAGGCATTTAATGTGCAAAATTCAAATTTGAACTACAAATACATGCTCCAGTGCACCAAAATGGGTTGAAAAATCATATATGTGTCCTTGGGTGCATGTTTAGGTCCCATGCAAGGAATCCTGGCTCGGCCTCAAACATTGAGAATCTTGGTTTTTAAATCCCCATAAATCCAAAACTCACCTGAAATTTATTAAACTTTACATGGTGTCATGACATGGCACATATATGCCATGGTAAAAAAACTGACCAATTTGGGGCAAGTTTTGGTACAAGCCTCTTACAAACCGGAGCTTCTCACAAGAAGCCTCCGATAGGGAACGTGTCACCCTTGTGGACGAAACGACAATCGCTGCCTTCTCGCCTTATTTTTTTTCTACGGGCAACATAGACCAATAGGAGATTTGTGCTGAAATATGGAATTATTCAGGGTTCGTTTAGCCATTTTATACATTAATTGAGTTTTCTAGGCATTTAATGTCCATAATTCAAATTTGAACTACAAGCACATGATCCAGTGCACCAAAATGGCTTCAAAAACCATACATGTGTCCTTGGGTGCATGTTTGGGTCCCATGCAAGAAATGGGGATGAATTACAAACATTTCGGTGTATTGGCTCGGCCTCAAACATTGAGAATATCAGTTTTTAAATCCCGATAAATCCAAAACTCACCCGAAATTTATGAAACTTGGCATCGTGTCATGACATGGCACATATATGCCATGGTAAAAAAATTGTCCAATTTGGGGCAAGTTTTGGTAGACGCCTCTTACAAACCAGAGCTTCTAGCAAGAAGCCTCATGGTTCCGATAGGGAACGTGTCACCCCTGTGGGCGAAACGACAATCGCTGCCTCTTCTCGCCTTGTATTTTTGCTCGGTCTGCAATCTGCAGTCTGCACAACATCTACGCTCTCTGTCTACAGAACAACAACATATATACTTATAAGGACATGATTGCATAACCAAATTAAACATCCAATTACATAACTGACTACACACATAACATTTGCACACACCGAAGTAAACAACTACATGCATAATAATCTACGATAAACGATCATATCTAATCATCATCTACTTCTTCTTGTGATGCTTGCCACTGTTGCTCTGCTGGTGGCTCGATCCCTCATCGTCTACAGGAAGGAGGCACTCCCTCATGTCGACGATCCGCCTGTGCATCTCGTAGCATTTATACACGCTCGTGGCTGCAAACTTGAGGTGAGGTTCATCCAGTCTCCACACCCAGGCACCGAGCCAAGATCCAGGATTTCTCTTGGAACCTTGATTCATGTTTTCGTAGTAGCGGTCGATGATGGCCGCGGCGAGTTCAACCAGGGAGTCCATCTTCGTGCTGCCCCAGACCCTGTAGTGGCCACGGATGTCGACAAGCTTCGGGCATGCCAAGCCCAAAATCTGGAGCGTTTTTACATCATTGACGGTGTAAACCGTAGTGAACTTGTAGTCGGGGCTCTTGACAAACCTGGTGAAATGCTCGCAAGCACTTGTGGCCAGGCAGTAGTGGTAGATGAGGACGTGATAGCCCACGCACAACTAGGCAATGGCAACCGCCTGATCAACCCCGGGACAACCGCCGGTGTACTGGAGGTCGAAGCTGACCACTTTGTACTTTTCGTCCTTAGCAAGCAACTGCTCCATGGTGTTGATGGAGTCCTCCACCACGGCCGGGTCGATGGTGTACACCACCGTGAGTTCCTTTTCCCTCATGTGGGTGTCCACACGATGCGCGCCGAACTCCATTGGAGTGTCGCTGGATATCCTCTCTCTCTATGTGTCGTCGTGGGTGTGCTTGTTGTGTTGTGGGGCGCGATCGAAAGGTTGAAGAGACTAAGGTTATAATGGCCATGGGAATAAATGGGGAGGCCGAACGGCCTGGAGTATTGGCGCGCACGGATGGAAGTTGTTGTAGCGCATAACTGCATCGTGCCGCACATATTAACTGCATCGTGGCGACGCGCGCGGATGCAACCGCATGCATATGGCGCCCAAAACGTGATCATGCGCCGGCCCCACGCGCGGAGGGACGCGAGCAGAGCGCGTCGCGGCCACCTCAACGTCGAGCAGAGCGCACGAAGGGACGCGAGCATAGCGCGCCGCAGCCGCCTAAACAGCGAGCAACCACCTGCGTATAGCAGTTCTGGTCAACCGTCTGGCACGCGTGGGAGGCGAGACGGCCTATCCATCGAACACGTTGACACACCGA
This sequence comes from Elymus sibiricus, assembly GCA_039707655.1. NCBI lineage: Eukaryota > Viridiplantae > Streptophyta > Magnoliopsida > Poales > Poaceae > Elymus > Elymus sibiricus. The sequence continues at coordinate 236,142,011 of CM077676.1, forward strand.
TCAAACCTAAACATGTTCACACCAATCAAATTACCACGCAATGAGTAAATGCAAATCTGTTCACACCGATCAAACCTAAACGTGTTCCCACATAGCACTGGGCTATAAAAACTAGTACCCACTCGAAAATTACTGCACATTCCTCTTCTCATCACCAAAAAAAAACAGGTCTTTCCTCTTAAGCCGTTCCTTGCGTCTGCCATGGCCGGTAGGAGGAGTTCTAGGTCGACATATTACCAGGGAGCAAACACCAAGGCCGCGGAAGCACTAGAGAGGTCCCGCCGCAACGCGACAGCCGCAGTAGAGATGTCCTGCCGCACCGCGGGGCCCTCGAATGAGCTCTCACGGGCAGGCGAGGGCTCTCACAAGCGCACTCACCGCGTCGGCGAACTCGACGAGCTGGCGGGGCTGAAGTCCTTAGCTAGCGACGACGACATTCTCGCTGGCCTAATTAACCAGTAGGAGCTGCTCGCCAGCTTGGAGAAGCTGGTCGAGATTAGCGATGCCTCCGTTGATAAGGCGACCGGCCTCGTAGTGAAACTCATGGGTGACAATGCGAAGCTCCATGAGGAGCTCGACAAGCAGAAGGAGGAGGCCGCCGGCTGGAGGGAGCTGTATGAGAAGAGCGTTGCCTCGCGGATGACGCTGACAGCCGTCGTCCATGAACTTGGGGATGACTTGAAGAAGCTCCGCATCGAGCACGAGCTGCAGGTGGAGGAATCCGTGGCTGCTGTGAAGCAAAGTCATGAGGATGTGAAGAAGGAGCTGGAAGAACTCCTCGCCAAGCGATCCATCTAGAAGTAGAGAGCAGCGACTTCCTCCTTCCTCTTTTTTTTCTTCTTCTCTTGCCCCTGTTCTTTCGGGCGTTGCCGCATGTGGCATTTTAAATTGGAAATTATCCGGGATATGTAAGACAATTATTATCCATTGCCATTGTCAATTTGTCATCGTATTATTTGTTCGTAACCTCGTAGGTACATGTATACAAGTCAAAAACAGGCTAAAATTCACGTTCTTAGTGAGGCACGAACAAAACAATGCTAGCTATCATTGAGCGGGGCCATGGGATCACAAGATAACACCTTTCGTCCAGGTGCATGAACCGCATGTTAAACAGTGGCTCGGCTGCCATTAATGGAGAAGTTGGGAGCGAGGCAGCGGCTGGAGGTCAAAGAGCTCGCTTCCCGGTGAGCCTGCTCGGCCGCCAATAATGGAGAAGTTGGGAGCGAGGCGGTGGGTGGTGGTCAAAGAGCTCGCTTCCCGGTGAGCCTGCGCGGCAGACAGCTCACATGGGTCCCGTCGAGCTTGCGTGGCAGACTGCTCGCACGCATCCTGTCGAGCCTGCGCGGCAGACTGCTTGCACGCGTCCCGTCGAGCCTGCGCGGCGGACTTCTCGCACTCGACTCGTCTAATCAAACAGCTGCACGCACGCCACCTAGTATGGTCAAATTTTTGCACAAAATACAAAGAGGACCAATAAACCAGGACCGAGGTAGTATTCTCCAATAAAAAGAGGGACGCGTGGCCGCATGTAAATGGTTAGTGGAACGCCCATGGTTCAAACAATACAACCGTTTGCGATATTAACGTGTCATCTATTTGTTCCAAAATGCCTACATTGGCTATTAATGTGTGCGCCTTGTCTCAAATTGGACAATTTTTTTACCACGACATATATGTGCCATATAATGACACTATGCCAAGTTTCATGAATTTTGGGTGAGTTTTGGATTTACGGGGATTTAAAAACCGAGATTCTCAATGTTTGAAGCCGAGCCAGGACACCGAGATGTTTGTAATTCATTCCCATTTCTTGCATGGGACCTAAACATGCACCCAAGGACACATGTATGGTATTTGAAGCCATTTTGGTGCACTAGAGCATGTGCTTGTAATTCAAATTTGAATTATGGGGATTAAATGCCTAGAAAACTCAATTAATGTATAAAAAGGCCAAACAAACCCTGAATAATTCCATATTTCAGCGCGAATCTCCTGTTGGTCTACGTTGCCTGTAGAAAAAAATACATGGCGAGAAGAGGCAGTGACGATTGTCGTTTCGCCCACAAGGGTGACACGTTCCCTATCGGAACCACGAGGCTTCTTGCTAGAAGCTCCGGTTTGTAAGAGGCTTGTACCAAAACTTGCCCCAAATTGGACAGAAAATTTACCACGGCATATGTCTGACATGTCATGACACGATGCCAAATTTCACGATTTTCGGGTGAGTTTTTGATTTTTGGGGATTTAAAAACCGAGATTCTCAATGTTTGAGGCCGAGCCAGTATGCTGAGATGTTTGTAATTCATCCCCATTTCTTGCATGGGACCTAAACATACACCCAAGGACACATGTATGGTTTTTGAAGCCATTTTAGTGCACTGGAGCATGTGCTTGTAGTTCAAATTTGAATTATGTGCCTAGAAAACTCAATTAATATATGTATAAAAAGGCCAAACGAACCCTGAATAATTCAATATTTCAGCGCGAATCTCCTGTTGGTCTATGTTGCCTGTAGAAGAAAAATACAAGGCGAGAAGAGGCAGCGATTGTTGTTTCGCCCACAGGGGTGACACGTTCCCTATCGGAACCACAAGGCTTCTTGCTAGAAGCTCCGGTTTGTAAGAGGCGTGTACGAAAACTTGCCCCAAACTGGACAATTTTTTTTACCATGGCATATATGTGCCATGTCATGACACGATGCCAAGTTTCATGAATTTTGGGTGAGTTTTGGATTTACCAGGATTTAAAAACCGATATTCTCAATGTTTGAGGCCAAGCCAGTACACCGAGATGTTTGTAATTCATACCCATTTCTTGCATGGGACCCAAACATGCACCCAAGGACACATGTATGGCTTTTGAAGCCATTTTGGTGCACTGGATCATGTGCTTGTAGTTCAAATTTGAATTATGGACATTAAATCCCTAGAAAACTCAATTAAGGTATAAAAAGGCCAAACGAACCCTGAATAATTCCATATTTCAGCACAAATCTCCTATTGGTCTATGTTGCCCGTAGAAAAAAAATACAAGGCGAGAAGAGGCAGCGATTGTCGTTTCGCCCACAAGGGTGACACGTTCCCTATCGGAGGCTTCTTGCGAGAAGCTCTTGTTTGTAAGAGTCTTGTACCAAAACTTGCCCCAAATTAGTCAGTTTTTTTACCATGGCATATATGTGCCATGTCATGACACCATGTAAAGTTTCATGAATTTCAGGTGAGTTTTGGATTTATGGGGATTTAAAAACCAAGATTCTCAATGTTTGAGGCCGAGCCAGGATGCCGAGATGTTTGTAATTCATCCCCATTCCTTGCATGGGACCTAAACATGCACCCAAGGACACATATATGATTTTTCAACCCATCTTGGTGCACTGGAGCATGTATTTGCAGTTCAAATTTGAATTTTGCACATTAAATGCCTAGAAAACTCTATTATAATGTATAAAAAATGCCAAACGAGCCCTGAATAGTTTAAAGCAGTTCTGTTCAACCGTCTGGCACCCATGGGTAAGCACTGTGCGCACGCGTCGTCCTAGCTCATGCTTCCTTCTTTCCCAAGTTTTCCATATTAATGGTGTTATATATGCAAACACGCTACCGTTTCCCGCCACTCCCCCAATCGGTTTCCCGCCACTCCCCCCAAATCGGTTTCCCGCCACTCCCCCCATCGGTTTCCCGCTGCTAGTGTCAGTGGGCATAGAAGGCTTGTCGGCGACACACCGGCCATACCGCAGTATACCATTCCAAGCATGCCAATCTGGCGAAGCGCCACCGCCGTCATCAAACTCCTCGACGAGGAGAACGAGCCGGACCAGGCCGGAGAGCCAGAACGGCCGTGCGCCGCTGGGCAAGAGCGGCATCATTGCGCCCCACCGCTTGAGCGGGCCAATGTCTACACATGTGTTCGTCGCCGCCCATGGAGCGGAGCGGAGCAAGAGTGGCAAAGCGCTGCCGTGCAAGAGCGGGAGAAGGCCCCCGCGCATCAGGAGCGGTGCGCCGCACTATCTAAGTGGAGCCGTGTAAGCATGCTGTTGACTCAACCACTCAAGAGGCCGTTTCCAGCGCCGGTAAGCATCCCCATTCCCCGCCAGGAATGGGCAGATGCCGTCAGCGCCATAATTGCGCCAGACGAAGTTCGCACTGCCAGAATCCGCCGCCACGACGCCAACGGGCTGGTTGATTAGCTCTTTGACCTCCTCGGCCCCCCAGGTGCCACCAACGACAAAGCAGAGCAAAATACTCGTCGCGGCTTGGAATCGACCGTCGCCGATGAAATATCCTGGGAGGAGATCGATATTGCGGTACAGCAGTTCCGCGAGCGTATCAGATGCGTGGACGAAGGCCTGTACCAATTCATACTCAGCCAAGAGTTCCCGTAGGTTTAGGCTCTGTTTGTATCGGTTTTAGCCTGGTTTTCCGCAATTAACTGGGCAACTATCTTGTTCTTAATTAATGAAAAGGCAAAGCTTTTGCTTCTTCCGGCTAGTGGTTTTAAGTAGTAAAAAAAAGAAATGTAAGTTTGAATGGAAGTGGTCCCGTATGTAAAGATTGCACACAGTTTCTAAAAGCACAAATGTGTGTGATAGTAAGGAGTAGGTCCCACGCGGTGACCATCGGTAAACGCCTTAAACACGAGGAGGCAACTCTTATCAGCAAGGGGCAGCTTCCCATCCGCTAGCCTAGTCGAATAGAACTCACAAGTTAAGCGAGCCTGGGGCTGGAGCAGTCTAAGGATGGGTGACCGGGTGGGAAGTTGCTATATCTCAAGCTTCATTTAAGTGCCATGATATGGTTATTACAGACATTTAGCATCTAAATGTGTCTGTAGTGACCTATCATGTCGATTAAATAAATCTTGAGATACTTGTTTTGAAAATTTGGAGAATGATATTTTTTGTTATTTGTTGTTTTGAAAAATCAGAGAATGATCGAGATTGATCTGTGGGCCCGCCACGTTCTATCCTTAGACACACAACGTTCGAGATCTGTGGGCCCGCACGTTCTATCCTTTGACCCACAACGTACTTGTTTTGAAAATTTGGAGAATGATGTTTTTTTTATTTGTTGTTTTGAAAAATCGGAGAATGATCGAGATTGATCTGTGGGCCCGCCACGTTCTATCCTTTGACCCACCACGTTTGAGATCTGTGGGCCCGCACGTTCTATCCTTTGACCCACAACGTACTTGTTTTGAAAATTTGTCTGTAGTGACCTGTCAACGTACGAGAAGGGTTTGAACATGACGGTTTCCTCTTGGTATAGATCATGACATGTCAGACCAAATTAAGTTGGGGAACATTTGTTCGATTCCCTCCCGCCGGCTCGAAGTTGGGGAACCGACATCATATGTAACGTGGCTTCCTCAGGGTACGGTGTTCGGTTTGTAATGCAGCTGGTGCCCCATTGAAGTTGTGCATTGGGGATTTGAACACATCACACACCACCCATATATACATATATTTGGGCCGCATGCAAGGTACGTATAGGGTCTTCTGATCGACCCCGTCTCCCATGTGTGGTTTTCAACGACACGCCTATCTGTGGGCCTGGTCTATATATATCATCCCTTTGGCCGGCAACGAGGGGGTTCGGCCATGAATGGATTCCTCCTGGTTCGTGTTACCGCGGGTCATGGTGACATGTCCGAGCAAAGTTTGAGCTCATGCATTCTCAGGATTCCCTCCCATGCGCTCGAAATGGTGGGTTGGATCGACACCCTACGTACGTCGACGTCGTCCTTAATTACTACCTACCTTTCATGGGGGTTGTCCATTTCATGAGGTAGGTGCCACATCAAAATTGTACATTAATGGGTATTTAAAACACATCACCCTTCCAACGTATATCAATTTGGGCCCCATGTAGGTGGTGCTGGTTTTGTGGCCCCTCTCGTGCGGTTTACGGTGATGGTCCAATCTATGGGCCCAAGCAGTCTATTATATCCCTTTTTGACCGACAACAACAGTGGTTGTTTGGTCAAGATAGATTCACTTGGTCCGTCTTATGGTAGGTGATGCATGCATGTCCGACCAAAGTATGAGTACGTGCATGCGTCCCGCTGACACGAAGTGGGGATGGGGCAGGCACCTAGCTACGACCTTAACCTGTCATTATAGATATCCAAGGGCTTTCCGGTTTGCGAGGGAGGTGCCACATCAAAGTTGTGCATTGTGTATTTAAATATCACACCCTTTATTCCTACATATATTTGGCCACTTCCAGGTGGTTGTTGTCTTCTGGCCCCTCTCACCTGATCTTCGATGACGCGCCTACCCGTGGGCCCGCGCATCAAAGTTGTGCATTGGGAATTTGAACATCACACACCACCCTTTTCATACATATATATTTGGGCCACATGCTGTTGTGGTTGTCTTCTTACCCTCTCTCGCATTTTTTTGTTGCCAAATGGTGCTATATAAAATAGTAGATGCCTCGGATGAAAAACTGCGTGCCAACGTACGCGCAACGGATACGGGTGCACTGGCTTAACCGTGTGCGAAGCTCGTGCCCTGTAAAATCGCCACGACTTCGCTAGCGCCAGCAAGGGTGAAGGGTACTATGTACATGATATTTAGGATGAGAATTCCATGTATGCGTCTAAAAATTAGGATGAACCATGTGCGATAAACCAGCTAGCTAGAAATCTCAAAAAAAGCTACCCGCCTTGAGCGATGCAAAAATTGGTGGTTCCGCGGCTTTTCCTTATTATCATACACAATTATTATGTTTGGACCGTGTGCGATCTGGTTGCTCCCGCCCCGCTTCATTTCCTTTACCCAAATTTTAGTTGCCGCGGTATTTCAACCGTCACCCTCACACGTCCACCACCGACCTCATAGTAAAATTCGAGTAGCCGAGGCATTTGAACCGTCGCCCTCCCTCGTCCACCACCATCTCCACCCACCATTACTAAAATTTTCAGTAGCCGCAGCATATCCTCAAACACCACCCGCCCTAACCCCGTCCCCCCTCCACACTCTACACCCCCCTGCTCGAACCCTAGCTCACCGCTGCCGCCGAAGCAGCCGCCGCCGCTGCCACCAACCCCTGCCGGTCTGCCCGTGCCTCCTAGCTTAGATAAGTTCAGGTTACCCACCGAATCCCATACCCTCGCCGCCCTGAGTTTTTAGATGAGGCCTACGGTGTCCCTCCCCCCTAGATTCCCATCCCCTACTCCAGAGAGTCGCATCCTAAGCCCGACCACATATCCCGGGGAGCCCGAGGAGCATACGGCCAAAAGGAGGTCTATCATGGCCTCTTCGCCGGACGATGTCAGGGTGGCCGCCGTTCGTGCCGACCTGTCGATCCCGGAGGAACATCTCGCCGTGGAAGCCGACGAGGACGTTGACTACGTCGCCATGGCGAAGGCTTCATGTCAGCAGGCTCACGTATTACTGAATCTCAGGACAGCCGGCTATGACATCAAGCTCGTCGACAGCGAAGGCTTAACGCGGGCCATGTCACAGGTTAAGTGGTCCATCCCCAACGCCTCTGGTTCAACCGCTGTCGATCTCTTCGAAGGCCCCGCCGCTTATCTCCTCCACCTCGCTGTCAAGGATTTGCGATCCTTGTACGCCATCGAGCCCATTATGTCATTTCTGAAGGACACGTTCCACGGTGGTGGCTTGGGATCCTTAGCTGCCAAGTCAGATCTCATCGATCACGACCACGCGAAGGGCACCCACTACGGCTCTTCCAAGGTGAGACAGCCCATCTATGACATCAGGGATCGCACCCTGGGTCTGTGCTCTTCCAAGTGGAAGGATCCCGTCCATGACAAGTGGGGCAATATCCTATAAGCAAATCTTACTTTTTCTAGCTAGCCAACTCGTACCCATTGTTGTAGTAGCTTTTTCCATGTGATGTTTTAACTGTGCCGTGTTTAATTATTTCAGTTATGCAAAAATGTAATGTTCAATATGGCTATCTGATGTTTAAGTATGAATTGTCCACTTCAGTTTCACCAATGGCTATATTTGGTTGTTTATAGTGAGTAGATGCCTTGTTTATCTGTATTTGGTTGTTAGGTTGGTTGCAGTGAGCATTTGCCCAGTTTTCAAGCAGATGCCCTGTTTATCTGTATTTGGTTGTTAGGTTGGTTGCAGTGAGCATTTGTCCAGTTTTCAAGCAGATGCCTTGTTTATCTGTATTTGCTTGTTAGGTTGGTTGCAGTGAGCCTTTGTCCAGTTTTCAAGCAGATGCCTTGTTTATCTATATTTGCTTGTTAGCTAGGTTGGTTGCAGTGAGCCTTTGTCCAGTTTTCAAGCAGGTGCCTTGTTTGTCTGTATTTGCTTGTTAGGTTGGTTGCAGTGAGCCTCTGTCCAGTTTTCAATGGCTATATTAGGTTTATATAGTGAGCATATATGCGTTGTTTATTTCAGTTATTCACAATGTGATGTTCATTATGTGCAAGTATGAATTGTGCAGTTCAATTTCATCAATACCAGTTTGAACGACTATATTTGGTTCCTGTTATGCCTGGTGAAGTTAAAACATGCCCTTTATTTCAGTTTTACACATTTATGCAGTGTGATATTTAAGCATGCGCTATGTTCTATTCATTTTCAACAGTACCAGTTTCAATTACAATATTTGGTCCCTGTTAAGCCTGTTGTAGTTAACATTTCCTTCCATTTTTTATCTGCTTGAACATCATGCTGAAACCAACACATTCAAGCTGTCATTTTGAGATGTTGTTGTTTACCATGGCTATATTTGGTTGATGTTAAGCATGTAGTACTTATCTCGCCTTTCCATGTACTTACACAGGACAACAACGGGAGTGGCCAGCATTTTTCACCGAGGTTAGTTTCATCCCTCGGCTTATACTGCCTTCGTTCCATAATGTAGTGCATACAAATCCACGGCTAGACACTTTTTAGCTTCTAATATTGACTTGTTGCTTGTAGGTACATATGTCCTAGGCAAAGATCCACACTTCGACCCTTTTTGCGTATGGGGCAATGAGATATTCATGAACCAGCATCAAGTGAGGAAACTGATAAGAATTATTAGCAAAAAGATACGACCGATGGCAATTAAATTATTTGTCTACGCTCTGCCAACACAATAGTGAGCTGTAGGATGGTAACTACGAACTCTGTAGCCTTCTCTTTTTACTGCCCATAATGAGTTGTTAGACAACAATGTCTGAATCTTTTTCGTTTGCAGTGGTTCCCAAAGGAGTTTACTCAAGATTACCTCGCAAAGTACATGATTGGTGCACATGCAATGAAGGTTAAAGTATTTCATCGAGACTACAATGAGCATCGAGAAGTCCTAATGAAGACATTGAAGGATGGGCGGGCGGCCATCACAAGGGGTTGGCCTAGAGTCATGCGTGCATTAGGCATGGAGGAGGGCACAATATGGGCATTCCGCTTCACCTTCTCCAGCAACCATAATGTCTTCCACCTCTCTCTTTACAGTCTTTAGTACAACTGTGGTTCATCATTCTTTCCTTGCTGCTTCTATAGTTCTTCAGTACATGTACCTGTGCATCGAATTATTCATTCATCCTTGAACTTGTATTTGTAATAAACATGGTTCGATGTGAAATAAGTGATTGCCTACTTTCATATTGAAAATCTGTTTCAATTTCAAATTCTGTGAATTTTAAATGCAGGGCCTAATTAGGGATAAATTATGATCTGCAGGCCATTACACTGCACACGGTTTGCGAAAGCAAAACGTCTGTGATAAACGTCAAGATCAGACACGTTTCTCAGATCAGTACGTGTGCGATGAAACTCTACTGCACACACGATCAGACAAGAAAAAATGTGTGAGATTAACAACAAGAACGCACACATTTCCTTCTTAATAAATGTTTGTGAAAGTGACCTTATCTCACACGCTGGGCAATTATGAACTGTTTATGATGTCGTGTGCATCGTAAATATTTGCTCATAGAAGAACGCGTGCGATAGGCCTTCATCCAACACGGGTAATATGGATGAATCGTTTGGGACATTTTATACATCTCAAATGTTTATGTACATACAAATGTGTGGGATATTCAAGCTTCGCATACGGTGTAAAATTGTGAACTGTTTGTGATGGGGTGAGCATCGCAAACATTGCAGCACAGAATACCGAGTGCGATGGTAATGCGAGCACAAACGAGTAGCAAGGACGGAGCGTTTGGGAAAGATGCGGGCATCGCATACGCTTAGTTCTGCGAAACGTATGCTTGCGTGCTCCCTATCGCGGACATTTTCTGGGTCATGTAGGAAGACCCCCCCTATCGCACACATAGGCAAGGCGACGGTTTAAAACTGTGTCACGGAAAGGGGTTAAAAACCATTTGTATAGCAGCTCGCTGTACCAGTGATAATTCAAAATTGAACTACAAGCACATGCTCCAGTGCACTAAACTGGCTTCAAAAACCATACATGTGTCCTTGGGTGTATGTTTAGGTCCCATGCAAGAAATGGGGATGAATTACAAACATCTCGGCGTACTGGCTCGGCCTCAAACATTGAGAATCTCAGTTTTTAAATCCTTGTAAATAAAAAATTCACCCGAAAATCGTAAAACTTGGTATCGTGTCATGACATGTCACATATATGCCGTGGTAAAATATTTGTCCAATTTGGGGCAAGTTTTGGTACAAGCCTCTTACCAACCGGAGCTTCTAGCAAGAAGCCTCGTGGTTCCGATAGGGAACGTGTCACCCTTGTGGGCGAAACGACAATCGTCGCTGCCTCTTCTCGCCTTGTATTTTTTTCTACAGGCAACGTAGACCAACAGGAGATTCACGTTGAAATATGGAATTATTCAGGGTTCGTTTGGCCTTTTTATACATTAATTGAGTTTTCTAGGCATTTAATCTCCATAACTCAAATTTGAATTACAAGCACATGCTCTAGTGCACCAAAATGGCTTCAAATACAATACATGTGTCTTTGGGTGCATGTTTAGGTCCCATGCAAGAAATGGGAATGAATTACAAACATCTCGGCGTCCTGGCTCGGCTTCAAACATTGAGAATCTTGGTTTTTAAATCCCCGTAAATCCAAAACTCACCCAAAATTCATGAAACTTGGCATAGTGTCATTATATGGCACATATATGCCGTGGTAAAAAAATTGTCCAATTTGAGACAAGGCGCACACATTAATAGCCAACGTAGGCATTTTGGAACAAATAGATGACATGTTAATATCGCAAACGTTTGTATTGTTTGAACCGTGGGCGTTCCACTAACCATTTACATGCGGCCACGCGTCCCTCTTTTTATTAGAGAGTACTACCTCGGTCCTGGTTTATTGGTCCTCTTTGTATTTTGTGCAAATTTTTGACCATACTAGGTGGCGTGCGTGCAGGTGTTTGATTAGACGGGTCGAGTGCGAGAAGTCTGCCGTGCGGCTCGATGGGACGCGTCCGAGCAGTCCGCCGCGCAGGCTTGACGAGACCCGTGCGAGCTGTCTGCCACGCAGGATCACCGGGAAGCGAGCTCTTTGACCTCCACCCGCCGCCTCGCTCCCAACTTCTCCATTAATGGCGGCCGAGCCGCTGTTTAACATGCGGTTAATGCACCTGGACGGAAGGTGTTAGCTTGTGATCCCATGGCCCCGCTCAACGCTAGCTAGCATTGTTTTGTTCGTGCCTCGCTGAGAACGTGACTTTTAGCCTGTTTTCAACTCGTATACATGTACCTATGAGGTTACGAACGAAATAATACGACGACAAATTGACAATGGCAACCGATAATAACTATCTTACATATCCCGGATAATTTAAAATGCCACATGCGGCAACGCCCGAAAGACACAGGGGAAAAAGAGAAGAAGAAAAAAAAGGAAGAAGGAAGTCGCTGCTCTCTACTTCTCGAGGGATCGCTGGGCGAGGAGTTCTTCCAGCTCCTTCTTTGCATCCTCATGACTTTGCTTGACAGCAGCCACAGATTCCTCCACCTACAGCTCGCGCTCGATGAGGAGCATCTTCAAGTCATCCCCAAGTTCATGGACGACGGCTGTCAACGTCATCCGCGAGGCAACGCTCTTCTCATACAGCTCCCTCCAGCCGGTGGCCTCCTCCTTTTGCTTATCGAGCTCCTTATGGAGCTTCGCATTGTCACCCATGAGTTTCATGACGAGGCTAGTCGCCTTATCAACTGAGGCATCGCTAATCTCGAGCAACTTCTCCAAGCCGGCGAGCAGCTTCTGCTGGTTAATTAGGCCAGCGAGAATGTCGTCGTCGCTGGCTAAGGACTTCAGCCCAGCCAGCTCGTCGAGTTCGCCGATGTAGCGAGTGTGCTTGTGAGAGCCCTTGCCTGCCCGTGAGAGCTTGTTCGAGGGCCCTGCGGCGTGGCAGGACATCTCTGCTGCAGCAGCCGCGTTGCGGCGGGACCTCTCTAGTGCTTCCGTGGCCTTGGTGTTTGCTCCCTGGTTTTATGTCGACCTAGAACTCCTCCTTCCAGCCATGGCAGACGCAAAGAACGTCTTAAGAGGACAAACCTGTTTTTTTTGTGATGAGGAGAGCAATGTACAGTAATTTTCGAGTGGGTACTTGTTTTTATAGCCCAGTGCTAAGTGGGAACACGTTTAGGTTTGATCGGTGTGAACAGATTTGCAATTACTCGTTGCGTAGTAATTTGATCGGTGTGAATACGTTTAGGTTTGATCGGTGTGTCAGCGCGTCCGATGGATGGGCCGTCTCGCCTCCCACGCGTGCCAGACGGTTGACCAGAACTGCTATACGCAGGTGGTTGCTCGCCGTTTAGGCGGCCGCGGTGCGCTATGCTCGTGTCTTTTCACGCACTCTGCTCGACGTTGAGGTGGCCGTGATGCGCTCTGCTCGCGTCCCTCCGCATGCGCTCTTTCAGCAGTTGCGGCCGACGCAGGATCATGTTTTGGGCGCCATATGCATGCGGTTGCGTCCACGCGCGTCGCCACGATGCAGTTAATACGTGCGGCACGATGCAGTTACGCGCTGCAACAACTGCCATCCCCACGCGCTGATACTCCAGGCCATTCGGCCTCCCCATTTATTCCCACGGCCATTATAACCTTAGTCTCTTCAACCTTTCGATCGCGCCCCACAACACAACAAGCACACCCATGACGACACACAGAGAGAGGATATCCAACGGCGCTCCAATGGAGTTCGACAAGCATCGTGTGGACACCCACGTGAGGGGGAAGGACCTCTCGGTGGTGTACACCATCTACCCGGCCGTGGTGGAGGACTCCATCAACACCATGGAGCAGTTGCTTGCTAAGGACGACAAGTACAAAGTGGTCTGCTTCGACCTCCAGTACACCGACGGTCTTCCCGGGGTTGATCAGGCAGTTGCCGTCGCCCAGTTGTGCGTGGGCCATCACGTCCTCGTCTACCACTACTACCTGGCCACAAGGCCTTGCGAGTGTTTCGCCAGGTTTGTCAAGAGCTCCGACTACAAGTTCGCTACGGTGGACACCATCGACGATGTAAAAGTGCTCCAGATTTCAGGCTTGGCCTGCCCGAAGCTTGTTGACATCCGTGACCACTACAGGGTCTGGGGCAGCACGAAGAAGGACCACCTGGTTGAACTCGCCGCGGCCATCACCGACCCCTACTATGAAAACATGAAGGAAGGTTCCAAGAGAAATCCTGGATCCTGGCACGGTGCCTGGGTGCAGAGACTGGATGAACATCACCTCAAGTTTGCAGCCAAGAATGTATACACATGCTACAAGATGCACAGGCGGATCGTCAACATGAGGGAGTGCCTCCTTCCTGTAGATGACGAGGGATCGAGCCACCAGCAGAGCAGCAGCAACAAGCGTCACAAGAAGAAGTAGATGATGGTTAGATATGATCGTTTATCCTAGTTTATTATGCATGTAATTGTTTACTTTGGTGTGTGCAAATGTTATGTGTGTAGTCAGTTATGTAATTGGATGTTTAATTTGGTTATGGAATCATGTCCTGATAAGTATATATGTTGTTGTTCTGTAGACAGAGAGCGTAGATGTTGTGTAGACTGAGCAAATCACATCGCAAACGGATTAAACCACGGAACCCGTCGGTGATGATTTCATCAATCGCTGACAATTGTTTACCAGCAAGCGTTTACCCACAACACACACGGGTTATTAACAGGAATCGTCTGTGTTGTTATCGGTCATCCCACACATTTCTGATTACTGACCTGTTTGCCGCGTATCACACACATCTTGTTAAGTTGAACCGTTTCTGTTGTGTTGGGTAATCGCAAACAGTTCATCCGAGTGAACCTCATGCCATATATCGCACACACCTTTATCTGCCTGGCCGTTTCTGTTGTGTTGGGTAATCACAAACAGTTCATCCAAGTGAACTATATGCCGTGTATCGCACACACCTCGAACTGGCTACCCATTTCTGTTGTGTTGGGTAATCACAAACAGTTCATCCGAGTGAACCGTATGCCGTGTATCGCACACACATCGAACTGGCTGCCCGTTTCTGTTGTTCTGGCTCATCGCAAACAGTTCGTATGGATCAATTGTATGCCACGTATCGCACACGCATTTCTAATCTGAATCGTTTTTGGTGTCTCCGGCATCGCACACAGTTCGTCTTATTGGCGACGGTTTTATTACGACACCGTTTGCGATACATGCATCGCACACAGTTTGGTCGTGGGGTCTCTGATTCATGTGTTGCGTTAGCGGTCGCCTGCAGTAGTGGAGGAGCGGAACGCCGCCGCGTCCTCCTCGAATCGTGGCGGCGAGGAACGGAACGCCGACGCGTGACCCTCCGCGTGGGGCAGCGAGGGGCGCCTAGGGCTTGGGAGAGGCGATGCCATGGTGGTCGATGGATCCATGATTGAGAGGTAGGGCGAGGAGATAAAGGAGATGAATGTGAGCGTTCTTTCGAATGCCGTGGGAGGCGCATTATTTATGGTGAGCAACCTACGTAAGATATGTTGCGTGATTAACGTAACAGGCAGGTTGGCATTTTTGTTGTTGGAGGAAATTAAGGGGGTGGGGGGCCACCGAGCTGAATTCAGGGGGAGGGGTGGAGATATTGCTGGTCACAACGGTTTAGGGTTTAGGTGATCTGTGATTTAGGTAGGAGGAGATTGGACAAGCACGGGAGGGAGAGTCATGCTTGCAGATTGTTTTCACACGGGGAGGACAGGTGGGACTGCGGGGGGAGAAGGAGAGTCATGCATGTAGATTATTTTCACACATGGAGAGGAAAAGATTTGGAGGTGAACGGGTTTCCTGGTAGGGCGAACGAGAAAAATGAATCGAGAGGGAGGTGGGTGCATGAGGCGGTTGAGTTAAATGAGGCGCAGTTTAATTACTACTCCCTCCGTACCGGTGTATAAGTAATCTCACGTTGTGCACCGGGACCATGGCGGAGGAGAAAATGAGAGAACTTAATGTTTATTTGCTAATTAATACCATTGCATGCAATGAACTGACCACTGCATGCCGTGCTAGGTAGTCTCAAGTCATTAAAAGCATCCACGCCCCATGTTTCTTATTGGTTGATTCCTTCATTCATGTCAAGAAACAAGAAACGAGGTGGGAGTTAATGCACCGCGCATGAGTGTTTTGGGATTATTTGGTTTTTAAGATGACTTATGCACCGGTATGGAGGGGGTACTATACATCGCAGCTAATACTTTATGATTTTCTGAATTTTCTTAGAGTAAGTACAATAATGAGCTTATAGCCCGCTTGCATGGCACTTTGCCTATGTGGAGTAGAGAGAAATGGAAAAATGGTGGGACTAGGCTCTCATGCAAGAGGCTAGCTATATGCATACTCCTTGGCAAATGCAAGAAATACGAAGAAAGAGATAGAGAGAAGGTTAAAAAATTAGTACTCTTATAGCCAACCTTACAGCTAACCTTGTTGTATGAGTCACTATAAGTGATGACTATATATGACATAGCAACATCATATAGCCTAACGCACCTGGACGGAGGAAGTAGTATCATGCATGCGAAGTAGGCAAACAAATTGCTCATTTATAGCCGTCCGAAGAATCAAAGGGCGCGACCGCGCGAGCGAGGCGACGGTCGTGGGAGGCGCGACGCTGAACGGAATTAACTCAAAGTTGCATGCACACGCCGGCATGGCATGCGAACACGTAGATGCTAGCTATATTGTCAGGCCTACGAAGTGGGTCTAGTACACATGACATCTGGTGGGTCCCCCATAGTACTAGAGAACTCTTTGGGGGCATGGAGCCGTTTATCCACCGGGCAAGCCACTACCCCACGCCGTTCACATGCCCTACTCAGCATTTTTACAATCGAAAAACCGCTTGCAGCTCGCTCCATCTTCTCCCCGTCCTTTAACATTACAACAGTTCGCTCCCACTCGTCCTATCCTTTCACATTACAACAGTTTCACTTCTCCTAACCCTCCTCCAAAATCCATGGCCTCCCAAATATCCATGATCGGCGGTGAGTACAAGGTTAAAACCATCACCGGTGATGAGTTCGACGTCATCTACATCCGTACTGCTGTGACGGTGGAAGGATGCCTTGGTCGCTTCAAACGCATGTTTGAAAAGTCAAATGATGAGTGGGTCACTGGGCTAGATGTTGAGTACGCCACAGTCCTGGAAAAAGAGAAGCTTCTAAAGGAGGAAGAGAATAAGGAGCCCGTTGTGATCCAGGTTTGCGTACATAACTTGTGCTTGGTCTACCACATATGCCATGCAGACGTTAGGTGCCAGAATTTTGAAGACTTCCTCAAGGATGAAAGAGTCAAATTTGTTACTTTAGACTTTAAGAACGACAAGGAAGTCCTGGGTCAGATAGGCCTCGTTGTACACCAGCCCTTCAACCTCCAGAAGAAAGGCCTGGTGTCCTCCTCTCAGCCTTCAATGCTAACCCTGGCAGGAGCCATGATTGATCCTTGGTACGGTAAACAGAAGAAACCTCACTGTAGGTTTCATAATTCATGGGAGTGGAAGAAAATAGATGAAGCTCACATTGAGTACACAGCACTGGATGCTTACCTTTGTTTAAATATCTACAAGGGTTGGATGAAGAGGTGGAGCCTAGTGTCCGATTCAAGCAAAGAAGTATAGGCGAAGAGGAAGAGGGACAACGACGAAGTCGAGGACGTGGACGAGGACTCCGAGTAAGGTGGCAGTGTCGTTGCTCATGCTGGCTCTAATGCAGTGTCAACCGAATTAGTTGCTTAGTTTTATTTTAGGGGTGTGTTGTGCTGAGCCCCCAGCAGAACTATGTTATGTTCTTTCTCGTTACTTGAACTCTTTAGTACGTACTAGTATTTCTTACAGTTCATCTTGTAGTTGGTATTACTACTAATTTCTTCACGTTCCTACTGTACTTAATAAGTAGTACTAGTAGTATTATTTCCATTCGTCTAACTAGTTGGTACTATTCGTCTATACTAGTCATTTCTTATCTTGTACTTAATAAGTAGTACACAATAGCTATAGCAATTTGGGTCAGTCGATTTGTGAAAGAAGAAGTTCGCCGGAGGAAAGGAAGAAGACGATAGAGAAGCTACCCCACTATCTATTCAAGGTGGCAGGGTGCCCATGATCTATCTTACGAGTGTTGGGTGTGGGATGTAGTTCGCCGGAAAAAATGGATCGTGCCCGGGGTTAGACGGATGGCGGGGGGGGGGGGTGCTACTTGTAGCTTGCGTTGGTATTATCCCCGAAGAGGAAGGGATGATGCAGCACAGTAGAGATAAGTATTTCCCTCAGTTATGAAACCAAGGTTATCGAACCAGTAGGAGAATCATGCAACACCTCGTTAGCAGCACCTACACACAAACAACAAATCCTTGCACCCAACGCAAACGAGGGATTGTCAATCCCTCGGCTGTTAATTGCAAGATTAAATTGTATGTGATAGATAGATAGATTGAAACAAAAATACAAAATAATATAAATAAAAGAAAAGTGTAGCAATATTTTTAGGGTTTTAGTAATATGATTTAGATAGACCCGGGGGCCATAGTTTTCACTAGAGGCTTCTCTCGAGAAAATAGCATACGGTGGGTAGACAAATTACTGTTGGGCAATTGATAGAAAAGCAAATAATCATGACGATATCCAAGGCAATGATCATGTATATAGGCATCACGTCCGAAACAAGTAGACCGACTCCTGCCTGCATCTACTACTATTACTCCACACATCGACCGCTATCCAGCATGCATCTAGTGTATTAAGTCCATAAAGAACGGAGTAACGCCTTAAGAACGATGACATGATGTAGACAAGATAAACTCACGCATGAATAAACCCCATCTTTTTACCCTTAATAGCAACAATACATACGTGTCATGTCCCTTTTTGTCACTGGGATTGAGCACCGCAAGATCGAACCCATTACAAAGCACCTCTTCCCATGGCAAGATAAATCAATCTAGTTGGCCAAACCAAATCAATAGATCGGAGAAGAAATACAAAGCTATAATAATCATGCATAAAAGAGATCAGAGAAGACTCAAATAATATTCATGGATAATCTGATCATAAACTCACAATTCATCGGATCCCAACAAACACACCGCAAAAAGTGATTACATCGGATATAACTCCAAGAACATCGAGGAGAACATTGTATTGAAGATCAAAAAGAGAGAAGAAGCCGTCTAGCTACTAACTATGGACCCGAAGGTCTGTGGTAAACTACTCACGCATCATCGGAAGGGCAGCAAGGTTGATGTAGAGCCCCTCCGTGATCGATTCCCCCTCCGACGGAGTACCGGAGAAGGCCTCCAGATGGGATCTCTCGAGAACAGAAACTTGTGGCGGCGGAAAAAGTATTTCGTGGACTCCCTTGAGGGTTTCTGATTTTTTGGGAATTTATAAAGGAGGAATTAGGTCAAACGGAGCTCTATGGGCCCCACGAGGTATCAGGGCGCGCCTGCCCCCCAGGCGCGCCCTGGTGTCTCCTGGGCACCCCCTGGGGCTTCTGGCCTCCTCCCGAAGCTTCTAGTGTTTATCTTGTCCAGAAAAAAATCTCCAAAAAGTTTCGTGGCATTTGGACTTCGTTTGGTATTGATTTTCTGTAAAACAAAAATAGGGCAGAAAACAGCAACTGGCACCGGGCACTAAGTTAATAGGTTAGTCTCCAAAAATGATATATAATTGCTGTAAATGCATATAAAAAACATCCAAGATTGATAATATAACAACATGGAACAATAAAAAATTATAGATACGTTGGAGACGTATCAGCATCCCCAAGCTTAATTCCTGCTCGTCCTCGAGTAGGTAAATGATAAAAACAAATTTTTTGATATGGAATGCTGCCTATCATATTCATCACATATTCCTTTCTTTTGTAGCATGGACATTGGACTTGAATGATTCAAAGCAATAGTCTATAATTTGACATGAAGATATAAATACTTAAGCATGCTAACAAGCAACCATGTCTTTCAAAATATCAACGCTAAAGAAAGTTATCCCTAGCCCATTATGCTCAATCATTGATCCATTCATGAAACACACTCGAATATTAGCTACACACAATGCACAAGTATGACAATAGTGCTCTCTAGTTGGTGCTTTATAAGAGAAGATGGAGACTCAAAAAATAAAAATTTCATAAAAGTAAATAGATAGGCCCTTCGCGGAGGGAAGCAGAGATTTGTCAAATGTGCTAGAGCTCAAAGCTGAAATTAAAGAGATAAAATATTTTGAGAGGCATGCTTTTCCTGTCAAAGAAAATGACCGATAATTCCCAATATTTTCCATGCTAGACACATCATAGGCTGTTCCCAAACAGAAAGTAAAGTTTATTTCCTTTCCACCATTCTTTCACAATCCATGGCTAGCCGTATCCACGGGTGCCCTCCAAACCAACACTTTCCAAGGAATTTTGTTGTTATTAATTTTTGATTTCATTGTGGGACGGGGCATCCCTATTACCAACCATCCTCTCATGCAATGACAAGTGAATAAACACTCATCGTGAGAATAACACACCTAGCATGGAAAATAATGGCCACCCCTGCCGCTTCATGAGCGGTACGGGCACACAAAACGGAAAAATTATTTTGAAAATTAGAGTTGGCACACGCAAATTTACTTGGAACGGCATTGAAATACCGCATATAGGTAGATATAGTGGACTCATTTGGCACAACTTGGGTTTAAGGATTTTGGACGAACAAGCAGTATTTCTGCTTAGTACAAATGAAGGCTAGCAAATAGATTGAGAAGCAACCAACCAAAAAGCGAAAACGGTCATAATCATGCGTTGAACATAACTAACACCGAATAATACACCATAAGTAGGATATAATTTCTTTGCATAACTATTGACTTGATGTGCATGCTTAGGGAATCACAAACCTTAACACTAATGTTCTTACTAAATCACAATTACTCACTAACATGACTCACATATTATCATTTCCATATCGCAAAACTATTGCAAGAAATCACACTTATCATATCCAATGATCTATATGAAAGTTTTTATTATATCCCTCTTGAATATTCATCACTTTGGGACCAAATTCATATCTTGTGCAAATTACCATTACTATTATCAATTCTCAAAAAGATTTAAGTGAAGCATGAGAGTGCAAATATTTCTTCAAAATTTCAATCTTATCAATTCTCAAAATAATATAGGTGAAGCATGAGAATTCATTTCTTCAAAATTTTAATCAACTCTCAAAATAATATAAGTGAAGCATGAGAGTTTATTTCTTCAAAATATAGCCACCACCGTGCTCAAAAATATTTAAGTGAAGCACTAGTGCAACTGCCTAGCTCAAAAAATTTAAGTGAAGCACATAGAGTATTCTAACAAATGATGATAAACGTGTGGCTCTCTCAGGATAGGTGTGTTCAGCAAAGATGATTGTGACAAACTAAAAAGCAAACAAAGCAAAGACTCATATAATACAAGACGCTCCAAGCAAAACACATATCATGTGATGAATAAAAATATAGCTCCAAGTAAAATTACCGATGATTGGTAGAAGAAAGAGGGGATGCCTTCTGGGGCATCCCCAAGCTTAGATGCTTGAGTCTTCCTTGAATATTACCTTGGGGTGCCTCGGGCATCCCCAAGCTTAGGCTCTTACTACTCCTTATTCCTTCATCCATCGCGATCTCACCCAAAACTTGAAAACTTCAATCACACAAAACTCAACAAAACCTTCGTGAGATCCGTTAGCATAACAAAATAAATCACTACTCTAAGTACTGTTGCAGACCCATTAATATTTTATTTTTGCATTATACCTACTGTAATCTAACTTCACCATGGCTTATACCCCCCGATACAATCCATAGATTCATCAAAACAAGCAAGTAGTGCATAAAACAGAATCTGTCAAAAACAGAACAGTCTGTAGCAATCTATTTAAAAGCCATACTTCTGTAACTCCAAAAATTCTGAAAAATTATGACAATGTGGGAAATTCATATAACAATACTGTGTAAAAATTTCAGATTTTTTGATGCTCCAGTACAGAAACAAAATTCGGGCACTAGACGCAAAACTTTCTGTTTTCCAAACCGCATCAATTATATTATCTTCCAAATCATCCTAAAGGTATTACTTGGCACAAACACTAATTAAAAACAAAAAAACACAATCATACCAGTAGCATAATGGTGAAAACACACAATAACGGAAAAAAATTATTTAATTCATTGGGTTGCCTCCCAACAAGCGCTATTGTTTTATGCCCCTAGCTAGGCATAATGCATAGTTTCAAGTATTGTCATCTTTCAAGTTGATTCCATAAGTGGCCCTCATAATGGATTCATATGGTGCTTTAATTTTCTTCCTAGGGAAATGTTCCATACCCTTTGGAAACTGAAATTTTATATTCCCTTCTTTCATATCAATAACGGCACCTATGGTTCGTAAGAACGGTCTACCAAGTATTATTGGGCAAGAAGAATTGCATTCAATGTCAAGTACAATAAAATCAATGGGCACGTAGTTCTTATTTGCAAGAATAAGAACATCATTAATTCTACCCAAAGGCTTTTTAATAGTAGAATCCACAAGACGCAAATTAAGAGAACATTCATCTATATTGGTAAAACCTAGCACATCACATAAAGATTTTGGAATTGTGGAAACGCTAGCACCCAAATCACATAAAGCATTGCACTCATAATTTTTAATTTTAATTTTAATGGTGGGTTCCCATTCATCATATAATTTTCTAAGAATTGAAATCTCTAGTTCTAACTTTTCTTCTAACGCTTTCATCATAGCTTCTACGATGTGTTTAGTAAAAGCCTTGTTTTGCTCATAAGCGTTGGGTGAATTTAGCATGGATTGTAACAAAGAAATGCACTCAATCAAAGAACAACTATCATAATTAAAATCTTTGTAATCCAAGAGAGTGTGCACATCGCTATTTAAAGTTTTTACCTCTCCGGACCCACTTTTAGCAATTTTTTCATTGAGATTTTCACCCTCTGAATTGTGGGAACGCCTACTAGCTAAAGTTGACTCTTCTCCAGTCCCCTTTTCATCAAGTTTTATATTGCTAAACAAAGAATAAATAGATGAAACACCAATCATTTTAATATCCTCATCATTACTACGATAAAAACCAGGAGGAATCGCTTTTTCTAAAAATTCTCGTTTAGCTTTTAGCATGGCGGTGCTTTTCTTACTCTCATCCATGGAGACATAT
Organism: Elymus sibiricus; assembly: GCA_039707655.1. Lineage (NCBI taxonomy): Eukaryota > Viridiplantae > Streptophyta > Magnoliopsida > Poales > Poaceae > Elymus > Elymus sibiricus. The sequence continues at coordinate 236,164,621 of CM077676.1, forward strand.
AAAGCTTTAATTGATTCACTAATATCAATTTTGGGTGGCAAAATTTTAGTCTTAAGATTTTCCACATCATGAATAATTCTATCAATGCTCCTAGACATATCATCAAGTTTACTCAATTTTTCTTCTATCGTAGTGTTGAAAACTTTTTGAGCATTAATAAATTCTTTAATATTACTTTCAAGATCAGAGGGCATCCTATTATTATTATTATCGGAATTACGATAAGGATTGCCATAATTATTAGAGGAATTTCCAGGAAATGGTCTAGCATTGAAATTACCTCTATAAGCATTATTATTAAAATTCTTTCGCGAGACAAAATTCACATCTACGGGATCATTATTTTTCTCAATAAAAGTGGACAATGCCACATCATTAGGATCAATATGAGTATTTTTACTAGCAACCAATTTCATAAGCGCATCGACTTTATCACTCAAAGTACTAATTGCATCAATATAATTCACCTTTTTACTAGTAGGAGTTCTTTCAGTATGCCATTGTGAATAATTTGCCATAATATTATCTAGCAATTTAGTAGCTTCTCCCAAAGTAATTTCCATAAAAGTACCACCCGTGGCAGAATCTAAAAGATTTCTAGAAACAAAATTCAATCCCGCATAAAAACTTTGTATGATCATCCATAAATTTAAATGAAGAGTAGGGCAATTTCTTATCATTAATTTCATCCTCTCCCAAGATTGGGCAACATGTTCATGATCAAGTTGCTTGAAATTCATAATTTGATTTCTAAGAGAAATAATTTTCGCGGGAGGAAAATTCTTAGTAATAAAAGCATCTTTACACCTATCCCAAGAATCGATACTATTTCGTGGTAAAGATGAAAACCAAATTTTTGCACGATCCCGCAACGAGAATGGGAATAATTTTAATTTCACAATATCATTATCCACATCGTTTTTCTTTTGCATGTCACACAATTCTACGAAAGTGTTAAGATGGGATGCAACATCTTCATTAGGACTACCGGAAAATTGTTCTTTCATAACAAGATTTAGCAAAGCGGCATTAATATCACAAGTCTACGCACTAGTGGCGGGAGGAGCAATCGGAGTACTAATAAAATCATTATTATTAGTATTGGAAAAATCACACAATTTTGTATTTTCTTGAGACATCGTGACTACGCAAACAAGATAACAAGCAAGCAAACAAGCAAACAAGAAAAAGGCAAACGGAAAATATTTTTGTATTTTTGTAAAAACGTTTTAGAAGTGGGGGAGATGAAAACGAGAGGCAAATGGAAAATAAAATAAATGCAAGGAGATGAGAGTTTATGCAAAGGTACTTGGTAGATGTTGATGATGTCTCCCCGGCAACAGCGCCAGAAATTCTTTCTGCTACTTGTAGCTTGCGTTGGTATTATCCCCGAAGAGGAAGGGATGATGCAGCATAGTAGAGATAAGTATTTCCCTCAGTTATGAAACCAAGGTTATCAAACCAGTAGGAGAATCACGCAACACCTCGTTAGCAGCACCTGTACACAAATAACAAATCCTTGCACCCAACGCAAACGAGGGGTTGTCAATCCCTCGCGGTTAATTGCAAGATTAAATTGTATGTGATAGATAGATAGATTGAAAAAAATACAAAATAAAATAAATAAAAGAAAAGTGCAGCAATCTTTTTAGGGTTTTAGTAATATGATTTAGATAGACCCGGGGGTCATAGTTTTCACTAGAGGCTTCTCTCGAGAAAATAGCATATGGTGGGTAGACAAATTACTGTTGGGCAATTGATAGAAAAGCAAATAATCATGATGATATCCAAGGCAATGATCATGTATATAGGCATCACGTCCGAGACAAGTAGACCAACTCCTGCCTGCAACTACTACTATTACTCCACACATCGACCGCTATCCAGCATGCATCTAGTGTATTAAGTCCATAAATAACGGAGTAACTCCTTAATAACGATGACATGATGTAGACAAGATAAACTCACGCATGAATAAACCCCATCTTTTTACCCTTAATAGTAACGATACATACGTGTCATGTCCCTTTTTGTCACTGGGATTGAGCACCGCAAGATCGAACCCATTACAAAGCACCTCTTCCCATGGCAAGATAAATCAATCTAGTTGGCCAAACCAAATCAATAGATCGGAGAAGAAATACGAAGCTATAATAATCATGCATAAAAGAGATCAGAGAAGACTCAAATAATATTCATGGATAATCTGATCATAAACTCACAATTCATCGGATCCCAACAAACACACCGCAAAAAGTGATTACATCGGATAGAACTCCAAGAACATCGAGGAGAACATTGTATTGAAGATCAAAAAGAGAGAAGAATCCATCTAGCTACTAACTATGGACCCGAAGGTCTGTGGTAAACTACTCATGCATCACCGGAAGGGCAGCAAGGTTGATGTAGAGCCCCTCCGTGATCGATTCCCCCTCCTGCGGAGTACCGGAGAAGGCCTCCAGATGGGATCTCTCGAGAACAGAAACTTGCGGCGGCGGAAAAAGTATTTCGTGGACTCCCTTGAGGGTTTCTGATTTTTTGGGAATTTATAGTGGAGGAATTAGGTCAAACGGAGCTCTGTGGGCCCCACGAGGTACCAGGGCGCGCCTGCGCCCGCAAGGCGCGCCCTGGTGCCTCGTGGGCACCCCCTGGGGCTTCTGGCCTCCCCCCGAAGCTTCTAGTGTTTATCTTGTCCAGAAAAAAATCTCCAAAAAGTTTCATGGCATTTGGACTTTGTTTGGTATTGATTTTCTGTAAAACAAAAACAAGGCAGAAAACAACAACTGGCACTGGGCACTAAGTTAATAGGTTAGTCTCCAAAAATGATATATAATTGTTGTAAATGCCTATAAAAACATCCAAGATTGATAATATAACAGCATGGAACAATCAAAAATTATAGATACGTTGGAGACGTATCAGGGGGGGCAGCACGGCCGTGGAGGCGGTTGAGGGGTGGGCAGGGCGGCGGCACCAGGTGGTTAGGCCTGTCGCGGCTTGGTGGTTGAGAGAGAAGATGAACAGTGCATCATTTTCGGAGGTTGAAGAAGCCCATCTGGCCATCCATGTTGCATCCAATGGCTCGCAAGATTCGACTGGCCCAATTTGTTCCTTTAGATTGGAGGATCCGCGTGGCGTTCAAGGTCTCAAAGGTAGATTCCACGTCGGCACCTGGTTTGCGGCCTCGGTGCGGGACTAGTTGAGCTCACGCTCCTAGCGGGCGAGACCGGCTTCCGCTGCGACAGCCACCATGCGGGCCTCCTCATCGCGGGGGGAGACCACAATGACCCGCTAGCTCCTCCTCCATCTCACCGGCGTGCTGGAGCATGCGCTCGTCCTCCTCCTCTTTGTCCGCTGTCGGGATGCAGCGGTGATGTGCGAGAAATGGTCGGCTGGAGCACGCGGGCGCCGGCATGCGCAACGGCGGCGGCATATTGATGATTGCGCGTATGAGAGCTTAGTTTAGTTTTACTAGCAAAAGGGCTCGTGCGTTGCAGCGGGAGAAAAAATTTCATAATCTCCAATGGCTATGACCACATTTTGCTCACATCTCATCGCATGATTTGAAAATTTGTTCACAAATGCAATAAAATGTTCCCTTTTTAAAATTTATTCGCAAATTGAAGCAATGTTCACATTTTCGAAAAAATATCGCGGTTGTCAAAAAACTTGGTAATTCAAAGAATTGTTCTTAATTTCAAGAAATGTTTTCTAAAAAACATACTATAATATTCTGATCTACCCCGGCACTTAATTCTTCAAAATTCACGCTGGTATATAGTCACAAAGACTCAGAAGCATTACTGTTTAACTGCATACCTTCAATCATTCCTGAACATTTTTACAAATTTGGGAACATTTTTAAAAATCATGAACATTTTTTACTATTTGTAAACATTTTTTAAAATTGTGAACATTTTTTTATATTGTGAACAATGTTTTATATAGTGAATATTTTTTAAGCATTTTCTTTTGAATTGGCGAACAATTCTAGAATAGACGAACATTTTTTCCGAAATTGGTGGATTTTTTTTGAAATTCACAAAAAAAATTGAATCAGCAAACATTTTATGTATCAATAAACTCTTTTGTACTTCAATAACTATTTGAAATTTTTAGGACATTTTTTAAAATTCATGAACATGTTTTGAATTAGCAAACATTTTGTTCAATTTCATTAACAATTTTTAATACACGGACTTTTTTTTTCAAAATCATGGATTTTTTTTGATTTTATGAACATTTTGTTCAAAATTGCGAACATTTTTAGAAAAATCTTGAGCATTTTTTGAATTCACAAACATTTTATGTTTTCTTGAATATTTTATTTCAAAATTCTCAGTTTTTTTAAATGTCATAATTTTTTGAAGTCTGAAATTATTAAAAGTAGAAAAAAATGAAAACGAAATAGAAAATAGAAATAAAGGAACAAAATTAAAAAAATAGGCCGGCCGCACATGTGCCGGCCCAAACGGGCGCGCTGCGTCTTCTCCCGCGCACAGAGCACAGTACCGGAGTTCGCTACTGCGTGGGCCGGCCCAGGCGGGGGATTCCCTACGAACCATTTTTTATCACTTATATGTGGCATTGGTGGGTAATATTTTGCAAAGTTGGGGGCAATTTTAATGACGTACCACCAGAAGCAATAGCCCCTTTATTATTAGGGATTTCTGTTTTCGTGGCCCTGGTTCCTTAGTTGTGCTCAGTTTTGCCCATCGCTCTAACTTGTGCTCACTTTTGCCCTCTACCTCTCGCCCCGTGCTCACAAAGACCCAAACAGAGCCTTGCCATCTAGTCAAAGCAGTTGACCGTTACCTGCTCAGTTCCTGACGCGTGGGGCCAGACATTTTAGGACAGGTGGGCCGCGTATGACAGGTGGGTCGCGTATGACAGGTGGACCGTGGCCGTGACTAGTTAGGACGAGTAGGACCTGGCTCGTTGACCTATCACTTTCTTTTGCCTAAATCAGCCCCATCCCGAGTGAGCCGTCGTATCCCCCACCCAGCCTCACGCCGTCGCCGCCGCCGTGCCCCCAGCAGCCCCCCGCCCAATCCGCAGCCCCGCCACCCACTCCGACCGTCTGCCTAAGCTCCGATGGCGCAGCGTGGGCAGCCCTTCCTCCCATATGCTGGAACCGCTCGAGATCGTTGGCCGACCGGTACGTTTCTAATCGAAACCCTAGCAATTAGGATTCGGTTATAAGTCGATTGAATGGGCGATTGAGCGATTGAATTGTCATGCATTGAGTTGCTCCAGTTTGCAATCAGTATGGACATCTATTTAGGATTGGATTCCTGCTAGCGGTACTAGTGGCAGCTAGTTTTGAAATAGAAAACCCCAGCAATTAGGTTTTGTTTAATTGAGCCCATTTTAGATTATTTTGTGGTGAATTTGATCCGAATAATCGAATTCATTTTTAATTATTTGATTTGCAAATTTGGTCTTTGATTGATGGCAAGCAGGGCAGAGCTGGAAGAGGGCGATGGATTTGTTTTACACCGGGGATGAGCTTTTGCTGGCCAAGTGCAAAGAGATATGCTCCTGGTTTCCGAGCGCGAATTCGCTCGTGATGCACTCACTGGGCCTGGCGTTGGAAGTGACGACGGATGACCGGAAGCGGTTACTTACTAAAGGCAAGGGGGCAGTCCCAATTGAGATTGTCCTGTGGGCAATGGCAAATGCAATGGAGTCTCTAGATCATCGATGGCAAGCACGCTGGTACGAGTACCGCTCCCGCCTCTCCTTGCCAAATCCAGAGGCGTAAGGGACGGTGAATTTGCATATTATTCAGGTCGTTGACGAGGTGATGGAGGAGGAAGATGAAGAAGAGGAGAGCTACCGGGAGGGTTGCAGATCATCGCACAGGAGGATGCACAAGAGGAGGGCTATCAGGGGGAGTTGGAGATCATTGCACAGGAGGAGGATGCACAAGAGGAGGGATATCAGGGGGGTTTGGAGACCATCACCCATCCTGCTCAGGCAAACATGAATCTAGCGATTAATTTAGACGGCGAGGATGAGCAGACGGTTGATCAGGAGCACTTGGAGGCTAATGCCGGCAATGATCTCGTGCTGGTCATCGTGGTGGCCAAGGCTGGTTGCCAAAATGACCCAATAGTGGTGGATCAGTATGAGTTATCGGCGCAGTTTGAGCAGAATGCTCAACGCTCCAACCGCCGTCTGGCTCGCCATCTTAAGCGTCTCCAACCCCCTTCTAAGTAGTGTTGAGAATCCGACATGTGGATGCCCTGTGAACTGCAAACAGTATGTTTAATCAACAGTTGTACTGTATGTTCTGGATTTCATACGTTTAGTGGCTTTTGCATGGTCAAACATAGTGGAACATGCAAAAGTTGCCAAAAATAGCAACACGCATAACTTACCAAAAATAACAACATGCAAATTTTCTTAAAAGGGAATTGGGGCAAATTTTGTGAAGTTTGTTTTTTCAGATATTTCCCACCTACTAGTTCACACAAGAGGGCTTCATGCACAAGGATTTGAATTTTTGAGGCTTTTTTCCATTTTCTTTGATTTTTCCGAAAACGGGGCAAAACTTGAATTGTTGAACATTCATATCAAATGGTTCGGAATGTGAACTTTGGTTGTCCCAAGTGGATGCACCACCAACACTAGATCACAAAATGATTTTTGTCAATTTTCAGCAGCAAACTACATCACACTTGTAGTTCAAATTGGAGCAAAATCTCATAATTCATTGTAAATCCAGTAAATCTTGGAAATATAGCATTAATACTCTGAAATTCATGAAAATTGGTTAGTGGGCTTCCAATGTGGAAGACCTTGTATGAAAAATGAAAAGACCAAATTTTATAACTTATTTCATGTACTTCCTTCACAAAAAAAGACATTTCTAGCACTTGAAAAATGGAAATAATATTTTTTTCAAACAAATTATTTTTTCTGTGGCAACAATGTTCACAATGGTAACACCCATAGTTGTGTCAATTTTTAACTTGTTATCATGTAGTATGGCATGGAAGTGGCCAAGGCCAGGGGCATATGCCTTGAAATCCATGCAACTTCATACTAGATAGGTCATTTTGTGAAGGTTTTTTTTTCAAAACTTGTGGTATTGCATGTTTATGATTTTTCCCACCTACTAGTTCACACAAGAGGGCTTCATGCATAAGGATTTGAATTTTGGAGGCTTTTTCCATTTTCTTTCATTTTTCCGAAAACGGGGCAAAACTTGAAATGTTGAACATTCATATCAAATGGTTCGGAATGTGAACTTTGGTTGTCCCAAGTGGATGCACCACAAACACTATATCATAAAATGATTTTTGTCAATTTACAGTAGCAAACTACATCACACTTGTAGTTCAAATTTGAGCAAAATCTCATAATTCACTATAAATCCAGTAAATCTTGGAAATATAGCATTAATACTCTGAAATTCATGAAAATTGGTCAGTGGGCTTCCAATGTGGTAGACCTTGTATGAAAAATGAAAAGACCAAATTTTATAACTTATTTCATGTACTTCCTTCACAAAAAAAGACATTTCTAGCACTTGAAAAATGGAAAAAATATTTTTTTTCCAAAAAAAGTATTTTTTCTGTGGCAACAATGTTCACAATGGTAACACCCATAGTTGTACCAATTTTTAACTTGTCTTTGATTTTATTGAAAAATAAAAAATAATAGTGTTGTGCTCTAGTTTGAACAGATAATTTTTGAAAATGATGCCAATGGTATAAAAAATACTTTTATCATAGTAAGACCCTCTATGCTTAATTTGTGAAAGAGATAATGAAATATCAAATTATCATCTCCTTCACAAAGCGAGCATTGATGCTCTTATTACAATAGAAGTAGTTTATTGCATATGGTCCTCTCTGCTATTTAAGAAGGTCGGCGAGCCTCTCGCGCGGCGATGTGGGACCAAACCACATCATTTAGTACGGTGGTGTGGTGAGGGAGGGAGGGGGGGACCGCTTGGGCGCCGTTCGTGGGCCGGCGTCTTAGCTAATCCCATCGGCGAAAAAATATTCATGTATTTGTAAAAATCCATTATATTCACAGAAAATTTTCTAGATGGTTTTACAATTGTTTGATCTAAAATATATTCAAATATAAATGGAAAGAACAGAAATAAGAGAGAGAGAGAGAGAGAGAGAGAGAGTTACCTAGCGGTCCAACACTGTTCTGCCTAGCCCACCTACAGGCAACCCCGTCTTCAACCTCGTGCATAGTGGCAGAGGACGACGCGTCCGAGAGCACCTGCTCCTGCTTCGCGCCTTCAAGGCCTTCTTTTTCCCCAACTCTACGCCAAGAGACAAGCATGATACCACTAGTTTGAACCTATCTACTATCCATCACTATACCCTCCTCTTCCGCACTCTCCAACCATGACCGAGAATGCCATGGCCGCGCCAACGTCAACCAACGTAGCCACTCTGCTCTCCTCATGTCAACACCATGTCCTTTAGCTCCGCCTCGCCACCATTAACCTATAAGACGAAGATCGCTAGACCGGACGCCCTGAATCGCCGCCATCACCGCCTTCTTCGCTGTCTACAGCCTAGGACTCTACTGTCGATTTGTTGCCTACAGCCCATCCCCGACCTACTTAATGTGCTCCACAACCTTAACGTCAGCTCCACAGCTTTTCCCGATCTCCTTGTCAACGTTTTCCTGCCGTAGTGCCATTAATCGCGACCACCATTTGCTGATCCAGCGTGAGCTCATGAAGATGCTCCGGTGACCATTTTGTCACGTGACCATGTCAAACTGCCCCGCAAGCAGCCGTAGAACAACACCAGGAGAAAGAATCGTTCGAATCCGTGCTATAGCTTTGTTGCCTACAAACACCAAACTCCGACCACGATGGTACTCACCCACTGCCTTCGTTTCCGTCCACCCTCGGCCACCCTGATGCGGCCCCTCGATGCGCACGAGCACCAGCTAATGGTAGAGGCAAAGATATCGTCCAACCATCACTAGAATCGGCCAGACGAGCAACGACGCTCTACTGTGCTTTGCATTGGCGACTAACCGCCGGCAGGCTAACTGTGATGCCCCGAGACCGATGCTCTAGTTTCCTTCCATTTATTTTTCCGTCGTTGCCATGTGATTCGTTTGCTTGTTGCACCTTGCCATGTCATCATGTGTATTTCATCCGCATGTTTTCATAAAACTTGCATCCGCTCGTAGTTGCCGGTTTCTCCGTGTCCCTTCCGTTGTCCGTTTCGAGACCCGACACACCCGCACGCGTCCGCGACACCTCCAAAATATTATTTTTATAAGTGGGAATAAAATATTCTTGGAATGGGTTGAAAGTTGGCGTGCGGTCTCATTATGTTGTAGGTAGACCGCGTGCCAAATTTCATCGTATTCGGAGTCCGTTTGATAGCCCAACCGTTAAACTATAGCGGCACTATAGCCGGATAAACGTCGGACATTTTCGGTATCCGAAAACTGTTGCCGGGCCTCTCTCTCTTCTCTCCTGCAGCCCTTGGCCTTTCTAGCACAGCCCTCAACCAGCCCACCAGACCCACCTAATCTACCCCTCTGTCCGGAACCGTCCGATCGCGATCGGAGGGCTCCGAAACCACCCCCAAAACCTCCTCCTAACCCCTCCTGCCTATAAAAGGAAGGCATAGCCCTCCTGTTTTGGAAACCCTAGCCTCCCTCCTCGATTCCGGCGCCACCCGCAGCCCATCGCCGCCACTTGGCACTCAGCCAGTGACTGAGCCGCCACCTGCGCCGCCGGGCGTGGCCACGCCCGTGCAGCCACGTCGCCCCGCAGCCACCAGCCGCCGCGGCCCGCCCAGGCCCATCGCTGGCCCGCCCCCGGGCCGATCCGAGCCCGAGCGTCCCGCACGCGCGAGCCGTCGCCAGCGCCGCCAGCCTGCGCCACTGCCCCGCCTCCACTCACCGCGCCGCCTTCGCCCGTGCCACCTCGTCGTCCCCGCCGCCTTACCGCGCTGCCTCACCTCGCCTCGCCGTCGCCGTCGCCAAGATCTGCTGCCGCCTGAGACCGCCACCACCTCGCCGCCGCCATGCCCCGAGCAGGAGCTCCGCCACCGGCCGTCCTCGCATCGCTAGTCGCCGCCGCCGCCAGGAATGGGTTCCTCGGGGCCAGATCCGCCCGGATCCGGCCAGGCCCCGCCGGACCCCGCCGCCGCATCGCCCCCGCGTCGCCGGAGCGCCTCGCCGCCGCCTCCATGGTCGGGCTCCTCAGCCTCCTCCGCGCCGGGACGAGCCCATGCCGGATCGGCCGCGACCCCCCATCTAAACAGCCCGCCGGGACCGCCCCGTCCAAGTACCCCGACGACCCCCGAACCAAACGGAGCCCTGCACCGCATCATCCAGCGTCCGCTTCGTCCCGCTTCTCAGCGTCCAGTTGGCCCACGGGCCCGAGGTGAGCGCCAGCCCACTATTCCTCGCCCCGTGCGCCGTTTAGCTATTTTGCGCTCAGTCTGTTTTTTTTACTGAAAACGGCCAAGTCCTCAGTATTTTCAGCATGATGTGGCATTTTGCGATGATGATAACTTTGTGCATGTTGGTCCTATGATGATGATTTATATATGTAAATTGCTCTACTCTATGTGCTCTACATGATGGTTGCATTTGCATTCATGTTAGGATCCATCTACATGTCATAATCTCTGTTGCAAAAGTGCCTCATGATGTTACTGCCGAAAACTGTTAATATTTGTCACTTTGTCATTTTTCTGTGAATTAATACATGCACCATATAAGCAACTTGTCAACATGACTTTGGAGCATTTTCATGTCTTCTTGATGTTAGTATTTATTTCGTGCCAAGATTTGCCATGATGTGACTTCCATGAGCTTGCAAACATGCCTAGTCAATGTTGCTGTTTTAAGTAAAAGCTGTCTGTGATAAAACTTGCCAACTTTGCTTGATGGTTGCCACTAATCCGTAGCTCATATGCATATGATTCCTTCGTGTGATTTGGTATATGCAATGTGTACTTTGATGCCATGCCCTTTGTTGCTATGTAATCTTGCTGTAGCTTGTCTATTTGTTGCTCTCAAGTTGCCATCATGTTAAAACTGTCAACCTATTAACATAATGTTCCATTTTGCAAAAAACATAGTAATTAATCTATTGCTCCTATGATTATGCCCATATTGTATGTTTTGAGCTCCATGCTATGTACTTCCATTATGTGCCATTTGATGCCATGTTCTAGAAATGTAGCATGTTGTTTTGATGTTTGCAAAGTGCTATGTTGCTGTTTTGGGCAGATTCTTGTTATGATTTGTGTTGGTTGTAATTGTTGAACCGTTGCTCCGTTTTGATCATGTCCTACATGAAACTTGCTTAGAATTGTGTGTAGTTTCATATTGTCATGTTGCATCCTTGAGTTGAGTGTTTGTGGTTGATGTTTGCATGCATGTTGCATTATTGCCATGTTAAACTTGTTTAGCTCATATCTTCTAGACCGTAGCTCCGAATTAAATGTTCTACATATGTAACTTGATTAGAAAAACGCGTAGATCATCATGGTGCATGTTAACTTGCTGTTTGACCACTTTAACATTGTTTTAATTCATATCAGTACCAATTTCGAAATTTGCATATGGGGATTTTTCGGAATTGTTATTTGTGTTTCCGGCCTCATTTAAACTTGGCTAGTTGTATGGATTGCTTATGCTTCATATCTTGCCATGTTTAACAACATTTAAACTTGTCATGCATCATATTTGGTTGTGCATCATGCCATGTTTATGCTTGTGTGTTTACCATGTTGTTTGCTTCTTTCCGGTTGTGCTTCTTCTCGATAGTTCTGGTTTCGTTGCGATTGTGAGGATTCGTTCAACTACGTTGGTTCGTCTTCATCATGGACTCGTTCTTCTTCCGAGCGGGATTTCAGGCAAGATGATCATGACCTTGGATACCTTTACTATCTTTGCTTGCTAGTTGTCTCGATGCTATCGCTATGTCGTGCTTCCTACCACATATATGTCAGCCTCCCATATGCCATGATACAGCCTTTAACCACCCTTACCTAGCAAACCGTTGTTTGGCTATGTTACCGCTTTTGCTCAGCCCCTTTCTTATAGCGTTGCTAGTTGTAGGTGCAGTTGCAGGTTGTTCCATGTTGGGACATGGATATCATGGGATATCACAATATCTAATATTTAACTAATGCATCTATATACTTGGTTTTGGGTGGAAGGCTCGGCCTTTTGCCTAGTGTTTTGTTCCACTCATGCCGCCCTAGTTTCCGTAATACCGGTGTTATGATCCTTGATTAGCGTTCCTAACATGCTCAGGGGAATGGGACCCTCTAGACAGTTCGCTTTGAATAAAACGCTTCCAGCAAGGCCCAACATTGGTTTTAACATTTGCCAACATAATAATACGGAATTAAATAATTAATTTGCATAGGGAGTTAGCGCTACCCGAGGATTCTTAATTCCACATAATACAGGAGGGCCAGTGCAGATGGTGCTAGGCCAAAACTAGAGCAGCTTGCGGTGCCGCCCGGGGCAACTCGGGAGTTGGTCGCTGTAACCATCGCTCATCCGTCGTGGCCTGAGACGAGATACACACGGCTACTATTAGGGTGTCGGCACGTCGGGAGGTCTTGCTGGACTTGTTTTACCATTGTCGAAATGTCTTGTGCACCAGAATTCCGAGGATACTTCGGGCTCACTCGAGGTTGATCGGGTTTTCTTGAGGTTGAGGTTTTTCCACCGCAGCTTGTGTTGGTTTATGATGGACCAGGTTGGAACACCCCTGCAGGGTTAAATCTTACGCGAAGCCGTGCCCGCGATTATGTGGCGACTTGGATATTTATAACCTCCGGTTGTAGAGAAATTGACACTAAATCCTAATTAAAATACACCAACCGTGTGCGTAACCGTGATCGTCTCTTCTTGTGAGGTTTGAACCAAGAAGGGAACACGGTGGGGTTATGTTTGACTCATAAGTAGGTGTTCAGGATCACTTCTTGATCATTATTAGTTTGCGACCGTTATGCGTAGTTACTCTTCTTATTCTTGTACTCGTAAGTTAGCCACCATACAATGCTTAGTGCTTGCTGCAACCTCACCACTTTACCCTTCCATACCTATTTAAGCTTTGATAGTCATGTTACCCATGGTTATGGGATTGCTGAGTCCTCGTGGCTCACAGATTACTACAACAACAGATGCAGGTACAGATAATGCGATGATCTGACGCGAGAGCGATGCTCGTTTGCTTTTGGAGTTCTTCTTCTTCGTCGATCTTGGGATAGGTTCCGGGTCGGCAGCCTGGGTTAGCAGGGTGGATGTCGTTCGTGTTTTTCGTTTGTGTTTCATCCGTAGTCGAATTCTGCTCTTCTGTATGATGTTTGCTATGTATTGATGTATTCCTGTGATGACTGTATGTATTTGTATGTATCCCCATCCATTATGTACATGGTATGATGTAATGATATCCACCTTGCAAGCGTCTTTGATATGCGCTTCTATCCCTGGTGGGGTCTCCGAGTCCCTCGAGGATAGGATCGCATATTGGGCGTGACAAGTTGGTATCAGAGCCTCGACCGACCATAGAAGCCCCCTTGATTGATCGAACCGTTGGTGAGTCTAGAACAAAAACTATTTTGAGTCTAGTTATATATCGGAGAGTAGGAATTCTTTTTTACTCCTTATCCCCTTCGTCGCTCTGGTGAGGAATTGTGATGTAAGTGTTTTGATTCTACTACTCTTCTCAATCAAATTTTTTTAGGGTCACGCGGATATTTTGGAATCGTTATGATATCATTGTGACGGGAATTCTGTCTTGGTGCCTCCTGACCGTATGGATTGGACCCGGGGAGTTGAGCTCCAAGGTGTTCTTGTCACATTCGCTATCATTTCAGTTCCTGAATACCAGAGGACGCCGACATCAAAACACTTATATACTTTTTGTGGTGGCAAATAGTGCCGTGACTTTTCCCCAGTACTGGAGGAGATAGCTCGGATGATCCACCGTGAGTAGTATCGCTGTGTTTTCGAAGGTCTGAGGTAGATGAATTTGCAAAGTTTCTCAGTTGTGTGTTAAGGGTTGCGGATGCAGTTGCAGCTGATTAGGTTGTTGATTGCTGAGTAGGTTCCTGGACCCGCAACCTGATCGCATTAGCAAGAAGTTTCGGGAGTTCTTAGGTGGGAATTCAAGTAGTTAACTAGGATATCTTTCCGACAGATGCATGATACGAGATTGGGGTTCGACGTCTAGTGGTCCGCTTGCTCACGGTCGTTTTTACAGTGGGTCTCATTGTGTCTTAAAGAGCCCTTGTAGCTTTGCTACGGTTCGGGGACGCTTCGTAAGTCATGTACACTGCCTTGTACGTGATGGTCGCTGTACGATCGAGCCCGTGTGGGCCCCAACATGAAAATTTTCGGCGAAATCTCTATCATATGTTTGTTCCAGCTTATTCTGCACGCCACATCCTTTGTTTTGTTTTGAGTTGTGGTATTCGAGTTGCTTCGAAGTCAAGTGTTGATCCCATTCCTTTCCTAAGTGGTGTTCTCATATTTCTATGGGAGTGCTAATCCTTTTGATCATCGAGATTGTCATGACAATTCTTTTGCAACCGGTGTGCTTCCCTTCAAGTTAATCCGATCCTTTCAACATTTGCAAGATCAATTCTCAGTTTTCTCAACGGAGTTTATTTCATCCATCTAAGTTGTCTTTATTTCCCCCACCCTCCCGCCCTTTTCTTTGCGGAGTCAAAAATTCTCAAATCAAGTATCCATTTTATTCGTGAGAAGTCTTTCCATTCTTTTCCTTCAATGTTCTTAACCGGTGATTCTCATGAAGGTGCTCAGGAGCTACAAGTTCATCATTCTTCATTTTCGGTGGATTCAATTCAAGCTTTCGGTGTCGATCATTTCCTTTTCATTGATTCAAATATTTCCCATGTTGGAAATTCTTACCCAAGCCTCTCTTGTTTATTCACATCTCTCTATTCATATCCGGAGTGCCGAAATTATCTCAGAAGATTCGTGTTTCCATTCAAGATCCGTTCGAGCTAGTTCGAGGTTGTTACCTCATCCAATCCATTTAAATCTTCCCGGTGCATTTTCTCTCTTTCAAGCAATCATTTCCAACAGTGTTTCTCTTTGAGTGGGCCCTAACCCATAGGTCTTTTCCCAGGATCTTACCTGACTCTTCTAATTTTCCTGAAGTTATTCTCAAATTCTTTCTAAGTTGACGTAAGAATGAATTTTCATCAGTCAATTGTCTTCTTTGAGATTTCCTTCAAATCATTTCATTTTGGTCCCAATCTTACTCTTTTCATTGTTCCGGAGTGTCTCAATAATTTTGGTGGTGTTCCTCATCGTCATTCTCAGCTTTGAAGACTGAAGAAGAGTTTTTCTTAAATCTTGTCCGTTCTCTTGAAGATTTATGGTTCTAGCTTCATGCCATCCTCTCAAATTGTTCCGATCGTGAGAATTTCTTTTCATACCCATCTGGAGCATTTCATGAGTTCTTTCCATTTTCGATTCTCCGGAGACCGTCATTCAGAAGAATTATTCATTCTCAACATTCATCTCTCGTTCTCAAAATTCTTCCGGTGCATCGTTCAATTATTCTCTAATAAGCTCGTGATCTCTTCGTTCTCTTGTACCAATTCCCTCAAGTATCTTTGTTCGTTTTCTAATTTTTCCGGCGATTCATTCTCTTTTTATTCGTTCTTTTCATTTCTTATGGTGGTTCGTTCAAGATTCCTCTTCCTTTGTTATCGTATCAATTCATTTGTTCTTTCCAACATCCTACCGGTGTTTCCTCGAAGACTTCGTCAAGTTTGCGCTATATCTCTCTTCAATCTTTTTAAGAAGAATAAGTAGTATGCAAAATCCATTGCTTTTCATCAATTTAAGTTGATGAGGGATAAGCATAACGTAATTCTTATTATTATTTCATCGAGGTGATTTAATTCCTTCTTTCGGAGTTCGTTCATGATATCAATTCTCGGTTCTAGCTGTTCATCTTTTCTTTTCCGGAGTTCCAAGTTTTCTCATTATCTCATCACAAAGCTCCATCTAAATCATTGCAAGACTTCATCTTGTTCTTTTCAACCTTCGTTTCATCATCCTTTTGTTTACCGGAGTTCTTCATGGTGGTTCGTCAAGGATTTAATTCATTCTCGAAGTGTTCTTCGATGAGCTCAAGCATTCTTCATATTGCATTCCGAAGTGCTAATTCTTTCTACCTTATCTTTTGAGGTGGTATTATGTCCTTCTTGACAATTTGTCTTCGTGTTTCATGATTCACAGTTGTCAAGAATGAGATATTTTAAACCCATCAACCTCTTCGTTGGAGTTATCTTGGTATAGATTTCACCTAAAGCCTCTTCGAATGATTGTTGCTAATTGTGGTGATTATCCATGATCCAAGCTTGCTCTTTATCCTCTCGGTGGACTCCCAAGTAATCAATTCTTTCCGTTAGTGGCAGGTTTTCACCTCAAATGTTGAGATGTTTTCCATAAGCCCACAACAGGCTTATTCTATTCGTTGTTGATTTTCCAACAACTCCATTCAATCCTTCTTCGTAAGGATGCTTCTCAAATTCAATTATGGTGGAAGTTGTCTGTTCTTTCCCCTTTCTTTTCTTTCCAATGATCTAGCTTCTATTCTTTCGTTCCGGAGGCATTGTGATGTTTCTCTCTTCGACCAATTATCTCGTTTCGCCAAGATCATGTTTTTTCCATGCTTATCCATTTTACCGGAGTGTTGTGTCCTCTTGTCAAGTCTTCCTTCTTGTCGACCTCGGCTTTTCTTTTCTACTGGGATGCTATCCATATTCTTTCGTTCTTATTCCTTTTCTATCGTGTGCTAACCGAAGTGGTTACATAGTCTATCGTGGCTCTTGAGCTCTTGATTCTCGCCATATTCCCCGTTCCTCTTTCTTCCGGAGTGCTCCCAACTTCGTTCATCTCCGTTGCACCCTTTCTTTCAAGTTGTTAAACCTCTCAAGGGTTCTTTCGTTTCACTCGTTTGTCAAAGAAGCAACTTTGTTTTACCTCTTCCTTTTTCCTCTTCCTCTTTAATCTTCCGGTTCCTTCCTAAGATCTCGGGTCGAGATCTTCTGTTAGTGGGGGAGAGTTGTGATGCCCCGAGACCGATGCTCCAGTTTCCTTCCATTTATTTTTCCGTCGTTGCCATGTGATTAGTTTGCTTGTTGTACCTTGCCATGTCATCATGTGCATTTCATTCGCATGTTTTCATAAAACTTGCATCCGCTCGTAGTTTCCGGGTTCTCCGCGTCCCTTCCGTTGTCCGTTTCGAGACCTGACACACCCGCACGCGTCCGCGGCACCTCCGAAATATTATTTTTATAAGTGGGAATAAAATGTTCTTGGAATGGGTTGGAAGTTGGCGTGCGGTCTCATTATGTTGTAGGTAGACCGCGTGCCAAATTTCGTCGCATTCGGAGTCCGTTTGATAGCCCAACCGTTAAACTATAGCGGCACTATAGACGGATAAATGTCGGACGTTTTCGGTATCCGAAAACTGTTGCCGGGCCTCTCTCTCTTCTCTCCTGCAGCCCTTGGCCTTTCTAGCACAGCCCTCAACCAGCCCACCAGACCCACCTAATCTACCCCTCTGTCCAGAACCGTCCGATCGCGATCGAAGGGCTCCGAAACCACCCCCAAACCCTCCTCCTAACCCTCCTGCCTATAAAAGGAAGGCATAGCCCTCCTGTTTTGGAAACCCTAGTCTCCCTCCTTGATTCCGGCGCCACCCGCAGCCCACCGCCGCCACCCGCAGCCCACCGCCGCCACTTGGCGCTCAGCCAGCGGCTGAGCCGCCACCTACGCCGCCGGGCGTGGCCACTCCCGTGCAGCCACGTCGCCCCGCAGCCACCAGCCGCCGCGGCCCGCCCAGACCCATCGCGGGCCCGCCCCCGGGCCGACCCGAGCCCGAGCGCCCCGCACGCGCGAGCCGTCGCCAGCGCCGCCTGCCTGCGCCACCGCCCCGCCTCCGCATCGCGTAGCCGCCGCCTCACAGCGCCGCCTCCGCCCGTGCCGCCTCGTCGTCCCCGCCGCCTCACCGCGTTGCCTCACCTCGCCTCGCCCTCGCCATCGCCAAGATCTGCCGCCGCCCAAGACCGCCACCACCTCGCCGCCGCCATGCCCTGAGCAGGAGCTCCGCCACCGGCCGTCCTCGCATCGCTGGTCGCCGCCGCCGCCAGGAATGGGTTCCTCGGGGCCAGATCCACCCGGATCCGGCCAGGCCCCGCCGGACCCCGCCGCCGCATCGCCCCCGCGTCGCCGGAGCGCCTCGCCGCTGCCTCCCTGGTCGGGCTCCTCAGCCTTCTCCGTGCCGGGACGAGCCCATCTCGGATCGGCCTCGACCCCCCATCCAAACAGCCCACTAGGACCGCCCCGTCCAAGTACCCCGACGACCCCCGAACCAAACGGAGCCCTGCACCGCGTCGTCCAGCGTCCGCTTTGTCCCGCTTCCCAGCGTTCAGTTGGCCCACTGGCCCGAGGTGAGCGCCAGCCCGCTATTCCTCGCCCCGTGCGCCGTTTAGCTATTTTGCGCTCAGTCTGTTTTTTTACTGAAAACGGCCAAGTCCTCAGTATTTTCAGCATGATGTGGCATTTTGCGATGATGATAACTCTGTGCATGTTGGTCCTATGATGATGATTTATATATGTAAATTGCTCTACTCTCTATGCTCTACATGATGGTTGCAGTTGCATTCATTTTAGGATCCATCTACATGTCATAATCTTTGTTGCAAAAGTGCCTCATGATGTTACTGTAGAAAACTGTTAATATTTGTCACTTTGTCATTTTTGTGTGAATTAATACATGCACCATATAAGCAACTTGTCAACATGACTTTGGAGCATTTTCATGTCTTCTTGCTGTTAGTATTTATTTCATGCCAAGATATGCCATGATGTGACTGCCATGATCTTGCAAACATGCCTAGTCAATGTTGCTGTTTTAAGTAAAAGCTGTCTGTGATAAAACTTGCCAACTTTGCTTGATGGTTGCCACTAATCTGTAGCTCAAATGCATATGATTCCTTCGTGTGATTTGGTCTATGAAATGTGTACTTTGATGCCATGTCCTTGGTTGCTATGTAATCTTGCTGTAGCTTGTCTATTTGTTGCTCTCAAGTTGCCATCATGTTAGAACTGTTAACCTATTAACAGAATGTTCCATTTTGCAAAAATCATAGTAATTAATCTATTGCTCCTATGATTATGCCCATGTTGTATGTTTTGAGCTCCATGCTATGTACTTCCATTATGTGCCATTTGATGCCATGTTCTAGCACTGTAGCATGTTGTTTTGATGTTTGCAAAGTGCTATGTTGCTGTTTTGGGCAGATTGTTATGATTTGTGTTGGTTGTAATTGTTGAACCGTTGCTCCGTTTTGATCATGTCCTACATGAAACTTGCTTAGAATTGTGTGTAGTTTCATATTGTCATGTTGCATCCTTGAGTTGAGTGTTTGTGATTGATGTTTGCTTGCATGTTGCATTATTGCCATGTTAAACTTGTTTAGCTCATATCTTCTAGACCGTAGCTCCGAATTAAATGTTCTACATATGTAACTTGATTAGAAAAATGCGTAGATCATCATGGTGCATGTTAAATTGCTGTTTGACCACTTTAACATTGTGTTTAATTCAGATCAGTACCAATTTCGAAATTTGCATATGGGGATTTTCCGGAATTGTTATTTGTGTTTCCGGCCTCATTTAAACTTGCCTAGTTGTATGGATTGCTTATGCTTCATCTCTTGCCATGTTTAACAACATTTAAACTTGTCATGCATCATATTTGGTTGTGCATCATGCCATGTTTATGCTTGTGTGTTTACCATGTTGTTTGCTTCTTTCCGGTTATGCTTCTTCTCGATAGTTCCGGTTTCATTGCGATTGTGAGGATTCGTTGAACTACGTTGGTTCATCTTCTTCATGGACTCGTTCTTCTTCCGAGCGGGATTTCAGGCAAGATGATCATGACCTTGGATACCTTTACTATCTTTGCTTGCTAGTTGTCTCGATGCTATCGCTATGTCGCGCTTCCTACCACATATATGTCAGCCTCCCATATGCCATGATACAGCCTCTAGCCACCCTTACCCAGCAAACCGTTGTTTGGCTATGTTACCGCTTTTGCTCAGCCCCTTTCTTATAGCGTTGCTAGTTGCAGGTGCAGTTGTAGGTTGTTCCATGTTGGGACATGGATATCATGGGATATCACAATATCTATTATTTAACTAATGCATCTATATACTTGGTTTTGGGTGGAAGGCTCGGCCTTTTGCCTAGTGTTTTGTTCCACTCATGTCGCCCTAGTTTCCGTAATACCGGTGTTATGATCCTTGATTAGCGTTCCTAACATGCTCAGGGGAATGGGGCCCTCTTGACAGTTCGCTTTGAATAAAACGCTTCCAGCAAGGCCCAACATTTGTTTTAACATTCTCCAACATAATAATACTGAATTAAATAATTAATTTGCATAGGGAGTTAACGCTACCCAAGGATTCTTAATTCCACATAATACAGGAGGGCCAGTGCTGATGTTGCTGGTCCAAAACTAGAGCAGCTTGCGGTACCGCCCGGGGCAACTCGGGAGTTGGTCGCTGTAACCATAGCTCATCCGTCGTGGCCTGAGACGAGATACGCGCGGCTACTATCAGGGTGTCGGCACGTCGGGAGGTCTTGCTGGACTTGTTTTACCATTGTCGAAATGTCTTGTGCACCGAAATTCCGAGGATACTTCGGGCTGACTCGAGGTTGATCGGATTTTCTTGAGGTTAAGGTTTTTCCACCGCAGCCTGTGTTGGTTTATGATGGACCAGGTTGGAACACCCCTGCAGGGTTAAATCTTACGCGAAGCCGTGCCCGCGGTTATGTGGCGACTTGGATATTTATAACCTCCGGTTGTAGAGAACTTGACACTAAATCCTAATTAAAATACACCAACCGTGTGCGTAACCGTGATCGTCTCTTCTTGTGTGGTTTGAACCAAGAAGGGAACACGGTGGGGTTATGTTTGACTCGTAAGTAGGTGTTCAGGATCACTTCTTGATCATTATTAGTTTGCGACCGTTATGCGTAGTTACTCTTCTTATTCTTGTACTCGTAAGTTAGCCACCATACAATGCTTAGTGCTTGCTGCAACCTCACCATTTTACCCTTCCATACCTATTTAAGCTTTGATAGTGTTGTTACCCATGGTTATGGGATTGCTGAGTCCTCGTGGCTCACAGATTACTACAACAACAGATACAGGTACAGGTAATGCGATGATCTGACGCGAGAGTGATGCACGTTTGCTTTTGGAGTTCTTCTTCTTTGTCGATCTTGGGATAGGTTCCGGGTCGGCAGCCTGGGTTAGCAGGGTGGATGTCATTCATGTTTTTCGTTTGTGTTTCATCCGTAGTCGGATTCTGCTCTTCTGTATGATGTTTTCTATGTATTGATGTATTCCTGTGATGACTGTATGTATTTGTATGTATCCCCATCCATTATGTACATGGTATGATGTAATGATATCCACCTTGCAAGCGTCTTCGATATGCGCTTCTATCCCTGGTGGGTCCTCCGAGTCCCTCGAGGATAGGATCGCATATTGGGCGTGACACTAACATGGCCATACTTGACAGTGGCCCACATGTCATATTCTCATAGTCATGCATGTAATGGTCAAAGGGAGTTGACCCAACGGAAATGCTGCTTTTGGCCATATGTGAGATTCAGCTAGACAGAGCAGAGCAAAAGTGAGCACAAGTTAGAGCATTGGGAAAAACTGAGCACAACTAAGGAATGGAGGGCATGAAAATAGAAATCCCTTATTATTAGGTATAGATATAGGGTTGGTCAAACTTAAAAGAACTCCGTACTAGTACACGTAAACATTAGATTGAGGCAACGCTTACCAGATTAATTAGCGCAGCATTGATACGGAATCCTCTGCAAGCGCGTGCACCGCGGCCGCGCGGTCGATCGAACGGTTTGTCATGGTGTCATGCTCGAAGGACATCCACCGAACCTTTTTGTGTGTGTGAAAACAATCCCCAAATATCACGCTACATTTTTTTGCTAGAAAAGTTCTTCATGCTACAATATTTTCATATATTTGAATTTAGCTTCAGTTCATGCTTATTTGGATTTGGACGTTTTAGGTGCACCCTAATAATATTTTTTGAGAGAGATTATGTGTGTGTGACGGAGAGAGAATGTGTGTCTGTGTCTATATGTGTGTTGTGGCGGAAGGGCAATGTGGAGATGGTGTGCCTGTGATAGAGAGGTGTGAATGTGCAAATGATCATGTGTGAGTGAGACATCGAGAGATGCCGAGATATGGTGTATGCATGAGAGAACGGTCTTGTATTTGTGTGTATGTGTCTGAGTGAGAGAGAGATAGAGAAGCATCCATAACACAACAACTATCTCCCTCGATTCGTCCCTTCCTTGCACACTCGGATGTAACACATGCATTAACGCACACATACATTTTCACACCTCGGCCCCTGCTCGCACCAAGGCTACTACATCGCTCTCTCGCGCACGCACAATCTCTTCCCGAAAACCATATTTAGCATGTACCTCTCCATCACATACACCATATACCACACACACACATCTATCTCTCGCGCACATGATAGAGCGATGTATCGTGCACATGATCCCTCTATATTTCTTAAACACTCACGCACATGATGTATCCATCTCGCACCATTAGCCTCTCTCGCCTGCACACACATTCTCTCCCTAGGTTTGATTTCTCTCAATATCTTGCACACAAACACTCCCCTCCTCAGACACTATCTATCCCCGTCCAAGGTTATATAGCGGCCACAGTCGCTTGTGCTCCTCTGCACCCCAGCATGCACAACACCTGGATCTTCAAGGAGGGCATCGGGAAGAACGGAGACATCGAACAAACCGCACTAGAGAATGCGGGGCCATTGGGAAGCAAGACGACGTAAAAGCGGCTGACTAACTCCTTTGCTCTCT
Source organism: Elymus sibiricus (assembly GCA_039707655.1). Classification (NCBI taxonomy): domain Eukaryota; kingdom Viridiplantae; phylum Streptophyta; class Magnoliopsida; order Poales; family Poaceae; genus Elymus; species Elymus sibiricus. The sequence goes on from CM077676.1 coordinate 236,187,592, forward strand.
CTCTCTCTCTCTCTCTTGCACAAAAATATCAATCCCTCACCCCACAAGCACACACACAAGCTCTCCACCCCCTCTCATCCATGTTTTTCGAGCTCTCTCTTCAAACCCTTTGTCTCTTCTCCTTCCACATGTACAAAATTTCGATCGCACGCACACATCTCACTCCCTATATATACATGTCTCCTTCTTTCTCACAGACCTAACTTCTCCCTCCCTATATATATGTCTCTCTCTCGCACACTTCCTCTGTCTCTGTCTGTCTATCTCTCTCTCTCTCTCTCTCATGAGGTTTCTCTCCTACTCTCTCGCCCACATATATACAATATTTCCCACCCTTTGTTTATCTCTTCCATGGGGTGTACATCTTGTCTGTAGCACGCACACATTTCTCTCCCACCATTGCTCCATCTTCACACCCTCTCTCTCTATGCTTCATTCACACATGCAGGAATTCACACATTGGGATGTGTTCAAATGTTGTTTTGGATTGGATCATGTAGAGTTATGATTGGTTTTGTTGCATCCAACTAATTAAAAATTATGAAATGCATTTAGATTTTCATTTGAGTTGGATTATGTGAGTTTGAGTATATTGTCTAGTACTGTAGACTTGGTATTCATTTTGGAATTCAATAGAGATTCTAACTATGGAATTGTATAAACCATTACATTTGAAGTCAATAGCTTAATATATTTATTTCACAACTACATCAAATAATTAATGCCACAACATTAAACTAAGAAAACAGATGTACTCAACACGCCAGACGGGGAGTACAGTGTTACAAATTTTCAGGTCGGCGGCAAAATCTCCCGCTTCCATCGAGATCTCACGCCACCCAGATTCAAGCAATGCGAAATTACCATCATACCCTTGGTCGAATAGGCCGACGGACGGTGTTGGGTCGGGGGTTGCTTTGGTAACTTCACGTTCATCCCGCCTAGCCATCCCCACCCCGCATCCAGAGTACACCTTAATAATGCCCATTTTCTACCCCCACCGCAAAATAGACTTCTCCACGGCACCGCAGCACCCCACAACAAGCCGGCTGCGGTTAGTCGGCCTTCCTGCCCCTCCCCTTCTACATCAGCGCACTCATCCACCGCAATGCATCTGCCTCATCGACGATGTCGTACGCCGCACTGAAGCTGGTCCATCATCGCCGTCGTACATCGCGCAAGAGCCGCTTCCCCGGCGCCATCGTCCACGGTCTCAGATCTGCTTCCTGGAAGCCGATGACAAGCGAGCAGCAGCACCGTCGGCGACAATGAACTGACTCCTGTTGCTGCCCATGATGCACAAATGCTGCTACGACCTTCATGCTCCTCTGTGATTGGTAATGTGTACATTGATTCTCTTAGCAGTATGTGTGCTGTTCCGATTTTGTTCATACCTACCCTTCAAATTTCTGTGCTGCTATTGTTCCCCATTCCTGGCTGCTATTGTTCCAGTAAAAGTAATTGGTTATAGCTTGCATTATCCAACAAAATATCATCTTGTAATTGGGTGTCGCTCCTGTATTGTGGTGTGCTTACGTAGGTTCTTCATCTCTAACCAGTAGTGTGGCAGATGATTCAAAGTTTTTTAGAATAGCAGGGAGGTGATCGCCCTGTTCTATTAACTCAGAATGAAACCAGAACATAGTTCTAGCAAAGTTGAATAACCACAAAGTAGGATATTAAAAATTACTCGTACCAACATTGCAGATGAGTGCTTTAATGTTGCCTACAAGATGTGTGAGTATTACTATATTTTTCTTGCCATGTTGGGATTTTATAAAACTACTAATGCCAACATGCAGAGGGGCAATGAAGATCAAATATGGGATGTTGGGGACATCTTCAAGGAACGTCGCAAGATAAAGACGAGCCAAACCAAACCTGTAAAACGAGCTTTGGTAAGTAACAGCCTTTCAATTACTTTGACATGGTATATATGTGTCTGGCAACAGTATTGTAGACAAGACCAGGCCAGGCCTTGGGCAAGCCCCGAGTCGAAAACAGCGTCAAACAATGTTGTGTGCTTGGCTAGGGTTCTTGCCATGCAATCCAGCAGTGTGGCAAATTATTAAATAGTAATAGGCAGGACAAACAATTGCCTCTACACTTGATTAAGCTCTCTATCATTTGTAGGATCTCAATTTACTCACTAGACCCACCATGCCGTAGGATGAAAAATGATAACCTTTGTAATTTCATGTCGAAGCTAGTTAGTCAAACGCGGCTACAGAGGCCCTGGAGATCATTTGGTTGCCTGTTGTTTTGCTGCAGCTACCCTTGGCTTAGTGCACCCCTCTGCTGGTTTTCCTATTTGGCTTAGCCTTGTGTTCTCTGATGTATTTATTGTAGTTTCTGTAAGCTAGCTCTGCTCGCTATGTAATAAGCACACTCTTAATCGTCCTAATTCTTTCCATTTTAGCTTGATGTAGGAAGTGGGTGTTCTCACCCTAGGAGTCTGTTTTTATATTTATCTTTTTGAACTGACTTCTACTAGTCCTGTTTATGGGGCTTCTACTGACTGGATCTGGGGGGCTCTCACTATTGATCTAAAAAAGAAGTAACTTCTTCATGTCAGGATGCAATTCGTGCGAGGAGGGAAGTATGGTCAACCTCAAGATCAGGTTTTGAGGCTAGTCCTATGTGCCAGTTCCCAAATGATGCTAGATTACACACAAGGTGCCAGTTCCCTAATGATGCCAGATTAGACACAAGGTGCCAATTCCTAAATGATGCTGGATTACACACTAGCCAGGTGGAGTTGTCAAGTGTTCGTGTCCTCGTGGCTCTAGTAAAGGCTGAAAGAAAGCATGCAGCAACCCTTGAGAATGTAGCTGAGTTCTTGAAGAAGCGAAAAGAGCAATCAGATGCTCTCTTCACCCAAGCAAAACAAGAGATGGAAGAAGCTAGAAAGAAGCTAGCAGAGGCAGAGCAGGCTAAGCATCTCCTGCTATCTAAAACTGTTGTGAATCCGAATTTTCATTCATAATAGCTAGGTTCAAATGTTGATCCAGTCAGCATGCATATTGTTATGTGCGTGCATCGATTGAGATGTATGTAAGTCTGTGATGCCGAGATGTGGCACAAAATATATTTTTTCCGGGTCATGTAATAACTTACATTATTTCCAGAACAATAACAGACAAACCATTGGACATGGTATAGTTCACACGCAAGCCATCCAGGTTCAACTTTCACATCAAACTCATGTTCACAGATATCTTCACATTCATAGATAATGTTCAGAACCAACTAATGACCATAGTTGAAATAGTTTATGCATCCCAATGATTCACTTCAAAGGTAAAAAGAAAGATGTGAGTTGGATTACAAATAAAGAAAAATCTCTTGTTCTTAGTACTAACATCAATGCTTCTCCGAAACAACATTTAGTTCAAAGCCATAACACAAATTCCTTCTGAGATCATTGATGAAAAAGCTGCATTCTCTACCAATGGCATTGGAGGGACCCCCATATAATTTTGTGGAGTTCCACTAAAATTGAGGTATCTACTTTTGTTTGCACAAACATGCCTGAGATGGAGAATGACATCCATGTTTGGGCACTAGATTGACAGTAGCATATTACTCCCTGTGTGACATTGCATCACTTTTCAAGTGGCATTGGATTGACAGAAATAAAACAATGGCAATATAAGGGCATGGCGATATTGGGCGCGCCAACACCATGCAAAGTACCTCCACAGATGCAATAAATTGGCGAGGCAGAGCTGGTTGCCGAGAGCAACAAACATATCAGTGCGAGCACAACAAAACTAGACCGTACAAAATTAATTACATTTTGGACATTTTTTTAACTAAACGCGAAGCTCGTTTGGCTCTGGAGGTAATATTCTAATGCCGGCCGCGGCGGCCGTCCGTGCCTTCCGCCTCCATGGCCTCCGCCATAACTTCCCTATGTCCGGCTGTGCTGCAGCCGTAGGGGATGACTCAGGGGAAGAGTGGCTCCTCCGCTTCCGTGAAGCCGAGGTGGGGGTCCATGGTGTTGTGCGCTAAACCGGGCAACACACCGGGTGTGTATGCCAGTGACGCGGTGGCGGTGGCCTTGGTGGGGCCCAAGCGGCGGCGGCTCCCATGGTCTACTTTTCCTCAGTGTCATCGGCGGCCGCGGAGGTGCTGGCCGCCTCCGTCGGCAAGCTGTGGTTCCGCCAACGTTTGTAGCGGATGGCGTGGCCAGCCACAGTACACTGGACGCCGTGCTCCCCTGCGTGCTGGTGTGGAGCAACTGGCCACTCCTCTGCGAGCTGGCTTGGAGCAGTGAGTTGCTGCACCAGGGGCCAGCTTGGAGCGGCGGCTTGCTCCTCCGCTTGCCCGTCTGCAGCCTCGCCCATGGTACTGACGGCCTGGGGCGGGGAGGGAGGTGGAGCAGCGAGTTGACTGGCTCATATCCGGCAGGCTCGGCTTGGCACGTAGCCGACTTTTATGCAGGCTGCTATGGAGAATGTGGAGAAAATGGTGCAAGGAAGAGATGGGGTGCGGAGGTGTGGTGTGGTTCTTGCCAGGCGTCTGGCCTCGTTTAACTTGCGGGGGGACGCGAGGAGCCAAGTGGCGTTGTGTTGAATGCCGGTAGGCTCACGGACGGACGTGTGGCCGGAGTTGGTTTCTCGGCACACGCGAGGGTTCAATGGAGGTAGGCGGGGCAGTCTGAAGCCGGTTGAATGCGGCGAGGAGGCGTGTTTTGCCTAGCGTGCAGCGGGTGCCGCTTTCTCGGCCGGTCCGCCAGTTCAATGCCTGCACCAGTGAGAGGTCGCGGTCGCTCTGGGACCGGGTGAGAGAGGATGGCACGGTCCGTAGATCGGGATGCGCCGGCAGTGTGTCTCCTCCCTCACCGACGGCGACCGCATCAGCGCTGCATCGCTGCCCTTGCACGGCAGACAGGATCCAATCGGATCTTTCACCGCCGGTGAGGAGAAAGACAATGGCTACCACTCGTCTTGTTTAGATTTGAAGAGGGCGAGAGTGTGAAGGGAGCAACCCTGCCTAGCAGCAAGCGCTGAAACTCCAGTCTACGTGTATAGTGACAATTTTCATTTTTCGCTCCATACCAATCGTTTTAATAAATTGTACAACCCGCCATTGAAAAACGGAACTCTTACCCCGCTAAAAAATGTATCTTATAAATGTGGCAATTCAATCAGTAGCAAGCCACCGCCTCTAGGTCGTTCACGTGTGGTCCTGGACCGTCAACACCTGCGGATGAAATTATCACGCGAGCTGGCTCTTCGTACAAAAGTGCGCTCCACCACATACCTGATACCTGCGCATGCTGAAATCGTGCACCTACGGGTTTATTTGTTTACGGTGCGTTATGTAACTCTCATGCATGCGAGACAGCGAGAGACCGACTGCGTGCGCCTCTTCTCTTCGTATATGTACTGCAGTGTTTGTGTGATGTCCAAAAAATAATAATAATGCTCCAGTGTTCCTGTGGGGACCGTTGGATCGTCGATCAAACGGACACAGGTAGAGGTCGTAAAAAATTGCAGAAAACCCCTCAAAGAGTCTCAAAATTTCTCTCATGTCCAGAGGTTGTATCCACGATCCAACAGCCCGAGAACTCTCGTATCATGGGAGCATGGGAGGCCTTGGAGCACCAGATTTTTTCCTACAAGGGATCATCCTACAAACAAATGGTGTGTGTGCATGAGAGCCAGCATAGAGAAAGAGAGTAACCTAGAGAGAGAGAGGGGGGAGAGCATGCATATGAGAGATCAACCTCGAGATAGATCGTGTGTCTGAAAGAGAGAGGGAGAGAGGGAGAGAGGAGGGAATGCATGTGTGAAAAGACACGAAGAGTGTGTGTGTGCGAGAGGTATCGACATAAAGAGAGACGGTAGCTAATGTGTGTGCACGATCGAGAGAAATAGAGGTTGACAAAAGATCGAGGATCAGAGAGAGACTTCGGAGTATGCGGGTGTGAGAGAGGTAGGGAAGAAGGCTCGGTGATCGATGGAGCGCGTGTGTGTGCGACGGAGAGAGAATGGGAGAAGTCACATTGAGTACACATGAATTGTTAGGGAGCGAGATACATTGTGTGCAAGGGAGGCCTAGAGAGACGGGGTGCGCGGAACAAAGGGGCCTACAAACATTACGCGAGAGAGACCTAGAGAGAGCGCTGGAGAAAGAATGCCGAGTGCGTGTGTATGTGTGCTACGTAGAAAGAGAGTTCTTGCTAAAAACAAATAGGGAGTGCGGGAGACACTACACAGAGAGGGCGTGTTTAAAGAAGGGGCAAGATATCTACATAGATACAAGGAGCGCGAGAGAGACATCATATACGAGAGAGGGGAAGCGAGAGTGTGTAATAGATGGATAAACCTAGCCAGAGGCTGGTCGATAAGTGTGTGTGGGAGGGACAGGAGTCGGGTGTGCGAAAGGGAGAGTTGTGTGTGTGTGTGTGAGGGAGACGGGAGTCGGGAGGGGGCGGGCGAAAGCAAAGATGTGTGTGTGTGTGTGTGTGTGTGTGTGTGTGTGTGTTTGTGAGAGAGTTATAGAGAGAGAGAGAGTGTGTGAGTGAGTGAGATGGCACGGTAAACGTGCAAGCTTATTGTCCTAAAATTTGAACGAAGCGGCGAAACACCCAGTCCCTCCTTGGCTGTAACCGCCCGAAATTACTGCCTATGCCCTGACACGCAAAACCCGCTGGCTCGATTTCTATAGGTCTCGACAGGGGTAGGTTTATAATTTCACTCAAACGTGACATAACCGCCTCTCTCCCCGATTCATACACGGTGGGTGCCAAAACACAGTCTCTCCTCGGGCGAAATCGGCTCTCACCCCGATTCATACACGGTGGGCGCCAACAGTGGGCGCCAAAACAAACTCTCCTCGGCCGAAATCGCTCTCGGCAAATATTCGGGGTATGTGAGATTACCGCCCTACCCCGAACCGACCAATATTGCTCTGATGTCCGAAATTTTAAACAGGGGCTAAGTTTGTAACTTTCCCCGCATCTGAGACAAGCGCGTCCCAAAGACATGGTTCCCCCTACCTCTCTCCCTCCATTTCCCCATTCGTATTCCGTGGGCGCCAAAACACCCTCTCCACCCCAGCCTCCTCCGTCCGCCACCCCATCTACCACCGTCCTCCTCCACCATGCCAGAGCTGATACCCCGACGCCGTCGTCCATTACAAGAGATCGATGTCTCTCATCCACGGCTCCGGACTAGGATCCTTGCATCACGTCCTCTCGCTTCATCCGTGCTGTCTTCCACCTTGCCGGGGCTGCTCCTATGACCGTCTCGTCCACTGCGCTGGGACATATCCTCCGCCGCCACCGTTTACCCTGCCAGATCTGCTTCCACGCCGCCGACAGCCATCGCAAACGCATGTCGAGGTATGACCAAGACAATCTATGGGACCAGCAAAGATCCCTTTGCAGTTCGGCTATGGGGATCAACGAGCACAAGGTGCGGAATCAGCAGCACAAACACACAGATTTACCCAGGTTCGGGCCGCTATGAAGCATACAACCCTACTCCTGCTTTGATTGTATTATGGTGGGAAGCACAAGTACAAGGAGCGCAATTTGCCGGCAAGATGCTCGGGAAGTGCAGCTACACGCGTAAGTTGTGCAAAGTGTCGACCCTTCTACCAGTAGCCATGGGCCTCCTTTTATAGGTTAAGGGGTCACCACAATGGCAAAAAGGTAAATACATGATGATTTGATAGGAACAGTACTATCATACCTAACTCTGCTGGACTAGGACAAACGCATTAAATGAGCCATTAGGTGTCATGTGGAGGAGGAGCTCCGGCATGGTTTCTGCACCGCTCGCCCAGCTACCTCCTATTAGCTTGACACGCCATTAGGACGGGTGTCATTAAAGTTGATCCTCCTTCCAGCGTGCTAACACGTGCCCCGACAAGCCTCACCAAACAGCCTGCCCGCTCGACACCTCATCGACAAGTGACAAGATGACCGATGAGGTGGAACGGTGGCGAAGCAGAGAGGGCTTTCCGGCACAGAGCTTGCCGGGTCTTCGTCTTGCCAGTGTGTAGATTGCTGGCAAGTGCAGTCTTGATCTTCAGTACTAACTTAGTACTTCTTGATGACCTGCCTCGAGGTCTTCTTCATTCTTTTATCAACCAAGTCTTGAATCTTGATGGTAGCAATCCTCCGGCAAGCCCTAGCCACCAGGAAGGCTGCAACTGTCTGTGCATAAGTCAGGGTATAAAAAATGCCCATGTTTTTATACACTGACAGGAGCCCCCGGACCTGGGCCACACGCGCGTCCGAAGCGTCGTTGTGCTAGGCCCAAACAGATGCACAAACGCACGTGGCAGGAAATTACTGCCATAATCTTCGTGATGATGGTTTCTTCTGCACGCTCACGACACGCATTAAATGCGAGACGTGGGAGAGGTGGGCTGGAACGGCGGTTTGAGGTAGTGCGCCAACAAAAGCGTTGCCACGTTGGACAGTAAAGAGCCAGCCCCCCACGCCTTCCCCATAAAAAGGCAACCACGAGGGGGCGCTGCTCATTCACTCCCGTCTTCCCCAATGTAGCCACTGCTCCATTGCCTTCCTCCTTGCGTCAGAACAGAGTTCACCGCCGCCGCTGCACTACCCCGCTCTCCTTCCATTCGATTCCTTTCTCCAAAGACTGCCATGGTGCCGAAGAGAGCTGCGAAGCCCGTCAATTCAGTGGCGGAGGAGAAGAAGGCCGCAAAGGCAGCATGGCGGAACGACAATGCCGTCTTTTCATCGGCACTGACAAATGATGACCTGGAGAAGAAGTACTCATACATGTACGCGGGGAAGACGAAGGATCACGAAGCCATAGTTATGCTCCCAGGATCCCATCCTCCTGCGGACAACCAGTTCTATTTCTTCGCCGGGTACTTTTACTATGGACTGTGCCCACCTTTCTCTGATTTCTTCGTAGAAGTGATGAACTCCTACGGATTCAGACTGTTGGATTTCACACCCAACGCGGTGGCTTGCTTGTCAGTCTTCGCGCACTTGTGTGAAAATTTCTTAGGGATTGCGCCCAATGTAGCCCTGTTCCGACATTTCTTCGTTCCCTAGGTCAAGGACGACGCTCTCTCCGACAACGTCACCTGGATCCCCAGGTTGAACTTGAAGAAACACTATCTGGACGGCAAGCTGCACATCAAGTGGAACGAGTGGCGAGCCGACTCTTGCTGGATAAAACAACAGAACTTCTCGGCATTCTATTAGCTCAGAACCGAGAAGATTGAGAAAGCCGCCAACTGGAGCAACATCGACCCCAATGACGGCAAGCTTGGGGTGGCACTGTACAGGCTTCTCAGTCTCAAGGATGCCGGCTTGACCATTGAAATGGTGGGAGCGGATTTTACTCACCGCCGGATCGCCCCACCACAACAGAGAGGAGGCCGAAAAGCTTGGGATTACAAGAATCCTGCAGATACAATGCATCTGTACTCAGGCCTCAGCAATAACTTGACAGTGATGGAGCATTATAGGCTCATTTATCAGCTCTTCAACAAGGGCTGCAACTTCCATCTACCGGCAAAAGTGATCCCACTTTGCAACAACACCGCCAGAGCATCCATCCTGGCTATGATGCCGGACTGCGACGCCAAGACGGTCCTGAGCACTTGGAAGGTACCTAGCAAGAAGGAAGTGGAAAACTGGTTTGCCGGCTTGGTGGAAAAAGCTGTCAGAGTCAAGGATGGCATGATTCATCTGACAAAGAATGACGAGGAGCAGTTCCTTGTTGCAAGAGCTGAAGAAGTCAAGAAAGCAGCTCGTTCCCGGGCGGCTAGGGGCGTCAACATAGAAGGACGTGCCGAAGAGCATGCCGGAGGGCATGCTACAACTCCGGGAACCAGCAAAGGAGGGAGCACCAAGGATCATCCCGAAGAGCATGTAGGTGAATAGGATCAAGCTAAGGGGTTAGAGGGAGACCAGGAGCAATCTGAAGAATCTTCAAATGAAGAGGAAGAGGAGAGGGCACCTCTCCCTCCTCCTGCTAAGGTGAAGATAGCCATCGCCAAGAAACCTGCCTAGAAGAAGGCAGCGCACACCGAGCAGGCAAGTAAAGAACTTGTCGGCATCAAGGCAGCAGCTACAACTTCCCCGGCTCAGCCTTCCCGGAAACAGCCTCCTCATGGTACCTCTTCCCGGCAACCAACTCCTTCAACCGTAGAAGGTGAAGGCGCTTCCCAGGCCCCGGCCTTGTCAGGCGCGAAGCATGCCAGGAAAATGCCGCCACCATCTACACCCTCCGACGCAGATAACACGGTGCACTGGGACCTGTCTGTCCTTAGTGATCGTGAACAGGAAGAAGAGTAAGCTCATCATTTTGTTCCATCATTCTTGTAATCATCTTGACACTGTTGTTGAATTAATCATCTTGATTGTTTTGATCTTGCAGGGACGAAGTGTAGCTAGCAGAAAGACAAAGGAAGAAGCCCAAAACTACCGAAGAGGGCGAGACGGCAACATGCACTGATCAAGGTGTAATTTCATATGAATTTGGCGGCTCGAGCCCCCAGCGTGAAGCTCACGTCCATTTTCCGCTGGCAAGCACTACCATTGACCCTTCCGCAATGGAGACCGACAAGAGGGTAGAGATTGACCACCAGGAGGAGAGCATCAAGGAATAGATCCTTTGACCGAATCCTCAACTTCAGAGCTACCACAAAGACCTTCACCGACAAGAAACAACCCTCCGCCATAGGAGCACCAAGAAGAGCCTGCATGCATCGAGGCTCCTCCGACAACCGATGTTGCTGCAGACCGAGCGACAGCAACTGACGTTGCTGGAGGAAGAACAACATCCCCTCCACATGCTCATCAAGGTAAGTTCCTTTTCAGTTATCATCTTATCCTTGTCAATCCCTTTTTTATTTCTTGAACTTGATCTATAATTTGAATCCTTTTTGCTCTTTGCATCTCTTTTGTCCTGTAGATCCAACCTCTCCAGAAGAGGGAGAAATCATGGTGGACATAGAGGAAATTGCAAAAAGTGCTGCTGAGGAGGCCGCCAATATTTCTACCCAGGAAGCTGCTACGCCTGCTGTTGAGAAGGCTAGAGAAGCTCCTGCAGAGCTTGAAAAACCCTCCGGTAACGCATCTGGCCTTGTCACAGCAGATGTTGGGATGGAAGATGCTAGCATCGACAAGCTAAACATGGACAACCATCCCAACATATCCGATAAGCAAGCTTTGGCCGGTCCCTTGGAGCCTACCATTCAACAGCTAGAATCTGGAGCTCCCAGCTCATCTGGCGCTGGGGAGCCTACCTTTGAAGATGCAATTGCAGGAATCCTAGTACCCTTCTCTCGCAATGCCACTGCAACAGACAGCCCTGATGACAGCGATGCAGATCTTGTTTTCTTGGAGACGATGGCTGCCAGCTTCAAGGATGTACAAAATCACTATAGCAAACGCTGGGAGAGGCTCAGTACACAACACCAGACCATGGATCTGGTTGAGTAGAGGCTAAAAGAGAAGGTGGAAGAGATCTGCAAGTGGTATGATGAGAAATTCCAGAGCATCAAGAGACAGGAGGAGAAGCTTGCCGCTATGAATGAAAAAGCAGCGACCTTGGACGGCAAGTTGGTGGAGCACGAAATGCAGCTCAATGCCAAAGAAAAGAATCTTATTGCCTGAGAAGAGATGCTTGCCGCCAAGCTCCGCACTAAGGATGACGAGATTCAAACTCTGCTTGCCAAATGAACTCAAGAGCTAGAACAGAACCACAAGGAGACCCTTGCCGCTCAAGCTCAAGAACATGCCGGCAAACTCAAGGAATCTGCAGACACCGTTGCCGCTGGCGAGGCCGTCAAGGTCGACTTGGAGGCCAAGGTGAAGAATCTTTAGGAGGATCTTATCATCCGCGAGAAGGAGATTGCCAATCTTCAGGAATCAGCGCGGAATGCAACTCACACCTTGGCGGAGCTACAAACGCAGCTCTCATCCAAGACCAAGGAACTCTCTACTGCTGCTGATGCCAAAGCTGATCTTCAACTGAAGCTCTCCACCATGGAGAAAAACCTTGAGGCCACCAAGGACAAGGAAGTGATCTAGACAAAGGAGCTCGAGGACGCATAGAGTGCTCTGACAGCCGCCGAGGAAAAGTTTGACCAGCTGAAGAGTTCGTTTTCCCTCTGGACCGGCAAACTTGTTGATATCGCTGAACGCCTGTCTGCTCAACTAGCGGTCATGGACATGAAGAGCTAGAGATTCACTGTCAATGACAAGGAAGCCACCAGCGTCAGGCTATCCAAGTTCTTCGAGGGCCTTATCAAAGGACTGGAGATATATCATAATGAGCGAGCTGCTTGTTTTGCCGACGAGTCCAGAAAATTGCTCGTGACATCCTTTACAAGGTGCTCATCAAGCTCGTATACCGCAATCGCAGCGTCGACCTCTCCGGTGCCTTCACGAACTTGCCAAAGAACGCTGACATCGCTACCATCGACAAGATTGTAGCTCCGATAGCCGAGTGGGTTGGCCAAGTCTACAGGACGCAGGGTCATTTGAAGAACTAGCCTTGCCGTTACATCTTGTCGCTAGTGTAGTCCATGTAAAAGATAAATTATCTTAAGTTAGAGCTGCACTGAACTTCGATGTAATATGACTTGTGTATTTTGAATGAATTTATGCCCCTTTCCTTATATGATTCTGCCCTTTTATGTTTTATACCCTATGCTTGTCGGAAACTTGCCGGCGCGCTTAGCCTGCCGCTAGCGCTTGAGGAACGGATCCTTAGCAGCTTGTCGGAAATGCCGCTTTCTGGCAAGATATACTTACTGGTCTTGACGCAGCTTACTTATACTGTTGAGTGGACTCGAAACAGAAATAAGAGCGTGAGAAATCCCGATAAGATTCCTTCGTGTGTAGGTTTTTCATGCAAAGACGTAAATCGTTCAAGGAAAAATAGAAACTACAACAAAGAAATTTTGTTTCAAAGCTTTACAACTTAGCTTTTCTTTGCTGTACTTCTTGTCGTGAATGATATCTTGAACGTCATTTATGGTATCCATACCGTCACTCTCCCCGGGAAACTTGCACGCGAGGAACACTTCATTCCTTTGAAAAAAGAAAGAAGAGAAAAGAGGAGGCTGGAACCTTGATGGTTCGTCAATCATTTCATACAAGGCAAAAATGTAACACAACATTGCATACAATACATAAATAGATATATACTTTGACAAAAAGTTGTGAAAGACTTAGCTTTATTAAACTATGCATGGGATCTATGCTCGGCTTTGTATAAAGGATTACATGCCTTGGTGGCCAACTTGTACAAAAGATGTTGCCGGGAAGCCTGGCAACTGCGCCTTATGGGTAGAACTTGCGAAGATGCTCAATATTCCTTGAGTTTTGCAAGCGAATGCCATCTTTGGTCGCCAAACGGATTGATCCAGGTCTGGTAACTTGAACCACCCAATAAGGGCCTTCCCACTTCGGTGTCAACTTGTTTGAACCCTTGCCAGACTGGATCCGTCGAAGGACAAGGTCACCTTCCTCAAGTTGCCGGGGGTGCACTCTGTGGCTGTGGTAGCGGCGCAAAGCTTGCTGGTATCGACCAGCACACACTGCGGCTCAAAAACTGTCCTCCTCAAGGAGCGTAGCATCGTCATGCCTTGCTTCTTCTTGATCGGCTTCGTCAAAAGCTTGTACCCGAGGAGATCCGTACTTGACTTCTGTGGGGAGCACCGCTTCTGCACCATATACAAAGGAGATGGGTGTTTCGCTGGTAGCTCGATTTGGTGTCGTCCCGAGTGACCAAAGAACTGCCGGCAACTCATCAACCTAGCGTCTTCCGCACTTGTGCAGCCTGTCAAAGGTTCTCGTCTTGAGCCCATGCAACACTTCAGAATTGGCTCTCTCCGCCTGCCCATTGCTTCTCGGGTGAGCAAAGGAGGCGTAGCAGATCTTGCTCGCAAGCTCTTGGCAGTATGCTATGAAGGCGCGACTGGTAAACTGGGTGCAGTTGTCGGTAATGATCCTGGTGGGCACACCAAAACGGCAAACCAGACCCTTAAAGAACTTGACGGCTGACTGTGCTATAACTTTCCTTACTGGCTCTACTTCAGGCCACTTTGTGAACTTGTCGATTTCTACGTACAAGAACTCAAAGCCCCCCTTCGCACGGGGGAATGGGCCGAGAATGTCCAGCCCCCAGACCGCAAATGGCCACGAGAGAGGAATCGTTTGAAGAGCTTGAGCTGGTTAATGTATGTTGTTTGAATGGAACTGGCATGCTTCACACTTGGTTACTAGTGCAGTTGCATCCTGGAAGGCAGTGGGCTAATAGAAACCTTGCCGGAAAGCTTTTCTGACAAGAGCATGTGACCCAATGTGGGAACCACAGATGCCTCCATGTATCTCCGCCAGCAGCGCTTGTCCATGTTCACGGGATATACACTTCAATTTCAAACCATTTGGCCTCTTTCTGTGTAGAATGCTGTCAACAAACTGGTACATACTCGACTGTCGTGCTACTCTTTCAGCTTCTTCTTGTTCGTCGGGAAGTTAACCTGTTTGAAGGTAATCGACAATCAGTTGCGCCCATGCCAGAGCCTGTGGCTCGACGACAAGGAGCAATGGCTCTTCTCCCTCTCCGGGAGCGCATGTCTCAATGGCAAGAGCTTGGTTCTCTGGAGATTGCCGCTCATCGGCAAGAGAGGTCTTATTGGCGGTGTTAAGCTTGTTGGCGACTATTGGTAGCTCTGCCAGAAAGTAATCACCAGAATTTAATTTTCTCCTCTTTGCCGGCATCATTGATGGTGTAACGGATGGCTGAGTTAGTTGTAGCATGAAAGTCCCTGGTTCCACAGGAATCCTTTCAGTGGCAAGCTTTGACAAGTGATTTGCAACTTCATTTTGAGCACGCGGGACATGCTCAAGCTGCAGACCGTCAAAATGCTCCTCTAACTTCCTCACTTCATCAACATATGCTTCCATCAAAGGGCTCTGGTAATCTTTGTTGATGGGGAACGTTGCATGAAAATCAAAAAATTCCTACGAAACACCCAAGATCTAATCTAGGAGATGCATAGCAACAAGAGGGGAGTGTGTCTACATACCCTTGTAGACCGAATGCGGAAGCGTATATAACGCGGTTGATGTAGTCATACACTTCGCGATCCAATCACGATCTAGCGCCGAACGGACGGCACCTTCGAGTTTAGCACACGTTCAGCTCGATGGTGTCCTATCCTTCTTGATCCAGCAAGAGAGGGGGAGGAGGTAGATGTGATCGGAACCAGCACGGTGGCGTGGTGGTGGTGGCAGCAGTGGAATTCCGGTAGGGCTTCGCCAAGCTCGTACAGGAAGGTGGTGGAGGAGTATACGGGAGAGAGGGAGGCGCCGGGCGGAAGGGTGCAGCCCCCTGTGCCCCTCCCCACTATATATAAGGGTGAGGGGGAGGGCGCGCCGGCCCTAGCCCCTCCTCTAAGGGAGGGGGCGGCGTCCCTAGGGGTGGCTTGCCCCCCAAGCCAAGGGGGGCGCCCCCATCTAGGGTTCCCCCAAATCCTAGGCGCATGGGACCATAGGGGGAAGTGGCGCCCAGCCCACTAGGGGCTGGTGTGCCCCCCTTTGCTGTCCATGTGGCCCTCCGGGGTAGGTGGACCCCCCCAGTGGACCCCCGGAACCCCTTCGGTGCATCCGGTACAATACCGATATACCTCCGAACTTTTCCGTCGACCAAAATAGGACTTCCCATATATGAATCTTTACCTCAGGACTATTCCGGAGCTCCTCGTGATATCCTAGATCCCATCTGGGACTCCAAACAACCTTCAGACTTTCCACTGTTAATATCTCATTACTACCCGAGCGCTATCAAACGTTAAGCGTGTGACCCTACGGGTTCGGAACATGCAGACATGACCGAGACTCCTCTCCGGTCAATAACCAATAGAGGAACCTAGATGCCCATGTTGATTCCTACATATTCAACGAAGATCTTTATCGGTTGAACCACGATGTCGAGGATTCAGTTAATCCCGTATGCAATTCCCTTTGTCTGGCGATATGTTACTTGCCTGAGATTCGATCGTCGGTATCTCCATACCTAGTTCAATCTCATTACCGGCAAGTCTCTTTACTCATTCCGTAATACAAGATCTCGTGGCTAACTCATTAGCCACATTGCTTGCAAGCTCTTTATGATGTTGTATTACCGAGAGGGCCCAGAGATATCTCTCCGTCATACGGAGTGACAAATCCCAGTCTCGATCCGTGCCAACCCAACAAACACCTTCGGAGATACCTGTAGAGCACCTTTATGATCACCCAGTTAAGAAGTGACGTTTGGATACACACTAAGTATTCCTCTGGTGTGAGGTAGTTGCACGATCTCATGGTCTAAGGAACAGATACTTGACATGAAGAAAGCTGTAGCAAATAAACTAATCGATCTGATGATAAGCTTAAGGTTGGGTCTTGTTCATCACATCATTCTCCTAATGATGTGATCCCGTTATCAAATGACAACTCATGTCTATGGTTAGGAAACCTTAACCATCTTTGATCAACGAGCTAGTCTAGTAGAGGCTTACTAGGGATACAGTGTTGTCTATGTATTCACACATGTATTTAAGTTTCCGGTCAATACAATTCTAGCATGAATAATAAACATTTATCATGAACAAGGAAATATGTTAATAACCAATTTATTATTGCCTCTAGGGTATATTTCCAACAGTCTCCCACTTGCACTAGAGTCAATAATCTAGTTTACATTGTAATGAATCTAACACCCATGGAGTCCTGGTGCTGATCATGTTTTGCTCGTGGAAGAGGGTTAGTCAACGGGTCTGCCACATTCAGATCTGTGTGTACTTTTGCAAATCTTTATGTCTACAATGCTCTGCTTGAAGCTACTCTAGCTAACTGCTCCACTATTCAATACGTATCCGGATTGAGAACTTCTGTCATTTGGATCAGTGTCCCAAGCTATCATCGACGTAACCCTTTACGACGAGCTTATCTTCACCTCCATAAACGAGAAACATGTCCTTAGTCCTCTTCAGGTACTTAAGGATATTCTTGACCGCTGTCCAGTGATCTACTCCTGGATCACTTTGGTACCTCCCTGCCAGACTTATGGCAAGGCACACATCAGGTCTGGTACATAGCATGGCATACATTGTAGAGCCTATGGCTGAGGCATAGGGGGCGACTTTCATCCTTTCTCTTTCTTCTGCCGTGGTCGGGCTTTGAGTCCTACTCAATTTCACACCTTGCAACACAAGCAAGAACCCCTTCTTTGACTGGTCCATTTTGAACTTCTTCAAAATCTTGTCAAGGTATGTGCTCTGTGAAAGTCCTATCAGGCGTCTCGATCTATCTCTATAGATCTCGATGCCCAATATGTAAGTAGCTTCACCCAGGTCTTTCATTGAAAAAATCTTGTTCAAATAACCCTTTATGCTTTCCAGAAATTCTATATCATTTCCAATCAACAATATGTCATCCACATATAATATTAGAAATGCTACATAGCTCCCACTCACTTTCTTGTAAATACAACCTTCTCCATAAGTTTGTATAAAACCAAAAGCTTTGATCACCTCATCAAAGCATATATTCAAACTCCGAGATGCTTGCACCAGTCCATAGATGGATCGCTAGAGCTTGCATACTTTGTTAGCATCCTTAGGATAGACAAAACCTTCCGGTTGCATCATATACAACTCTTCCTTAAGAAACCCGTTAAGGAATGCTGTTTTGATGTCCATCTGCCAGATCTCATAATCATAAAATGCGGCAATTGCTAACATAATTGTAATAGACTTAAGCATCGCTATGGGTGAGAAGGTCTCATCGTAGTCAACCCCTTGAATTTGTCGGAAACCCTTTGCGACAAGTCGAGCTTTATAAATGGTGACATTACCATCAGTGTGTGTCTTCTTCTTAAAGATCCATTTATTCTCAATGGCTTGCCGATCATCGGGCAAGTCCACCAAAGTCCATACTTTGTTCTCATACATGGATCCTATCTCGGATTTCATGGCCTCAAGCCATTTGTCGAAATCCGGGCTCATCATTGCTTCTTCACAGTTCGTAGGTTCGCCGTTGTCCAACAACATGACTTCCAGGACGGGATTACCGTACCAGTCTGGTGTGGAACGTACCCTGGTCAACCTACGAAGTTCAGTAGTAACTTGATCCGAAGTTTCATGATCATCATCATTAGCTTCCTTTCCTTTTGGTGTAGACATCACGGGAACTTCTTTTTGTGATGCGCTACTTTCCAATTCAAGCGAAGGTATAATTACCTCATCAAGTTCTACTTTCCTCCCACTCACTTCTTTCGAGAGAAACTCCTTCTCTAGAAAGGACCCATTCTTAGCAACAAAGATTTTGCCCTCGGATCTGTGGTAGAAGGTATACCCAATGGTCTCTTTAGGGTATCCTATGAAGACGCACTTCTCCGCTTTGGGTTCAAGCTTATCAGGCTGAAGCCTCTTTACATAAGCGTCGCATCCCCAAACTTTATGAAATGACAGCTTAGGTTTCTTGCCAAACCACAACTCATATGGTGTCATCTTAACGGATTTAGACGGTGCCCTATTTAAAGTGAATGCGGCTGTCTCTAATGCATAACCCCAAAATGATAGTGGAAAATCGGTAAGAGACATCATAGAACGCTTCCAATAGAGTATGATTACGATGTTCGGACACACCATTACGCTGTGGTGTTCCAGGTGGCGTGAGCTGTGAAACAATTCCACATTGTCTCAAGTGCATACCAAACTCATAACTCAAATATTCACCTCCAGACCAGATCGTAGAAATTTAATTTTCTTATTACGATGATTCTCCACTTCACTCTGAAACTCCTTGAACTTTTCAAATGTTTCAGATTTGTGTTTCATTAATTAAATATACCCATATCTACTCAAATCATCTGTGAAGGTAAGAAAATAACGATATCCACCGCGTGCTTCAATACTCATCGGACCGCATACATCGGTATGTATTATTTCCAACAAGTCACTTGCCCGCTCCATTGTTCCGAAAAACGCGGTTTTAGTCATCTTCCCATGAGGCATGGTTCACATGTCTCAAATGATTCATAATCAAGAGATTCCAAAAGTCCATCAGCATGGAGTTTCTTCATGCGCTTTACACCAATATGACCTAAGAGGCAGTGCCACAAGTATGTGGTACTATCATCATTAACTTTGCATCTTTTGGCATCAATATTATGAATATGTGTACCACTACGATCGAGATTCAACAGAAATAAACCATTCATCATGGGTGCATGACCATAAAAGATATTATCCATACAAATAGAACAACCATTATTCTCTGTCTTAAATGAATAATCGTCTCGCAATAAACAAGATCCAAATATAATGTTCATGCTTAACGCAGGCACCAAATAACAATTATTCAGGTTCATAACTAATCCCGAAGGTAAACGTAGAGGGAGCGTGCCGACGGCTATCACATCAACCTTGGAACCATTTCCAATGCGCATCGTCACCTCGTCCTTAGCTAGTCTCCGTTTATTCCGCAGCTCCTATTTCGAGTTACAAATATTAGCAACCGAACCAGTATCAAATACCCAGGCGCTACTACGAGCACTAGTTAGGTACACATCAATAACATGTATATCAAATATACCTTTGTTGACGTTGCCAGCCTTCTTATCTGCCAAGTACTTGGGGCAGTTCCACTTCCAGTGACCATTCCCCTTGTAATAGAAGCACTCAGTCTCAGGTTTGGGTCTAGCCTTGGGTTTCTTCATGGGAGCGGCAACTGGCTTGCCATTCTTCTTGAAGTTCCCTTTCTTTCCCTTGCCTTCTTCTTGAAACTGGTGGTCTTGTTGACCATCAACACTTGATGCTCTTTCATGATTTCTACTTCCGCGGCCTTTTGCATCGCGAAAAGCTCAGGGATCGTTTTCTCCATCCCTTGCATATTATAGTTCATCACGAAGCCTTTGTAGCTCGGTGGCAGTGACTGGAGAACTCTCTCAATCGCTACTTCATTCGGAAGATTAACTCCCAACTGATTCAAGCGGTTGAAGTACCCAGACATTTTGAGTACGTGCTCACTAATGGAGTTGTTCTCCTCCATTTTGCAGCTAAAGAACTTGTCGGAGGTGTCATACCTCTCAACCTGGGCATGAGCTTGAAATACCAATTTCAGCTACTGGAACATCTCATATGCTCCGTGGTGCTCAAAATGTCTTTGGAGCCCCGGTTCTAAGCCGTAAAGCATGGCGCACTGAACTATCGAGTAGTCATCAGAACGTGCCCGCCGGACGTTCATAACATCTGTAGGCGCATCTTGAGGGGGTGCATCACCAAGCGGTGCATCAAGGACATAAACTTTCTGTGCAGCAGTGAGGATAATCCTTAGATTATGGACCCAGTCCATATAGTTGCTACCATCATCTTTCAACTTTTCTTTCTCTAGGAACGCATTAAAATTCAGGGGAACTACAACGCGAGCCATTGATCTACACCATTAATTTGCAAAGACAATTAGACTAAGTTCATGATAATTGGTTCTTCTAATCAAATTACTAAAGAACTCCCACTTAAATCAACATCCCTCAAGTTGTCTAAGTGTTACATGATCCACATCAACTGACCCATGTCCGATCATCACGTGAGATGGGGCAGTCATCAATGGTGAACATCTCCATGTTGATCATATCTACTATATGACTCATGTTTGACCTTTTGGTCTCTCGTGCTCCGAGGCCATGTCTGTACATGCTAGGCTCGTCATGTTTAACCCAAGTATTCTGCATGTGTAAAACTGGCTTACACCCGTTGTATGCGAATGTAGAGTCTATCACACCCGATCATCACGTGGTGCTTCGAAAGGACGAACTTTCGCAACGGTGCATATTTAGGGAGAGCACTTTTATCTTAAAATTAAGTGAAGGGATCATCTTATAATGCTACCATCATCCTAAGCAAAATAAGATGCATAAAAAGATAAACATCACATGCAATCAATATGTGACATGATATGGCTATCATCATCTTGTGGTTTTGATCTGCATCTCCAAAGCACCGGCATGATCTCCATCATAACCGGCATGACACCATGATCTCCATCATCATGATCTCCATCATCATGTCATCACATGGTTGTCTCGCCAACTATTACTTCTACAACAATTGCTAACGCATAGCGATAAAGTAAAGCAATGACATGGCGTTTAATGATTGACACGCAGGTCATACAATAAATTAAAGACAACCCTATGGCTCCTACCGGTTGCCGTACTCATCGACATGCAAGTCGTGAACCTATTACAAAACATGATCATCTCATACATCAACATATATCACATCACGTTTTGGCCATACCACATCACAACATGCCCTGCAAAAACAAGTTAGTCGTCCTCTACTTTGTTGTTGAAATTTTTACGTGACTGCTAGGGCAAACTATAAGAACCATTCTAATCTATGCAAAACAACAACAGTGATATACAAGTTGCCTTTTAACCTTCTATAAGGACCGCCCTCATCAAATCAGATTCAACTAAAGTGGGAGAGACAGACACCCGCAAAGCCACTTTTATGCAATAGAAGTTGCATGTCAGTCAGTGGAACAGGTCTCTTGTGCGTGGACAAGTAAGGTTGGTCCGAGCCGCTTCATCCCACAATACCACCGAATCCAAATAAGACAAAGGAAGTAAGCAATTTGAACATCAACGCCCACAACTTCTTTGTGTTCTACTCGTGCAAATACATCTACGCATAGACCAAGCTAATGATGCCACTGATGGGGAACATTGCATGAAAATCAAAAAAATTCCTACGAAACACCCAAGATCTAATCTAGGAGATGCATATCAATGAGAGGGGAGTGTGTCTACATACCCTTGTAGATCAAATGCGGAAGCGTATATAACGCGGTTGATGTAGTCGTCCTCTTCGCGATCCAATCACGATCCAACCGATCTAGCGCCGAACGGACGGCACCTCCGAGTTTAGCACACGTTCAGCTCGATGGCGTCTTCTCCTTCTTGATCCAGCAACAGAGGGGGTGGAGGTAGATGAGATCGGAACCAGCACGGCGGCGTGGTGGTGGCGGCAACAGCGGAATTCCGGCAGGGCTTCGCCAAGCACGTACGAGAAGGTGGTGGAGAAGTATACGGGAGAGAGGGAGGCGCCGGGTGGAAGGGTGCAGCCCCCTACGCCCCTCCCCACTATATATAGGGGTGAGGGGGAGGGAGCACCGGCCCTAGCCCCTCATCTAAGGGAGGGGGCGGCGGCCCTAGGGGTGGCTTGCCCCCCAAGCCAAGGGGGGGCACCCCCATCTAGGGTTCCCCCAAACCCTAGGCGCATGGGCCCATGGGGGGAAGTGGCGCCCAGCCCACTAGGGGCTGGTGCGCCCCCCTTTGCTATCCATGTGGCCCTTCGGGGCAGGTGGACCCCCCCCCCCCGTGGACCCCCCGGTGGACCCCCGGAACCCCTTCGGTGCATCCGGTACAATACCGATATACCTCCGAACTTTTCCG
Source organism: Elymus sibiricus (assembly GCA_039707655.1). Classification (NCBI taxonomy): domain Eukaryota; kingdom Viridiplantae; phylum Streptophyta; class Magnoliopsida; order Poales; family Poaceae; genus Elymus; species Elymus sibiricus. Next base: position 236,210,061 of record CM077676.1, read on the forward strand.
GCGACCAAAATAGGACTTCCCATATGTGAATCTTTACCTCCGGACTATTCCAGAGCTCCTCGTGATATCTTGGATCCCATCCAGGACTCTGAACAACCTTCAGACTTTCCACTATTAATATCTCATTACTACCCCAGCGCTATCGAACGTTAAGCGTGCGACCCTACGGGTTCGGAACATGCAGACATGACCGAGACTCCTCTCCGGTCAATAACCAATAGCGGGACCTGGATGCCCATATTGATTCCTACATATTCAACAAAGATCTTTATCGGTTGAACCATGATGTCGAGGATTTAGTTAATCCGTATGCAATTCCCTTTGTCCGGCGATATGTTACTTGCCTGAGATTCGATTGTCGGTATCTCCATACCTAGTTCAATCTCATTACCGGCAAGTCTCTTTACTCATTCCGTAATACAAGATTCTGTTGCTAACTCATTAGCCACATTGCTTGCAAGCTCTCTACGATGTTGTATTACCGAGAGGGCCCAGAGATATCTCTCCATCATACGGAGTGACAAATCCCAGTCTCGATCCGTGCCAACCCAACAAACACCTTCGGAGATACCTATAGAGCACCTTTATGATCACCCAGTTATGAAGTGACATTTGGATACACACTAAGTATTCCTCCGGTGTCAGGGAGGTGCACGATCTCATGGTCTAAGGAACAGATACTTGACATGAAGAAAGCTGTAGCAAATAAACTAAATGATCTGATGCTAAGCTTAAGGTTGGGTCTTGTCCAGCACATCATTCTCCTAATGATGTGATCCCGTTATCAAATGACAACTCATGTCTATGGTTAGGAAACCTTAACCATCTTTGATCAACGAGCTAGTCTAGTAGAGGCTTACTAGGGACACAGTGTTGTCTATGTATTTACACATGTATTTAAGTTTCTAGTTAATACAATTCTAGCATGAATAATAAAATTTATCATGAACAAGGAAATATGATAATAACCAATTGTTCACTTGCCTCACAACAAGCTGCAAGTCACCTCTGATAATCAGCTTCCTGATACCTAGGTCGATTGCAATGCGGAGTCCGGCAAGCAACCTTTCGTACTCAGCAGTGTTGTTTGTGGCCTTCTCCATGGGGAAATGCATTTGAATCACATACTTGAGGTGCTCTCCGGTGGGTGCGACAAGCAGCACTCCAACACCGGCGCCTTGCAGCAAAAAAGCACTGTCAAAGTACATGCCCATTCCTCTATAGTTTCCTTGTCGGCGAGGGATGTTTCTGGTTTCTCTTTGTCTTTCGTTGATGTCCATTCAGCAATGAATTCTACCAAGGCTCTACTCTGAATTGTTGAAGTACTTTCAAACTTCAAATCAAAACTGGACAGTTCCAACGCCTACTCCACTATCCTGCCGGTAGCCTCTGGATTTCTCAAGATGCGCTGTAGCGGAAAGAGAGTAACGACGGTAATCTCATGTGCTTGGAAGTAATGGCGCATCTTCCTTGAGGCCATGAGAAGGCGAAAAAGTAATTTTTGCACACCAGAATATCTTGACCTAGCTCCTTGCAGGAGAGAGCTGACAAAATAGACAGGGCGCTGCACCACTTTCTTCTTCGGCACAATTTGCTGTTCTGTTTCATTTGCCTGCGCTTGATCTGCCTTGTCGACACCTGACCTTGCCGGAGAAGATTCTGGCTTGTCGGCTCTAGGATCTGTGGTTGCTGCCTCCTCGTCATCAACTTCCCTCTCCGCTACTAGTGCAGCACTGACCACTTGATTTGTTGCCGCTAAGTAAAGCAGCAACGGCTCTTGTGGCTTAGGCGCAACTAGACCTGGCGGAGAAGATAAGTATTTCTTCAAGTCTTGGAGTGTGGCCTCCTCTTCTGGGGTCCATTTCATAGGACCTGCCTTTTTCAAGATTTTGAAAAATGGCAAGGCGCGCTTTGCTGACTTGAAAATAAATCTGCTCTGGGCGGCAACACAACCAGCAAGATGCCTCACGTCCTTGACGGTCCTTGGCTTCAATTCCACGTTGAGATACAAAGAACCTGAGAAGCTTTCTGGATGGGACGCCAAACACACACTTCTTGGGGTTGAGCTTCAAGTTGATCTTGCGCAGATTTGCAAATGTCACTTCTAAGTCTTGAATCAGAGTCTCTGCGTGCTTGGTTTTGACCACTATGTCATCCATATATGCTTCCACATTTTTGTGCAGCTGTGGGCCAAATCAAATTTGCACAGCTCTTGCAAATGTTGATCTGGCACTCTTTAACCCGAAAGGCATACGCACAAAGCAGTATGTGCCACATGGAGTTATGAATGCCGTTTTTCCTCATCTTCCTTAGCCATGAAGATCTGATGATAACCAGAATAGGCGTCCAGAAAAGAGAGCAAGTCACAGCTGGTAGTTGAGTCCACAATCTGATCAATCCGTGGCAAAGCAAAAGGGTCTTTTGGACAAGCTTTGTTGATATCAGCGAAATCAATACAAAGTCTTCATTTTCCATTTGACTTGCAAACTACAACAGGGTTGGCTAAACAAGTTGGATGTAGGACTCCCCTAACTAAACCGGCAGCTTCAAGTTTTTGGATTTCTTGGGCTATGAACTCTTGACGCTCCAAAGCCTGCTTTCTGACCTTTTGCTTGACGGGTCTCGCATTGGGACAGATGGCAAGATGGTGCTCAATCACTTCCCAAGGAACACCGGGAATGTCAGATGGTTGCCATGCAAACACATCAACATTCAACCACAGGAAAGTGACGAGCGCACTTTCCTATTTATCATTAAGGGTGGCTCTTAAAGTGAAAGTGCCTCCCGTGCCATCCTCTTTTGCGGAGAGTTGCTTCGTTGCAGGCGCAGCAGCTTTGGCCTTCTTGTTCTTGCCGGCAGTGCTTTCTGGTTCGTCCTCAACAGGCATACTACACTCTGTGGTGCGCTTCCCGGAAGACTTGCCAGAGGTCTTGTGTCGAGGTACGACCAAGACAATCTATGGGATCGATGTGATCCCTTTGCGGTTCGGCTGTGAGAATCAATGTGCACAAAGAGCAAAATCAATAGCATGCACAAGTTTACCCAGGTATGGGCCGCTGTGAGGCGTAAAACCCTACTCCTTCTTTGGTTGTATTGGGTGTGTTTATGCTCAAGTTACAGGGAGCGCAGCTTGTCGGCAAGCTGTGCGGGCAGTGCAGCTACTACGTGCAAATGAGCAAAGTGTCGACCCCTCTACCTGTAGCCATGGACCTCCTTTTATAGGTTAAGGGGTTACCATGGTGGCCAAAAGGTAAATACATGTTGATTAGATAGCTACAGTGCTATCATACCTAACTCTGCCGGACTAGGACAAACGCATTAAATGTGCCGTTAGGTGTCATGTGGAGGAGGAGCCCCGGCAAGGTTTCTGCACCGCTCACCCAGCTACCTCCTATAATCTGGACACGCCATTCGGACGGGTGTCATTAAAGTTAATCTTGCTCGTGTTGACACGTGCCCCTACAAGTCTCACCAAACAGCCTGCCTGCTCAACACCTCATCGACTTGTGACTTGCTGACCGATGAGGTGGAGCGGTGATGAGGTAGAGGGGGCCGGCTTGCCGGCACTGAGCTTGCCGGGTCTTCGTCTTGCCGGTGTAGAGCTTGCCGGTGAGTATTACCTTCATCTTCAGTACTAACTTAGTACTTCTCGATGGCCTATCTTGAGGTCTTCTCCTTGGCTTTATCAACCAAGTCTTGGGTCTTGAAGGTAGCAATCCTTCGGCAAGCCCTAGGCCTCAGGGAAAGCTGCCACTGTTTGTGCATAAGCCAGGGTATAAAAATGCCAATGTTTTTATACACCGACAGGAGCCCCCAGGCCTGGGCCACACATGCGTCCGAAGCGTCATTGGGCTTGGCCCAAACAAATGCACAGACACACGCGGCGGAGAATTACTGCTGTAAATCTTATGATGATGATTTCTTCTGCACGCACACGACGCACATTTAATGCAAGACGTGGGAGAGGTGGGACGGAACGACTGTTTGTGGTAGTCCGCCTGCAAAAGCGCTGCCACGTTGGACAGTAAAGAGCCAGCCCCCCGCGCCTTCCCCATAAAAAGGCAATCGCGAGGGGGCGCTGCTCAGTCACTCCCATATTCCCAACCTAGCCGCCGCTCATCGTCTTCCTCCTTGCACCAGAACAGAATCCACTGCTACCACACCATTACTTTGACCATCTTTCCCTCTTCTCTTGATAGCAGCATGGCTCCCAAGAAAGCCACCAAGCTGACCGAGGCTGAGGTGAAGAAGGCCGCCAAGCCTGTTGACCTGGAGGGGGAGAAGAGGAAGCAGGCCATAGCCGCGCGGCGAAGGGAAAATGTCATTTTCCGTCCATTGACGCTGGATAAAAGCATGCTCATCGATAGGTACGCGTACATGTGGGGAAAGGATACCAAAGACCACATCGCCCTAGTCGTACTCCCCACCGACCTCAAGCCTTCGGCAGACAAGTTTCCATTCTTCTGCGCATACTTCTATTGTGGGCTTTGCCCTTCGTTGTCTGACTTCTTCTCCGAACTGATGTACACCTGTGGGTTCCGGCTTCTGGATTTCACTCCAAACGCCATGACCTGTATGTCAGTCTTCGCCCATATGTGCGAAAACTTTGTTGGAGTCGTCCCCAATGTCTCTCTATTTCGCCATTTCTTCTTTCCTCGCATCGAAGGGGATACTCTTTCTGGAAGCATCACCTTGATTCCCAGAGGCGGCGCCAAGGATGCATACCTCATGGGCTAGCTGCATCTGAAGTGGGAGGAATGGCGGGTGGAGTGGTGTTGGATTCAGGAGAAGGATTTCCCTGAATTTTGTGCTCGCCATCAGAAGAAAGTTCAGCGCGGCAAGGATTGGATCAATTACGGCAAATGCGACGACAAGCTCACCCCGGCACTGAATCGTATCATCCGTCTTAGGGCTATCGGCCTAACCATTGAGATGGTAGGGGCAGATTTCCTCCTGCGACACATTGCACCGCTGCAGAAGAGAAAACGATACGCATGGGAGTACCAAAATGCTGCTGACATCATGCGACTGCATACTGGACTTGACAACAACCTGACGATACTGCAGCACATCAGCTTCTATCACCAACTTTTCCAGACCACCGGCAAGTTTCACTTGTCGGCCCAAGTGATTCCCTTGTGTATCAATTCCGCCAAAGATTCAATCTTGGCGATGATGTCAGAGTGTAACGCCCAAGGATTCGAGGCCCTTTGGAAGAAACCCTCCGTTGAGAATGAGATGGCATGGCTTGCTAACTTGATGGAGAGGGCCATCCAAGAGGAGAAGGACCTCATCCGTAGTACCACCGAAGAGGAGCTGGCACACATTGCTAGCAGGGCCAAAGAGGCCAAGGGGCTTGCCGCCGCCAGCGGTTCCTAGTCTACGGCCACCGAAGATGAAGAACAAATTGATGAAGAACCAGCCGAAGAGCACCAAGAGGAGCCTGCCGGAGAGCATGGTGATGAAGCTGCCGGAGAGCCAGAGGAGGAAGAGGAGCCCCTAGTTGCTCCCGTCCCGAAGAAGAGGCGCCGAGTCCTCAAAAAGGCTGCAAGCCAAGAGCCAGTACGTCTTTCGTCACCAGACAACGAGCCCTCCGATAAGGAGGCAGCTGCCAAGGTCTCCCAGCAGCAGGGCGCTCGCCAGCAAGCTTCTAAGGCTCCGACAGCTAGGTGCACCTCGTCAAAGCAGCAAGCAGCACCTTCTACCGGCAAGGCAGGGTCTTCACATCCTGCGACAGCATCTCCCCCGGCATTCATGCAGGGCAGAACATCTCCCTCCGCCGGTCACGTGGGATCTCTCCGCCCTCAGCGACCGCGAAGAAGAGGAGTAAGTGATTTCGCTTGTCTTCATCAACTTCTTGATGTCTTCATAATTCTTGATTTGACTTGATTTTTCTTGTCTTTGCAGAGATACGGAGCCACGTGTGCGTAGGGCAAAGCGAGCAAAGGCTGCAGTAGAGGGCGAGCCCATGACAAGTGCTGGGAAGGGTACGACATCTCTCGATGCTGTCATCGTTAGCCCCCAGCCCAGCCCCCGGCATGAGACCGTGGTGTGGTTCCCACTTGCAAGCTCCGGTGCTGATACTTCTACTTCTTAGCCTGACAAGGAGATGGAAGAAGATTGCCAAGATGAAGAACGCCCGGAGGCAGATCGCATTATGACTCCTCCATCAACCAACATCCCGGAGAGCAACTCGTCGGCAAGGGCCTCCACTGACGAGCCTGTTCGTACTGAGGTCATACCAGCAAGTGAAACTGCTGGCAGCCAAGCGTCGACAATCGAAGCTGATGGAGAAGAGAACATATCTTCTCAACAGAACCCGACAGGTAATCCACTTGCTTTCAAGTGCCTTCCATTTTTTGTTTTCTTGAACTTGATTTGTAAATTGAATTTCTTTCCGTTCTTCGCTTCTTTCCCGTCTTGCAGATCCAACCTCTCCAGAAGAGGGAGAAATTATCACGGACATAGAGGAAATCGCAAAGAGTGCTGCAGATGAGGCCGCCAAGATCTCTGCCAAAGAAGTTATTGTGTCTGCCGCTCAGGAGGCTAGGAAAGCTCCCGAAGAGTTAGAGAAACCCTCCGGCAACACATCTGACCTCACCAGAATGGACGCTGAGTTGAACGTGGCTGGCGGTGATGGGCAGAACACTGGCGAACACCTCAGTGTACCTGGCACACAAGCTTTGGTGGGTTCTTTGGAGCTCATCAAGCCACAACAAGAATTTGGAGCCCCCAGCATATCTGGTGCCGGGGAATCTGCCTTTGATGATGCCATTGCTGGAATCCTGATACCCTTCTCCGGTAGCGCTGTGGAACCAGACAGCCCCAACGACAGCTCTATGGATCTTGCCTTCTTGAAGATACCCTTCTCAAAGATATGCAAGATCGTTACAGCAAACGTTGGGAAAGAATCCAAATGCAGCAGCAAATCGTGGATCTGGCTGAGCAGAAGCTGAAGGAGAAGGCGGAAGAGATCCGCACTTGGTATAATAAAAAATTCCATATCATCAAGAGGCAGGAGGAAAAACTTGCCGTTGCTACCGAGAAGGCAGTGGCCTTGGACGGCAAGTTGGTGGAGCACGAAGCGCAGCTCACCGCCAAAGAAAAGGATCTTGCCGCTCGGGAAGAGGCACGTGCCGCCAAACTCAAGGCTAAAGATGATGAAATCCAAACCCTCCTCATGCAACGAACGCAAGATCTGGAGAAGGCCCACAAGGAGCTCATTGAGGCTCAAGCTCAAGATCATGCCGTCAAGCTCAAGGAGGCTACTGATTCAGTTGTTGCCACCGCCTCGGCCAAGGCAGATTCAGAATCTAAAATGAACAAGCTAGAAGAAGATCTTGCCGGTAACCACAAGGAGACCGCGGCCCTCAAGGATGCAGCACAGAAAGCGACTCATACCCTAGGGGAGTTGCAAACATAGCTGTCCTCCAAGAACCAAGAGCTTAGTATGGCTACCGATGCTGCGGAAGCTCTGAAAACGAAAGTTGCCACTTTGGAGGAAAATCTTGAAGCCGCCAAGGCCAGGGAGGTAATCTTGACGAAAGACCTTAAAGAGGAGCAGACCCTTCTGGCGGATGCTGAAAACAAGTTCAACCAATTGAAAAACTCCCGCGCGCTTTGGACTGAGAAGCTTATAGACATAGCTGAACGCCTGACTACACAACTTGCGGTTATGGACATGAAAAGCTGGAGCTTCACTGTCAATGACAAGGAGGCCGGAAGCGTCAGGATGAGCAAGTTCTTCGAGGGCCTGATTGAAGCACTGGAGACATATCAAGAGGAACGCGCTGCCTGCTTCGCCAACGAGTCCCGGAAGCTTGCTCGTGATATCCTTTACAAAGTGCTCGTCAACCTGGTGTACCGCAATCCCGGCGTTGATCTTTCCGGGGCCTTCACGAGCTTACCTGTCGGAAGTCGGGCTCTGGGGACCCAAAGGTTCGAACACTGGGGTCAGCTCGTTCTACCACTTCATCTCCTACCACGGCTAAGCGACGGCGAGGCTACGGCGAGAGTGCGCTAGCGAGGGACAGACCGTGGACTCAGCGGTTTACCCAGGTTCGGGCCACCTTGCGGTGTAAGACCCTACTCCTGCTTGGTTGGTATTGCTCTGGTGCGAGAGAGAGAGTACAGGGCCGAGGGCGATGGGAACCGGAGTCCCCTCTACAATGGCTGCTCTAGCCCCCTTATACCCGCATCGGTCCTCTTCCCCCTTGAAACTTAGGCGGGAAGGGCTGCCACACTTGGCGGGTTTTGAAAGGGGACAGGCGCTCAGGCTATCCTGACTAAAGGCGGTCTTCGCATGCCAAAGCATGATCCATGACGCGCCGGTGGGCTCGGTGATGACCTCCGCCTTGCGCGCCCGCCATTTTGGTCTTCCTTCGCCGATCGGGCAACCTTTGGTGTTGCTTTGGGGTGTAGATATCTGGCCCTGCTCCCTTAACACAAAAGAGGAAACCATCTTCATCCGCGCCTGCTGGCGCGACCTCTGTCGCCGCGCGCGTCACCCATGTGATGGGCCCCAGACCGTGCGGCTCCGCTGAACGGCCTTCGTCTCATGCGCCCTCGGGAGGGGGCCTCGGTAGGCCACCTCAGGAGGTCGCCTCGCGAGGCCGCTGGTGGAGGTGCTGAGCCTTGCTCGCCCGCTCCTTGAGGAGGGGGCCACGGGAGGCCATGGCCTCATGAGGAGCCCTGGTGAGGTGCTTGGTGATGATGGCCTGCTGGGCCCACGCCAGGCGTTGCGCCCTGGGCCAAAGGCAAACGGGCCTGCGGCGCAGGGCGGAGGTTCCATGGGCCCGACAGTAGCCACCGGGCCCGTGGCGTGCATGTTCCCGCCTATAGGGGGCGAAACGGCGCGGGCCCTAACCGCCTCCGGCCAGGCGCGACGCGTGGCGCACGATGTGACTGGGGACGCCTCCACTTCTCCCACGACGCCTCGGTAACTGCCCGCGCTGACATAAAGTCCGCCGCGGGCGACGCGAGACCATCATTGCCTTCCTCAGTGCCTCACCTCCCGCGCACAGCTCCTCGCGACCCCATCTCTGCGTTCTACCTTCTTCCCCCTCCTTCGTCCGTATCTCTGCTGCACCGATGGCGCCCGCCGGCAAGAGGGGAAAGGCGGCGGCCCCGTCCCCAAGCGCGCCTGCCATTGGGACGGCGCTACAGCGCTCCTCCATCGTCGATGGGGAGGGCCTGGATCGGGTGCTCCCGCTGGTGGCTGGCGACATGAACGAGAACCAGGCGACCCAAATCTGGCCAGGGTCACGCGCGCGGCGCGACCTGGGGGCGACAACCTACCCCTTCTTCCTCCACAGCATCTATGCCGGGTTGGTGCCGCCGTTCTCGGACTTTTTCTACGCCATTCTCTCAAACTATCAGATTCATGCCCTCCATCTTCAGCCCAACTCCATCCTCCTCCTTGCCATGTTTGCCTTTTACTGTGAGGCCTTTGTGGTGTGATGCCTTCAGTGGCGCTCTTCCACCACTTCTTCTGCCTGCGGCTGATCGCGTGCGACCAGCGCTCCTAGTGCGCATCGTTCCTTGCCGTTAATGGAACGGAAAACAGCATCATCAACCTGAGGGTCGCGAAGAAGGTGGAGGGCTATCGGCAGCGCTGGGTCTTCGTGGACGCGCGCCGGACCAGCCCGCTCCTGATGATCCCGATGGATCCGGCTGAGAAGAACTCCCGGTGGGTGAGCGAGAGGCTCACCGATCCGAGGATGGAACCCGTTCTGGAGCGGATGGCTGTGCACCGTGCCGCGAAGCTATCGGGAGCGTCGGTCGTCAGGGAGTACCTCCGGCGACGCATAGCGCCACTCCAGCAACACTCGCGCCCCGTGTGGGAGTACACCGGTGCGGGCAACGCCATGAGGCTGCACCCGAGTAGCTTGACGCAAGAGGAGTTGGATGGGGCCCTGGCGAATCTGCTCAACACCCCTGCCGAGGGCCCGCCCGAAGATGCACTCCCTCTGTTCCGCTACAAGGAGATGGCGGAGCTGGTCAAGGAGATGCCTCTCTTTGACCGGTGGGGCCTCATGCCAGAAGGCCACGTCGGGCCTCGTGAGGACCCTCTCGTGGTGGAGCTGGACTCAGGGGGCAGCGGTGGCGAGGAGGACTCAGTGGAGGCCACGGGGGGGGGGGGGGGACGCCAACCGGGTGCCACCGCGCACTCGCCGTCAGCTCCTCTATGATTTTGGGGATGACGACGCTGACAGCGCGCCTCCTACGGCGGAGGGTGCTCCCGGCCGAAAAGCGGCTGAGCCCCTAGCGCCCGAGGCCCATCACGAGACCGACGCCCTACAGGGCCCTGAGGCGAGCGGCGACGTGTCCGGGTCTACTGCGATACACCCCGGGGGCCCGAGCGGCGGCACCGGGGCGATGCCTGACGGTGGCAGCGATGGCCCGCCCCTCGCAGGGGAGAAGAAAAGGAAGTGGTAAGTTAGTGACGAGTAAGTCCCCTGCCTCCCCCCGGCGTTCCTAGTCCTTGCTCTTCGTCCGGGCTCGGAGCTGAGCCACCATTCGCACAGGAAGTCTGCCGTGGATTAGAAGAAGAAGAAGACGATGACGAAGGCGAAGGGGACCCTCGGCCCGCAGGGGGTGTCGACGCCCGCCACGGGTGCCGGGGGGCACGGAGAGGCTACCTGCCGTCCCGACAATGAGGTGGGGCGCATGGAGGTCGGGGAGGAGACGGTCGTTCCTCCGGAGTCGCATGTGGGTGCGCCTCGTGAAGCCGAGACGGAGGAGCCTCGGGAGGCAGGCTCAGGAGCTGGGGACGCCCTCCCCCTTGACCCTGCCGCGAGGAAAGGAGCGGCGACGAGGGAGGTCGGAACACCCACCCCGCCCCCCCGCCGGGTGCCTCCCTGAGCGTGGGGGGAGGAGCCGTGGGGCACACCGTCGCAGGCATGGAGAGGCCCCATAGCGTGCCGCCACAGCCAAACGCGGGGGGTGGCCTGGCAAACCCACCGCTCCAGGTGAGCGGCACCGAGTCCTCCCTTGCCGCGGCGGCGGAGAGTGCCACAGGGCCCGACCTGGACTGGCCTCTGGCCCTTGTGGGTGGCCACACCCTGCTCCGACCCGAAGCCTTGCGCGACACCAAGGCCGCGCTTGATCGGCTCAGGACGGATTTCCAGGATGCGGAGACGCGCCTTGCCGAGGAGCGCCTGAAGCTTGCTGACGGGTGGCGCCGGCTCAGCGTTGCCGTCGAAACGGCCTGGCGCCAGAGCGAACGCGCTCGCGCACAGGGCGAGAAGGACACCGCTGAAGCGGAGGGGGTCCGTTCGAGAGCCCTTCAGGAGGCCGAAGCGGCCGTCGCGCGCCGCGAAGAGGCGGAGGCCCGCCTGAAGGAGTTCCAGGACCAGCGCACCGAGCAGGCGCAGTCGCTCCTCGCGCGGGAAGGCGCTCTCACCACCCGCCAGAAGGAGGTTGCGGCCCGCGAAGCGGGCCTCGAGACTCGCACGGAGAGCCTCGAGAGGACGGCGACCGAGCAGGCCACGGAGAAGGAACGCTTGGAGCTGCTAGGACGCCAGCTGGCCGATGCTCAGGAGGCCCACACAAAGCGTGTTACCCAGGCCAATGCCCAGCCGGAGGCGAAGAAGGTTCAGGAGGATGTTGACGCGAAGGTAGCGGAGGCGCGCCTGGTGCTTGCCGAGGAGCACGGTAAGACGCTGTCGCAGCGGAGGGACGCCTTCGAGACGGAACGCGAGCGATTCCGGTAGGAGATCACTGATCTCAAGGCGGCACTCGCCGAGGCGGAGACCCGCCTGGGGGCCGCGCCGCAGCCCAGCTCTAGTGCCGCGGACCGGGAACAGGAGCAGCAGCGCGAACGCGTCAAGACGCTTGACTCCCTCGAGCTCCGCGCCCGCGACGCCCTGAACTCCATCTGCCAGGGAAGGCTTGGGGCCCTTCATGAGTCCCGCGACGCCGACTACGTCGACTTCTCCACCAAGCTCGTGGAACATCTTGAGGACGGGGCCAAGGCGGTGGATGTCATCTTGGAGGAGGAGTGCCGCGGCCTCTTCTCCCTGGCGGCGACTCGCGTCTTCAGCCACCTCCTTCACGCCGATCCCAACTTCGACTTTGACAAGGTGATAGCCCCGGTCCCCGAGGAGCTTTGCAACGGCCTCGCAAAGGTGGTAGAAGGCCACATGGACACGTTTCTTGGGAAGTACTCATGCGGCAGCGGCGAGAGCTTTGGCGGCGACGACGGCGCCGGCGACGACGACAATGGCGCGAGTTCCTAGGGTCCTTTTCCCTTCGTTACCCTGCACTAGACCGATGTGGCCCCATGGGGGCGTGAAGATGATGCCTTGGTGTTTAAGTACTTTATGATTTGCTGTAATGAACTCTCGTGCCCTCGTGAGGCTTTCTCTTGAGGCCTGTTTTGCTCTTTTTGCTTGCCATGATGCTCTATGTTCTCAGGACCCAGCCCCTGAGCGGGCCTCGGCCGTCGCTGGTATGTCAGGTCGCGATGCCTGGACAAGGCCAGGAGGCGAGGGGCACCGGGAGCCAATGAGGGATCCTGAGGCGCGATGCTCGGATAGCCCCCCTTCGACGCGCAAGCGGCTTGCGCCAAGAGGAATGCTGGCACTCGTGAGGCCACTGGAAGGGAAGGCTTAAGAGGCGGCGAGAGCGGCTCGCGAGGCAGGAGACTTAGCTCTGCACAAGTAAGTGTTTGGCGGGCCATCTCTTGTAGGGTACGCCTCGTGAGGGCTCCGCTCGCGAAATCCCCTGCAGAGACGGCCGCCGAGAGTTAGCTCCCGAGGCGGGGCCTGCTGGCTTCCTGAGGCCTTGAGGGGGCCACCCCGCGAGGCATCCTCGCGAGGCCTTTCCGGGAACCTGCTCCTGAGATGACTGCATGCAGAGCACTTAACGACAGGGGAGCAGCGCACGCTCATCGATTCGCTCATGATCATTACGCGAGGAGACAAGACACTAAGGACCTTGGTGGGGTGGCGTGCACGGGAGCAGACCCGTGAGCCAGAGCCTGGTTGCTTAGGTTTTTTAGCGCTGCTGGGACTGACCCGAGCACAGACACTGTGTCCAGCCCCCACTCGTGTGAGGCTCATGAGGGACGTCATGAGCGCGCGAGGCTCGCGAGGCAAGAACAAAACGAAACGGCATATAAGAAACCAAGCTTTACTGAAGTAAGATAGCAACCCATTACATAGCTAGAACTAGATGTGGCTGCCGTGTCCGGCACGGGTCAGCTTGAGGTTGGTGCAACCCGTGGGGCGCCCTCAGTTACACATCGAAATGAGAAAAAGAGTGCTGCCGTGTCCGGCACGGGTCAGCTTGAGGCTGGTGCAGCCTGTGGGGCGCCCTTAGTTGATTATTCCACCAGCGCGGAGCATGGGCTTCCACAAGGGCGTGGGTATGATCGCGGGTCGACCGTTCCACCTGCACAGAGCATGGGGCTTCCACTTGGGCGTGGGCGGGAGCTCTCGCGGGCCCATCAGGCGAATGTAATGAGAGGCTCCGGGGTGTGTACAGCCCCATTTCGTTTGTATGCGTGAGGGTCACGGGTAGAACTTGCGGAGGTGTTGGATGTTCCAGGCGTTAGGCACAGGAACTCCGTCCTCCGTCTCCAGCCGGGCTGAGCCGGGCCTGGAGACATGAGTAACCCTGAAAGGGCCTTCCCACATAGGTGAGAGTTTGTGAAGCCCCTCTTTGGAGAGGATTCTACGTAGGACGAGGTCGCCGACCTCGAGAGTACGAGGGCGGATGCTGCGGCTGTGGTAGCGATGTAGGGCCTGCTGGTACCTCACAACACAAAGGGCGGCCTGACGGCGGCCCTCCTCGAGGAGCAGCAGATCGATCTCCTGCGAGCCCTCCTGACGCGCCTCATCGTAGGCAAGGACTCGCGGGGAGCCGTGCTTAAGCTCCAGTGGGAGGACCGCCTCAGCGCTGTAGACGAGGAAGAAGGGTGTCTCGCCGGTAGGCTTGCTTGCTGTCGTGCGGATGGACCATAGCACGGACTGTAGCTCGTCGAACCATCCCTTGCCGCAAGCCTCGATTTCTTCTTGAAGCTCCTTGTTTTCAGGCCCTTGAGGACCTCAGCGTTGGCACACTCGGCCTGATCATTGCTTCGCGGGTGTGCCACCGAGGCTTAGCAGATCTGCGTACCGAGGCTGGCGCAGTAGGACTTGAAGAGGCCGCTTGTGAAATGGGAGCCATTGTCAGTGATGATGCGGTTGGGAACCCCAAAGCGGCTCACGAGGCCCTTGATGAACTTGACGGCGGAGCCTGCCGGGATGGTGCGCATCGGCTCGACTTTTGCCCACTTGGTGAACTTGTCGATGGCGACATAGAGATAGCGGTAACCGCCAGCCGCGTGAGGGAAGGGCCCCAGGATATCCAGTCCCCAGACTGCGAAGGGCCATGAGAGGGGAATCGTCTGGAGGCCCTACGTCGGCTGGTGGATCTGCTTGGCATGGAATTGGCAGGCCTCGCAGGCTTGGACCAGCGCGGTAGCATCACGCAGCGCTGTGGGCCAGTAGAAGCCGCTGCGGAAAACCTTGCCGACGAGGGTGCGTGACGAGGAGTGGTGGCCGCAGTCCCCTCCATGGATATCAGCTAGCAACTCGCGCCCTTGCGCTTTACAGATGCACCGCAGCGAGACGCCATTTGGGCACCTGCGGTACAGCTCGCCATCTTGCAGGCAGTAAGCGGCGGCCTGCCGGGCCACGCGCTCTGCTTCTGAGTCTTTCTCCGGAAGGGTGCCGCGAAGCAAGTAAGCCTTGAACTCCGTGGCCCAACTGTCTTCTTGAGGCTCCAGCGCCAGCAGCAGGAGGGCTCCTGAAGCCGGGCCGTAGTCTGGCGCGCCCATGGGTGGCGCGGGCGGGAGTTCTTTGTGAAGGAGTGCCGTGCTCGCGGCAGGAGGCACGGCTGATGGCTTGAGGAGCCTTTCCTCGAAGACGCCGGGGCTCAGAGGCTCACGGCGAGATGCTCGTTTGGCGATGTCGTCGGCTTCTTTGTTGCCACTGCGGGGGACGTACTGGAGCTCCAGGCCAAGAAAACGCTTCTCAAGTTTACGTACCTCTTCCAGGTAGGCGGCCATGTGCTTGTCCTTGGGCTTGTAGCTTTTGTTGGAGAAGTTGACGAGGAGTTGTGAATCGCCCTTGATGGTTAGACATTTGATGCCCATGGCGAACGTGGCCTTGAGGCCGGCGATGAGGCCCTCATACTCTGCGATGTTGTTGGAGACCTTGTCGGTGTGCCTGAAGCAGAGCTGTACGGCGTAGTAGAGCCTATCCCCTGTCGGCGAGGTGAGCATGACCCCAGCCCCTGCGCCCTGTCAGGAGAAGGCGCCGTCGAAGTGCATGGTCCAGCCGCCAGGCGCCTCGTCCCCTGGTAGGAGGGACTGGGCCTCGCGAGGCTCCTCCTCGTATGTGTCCGTCCATTCTGCCACGAAGTCGGCCAGGGCCGCGCCTTTGATGACTCTGGTGGTGGAGAATTCCAGCTAGAAGGCTTGCAGCTCGATGTTCCATTCAGCGATGCGGCCGGCGGCGTTGGGGCTGCGCAGAACTTGCCCCAAGGGGTAGGAAGAAATGACCTTGATGGGGTGACCCTGGAAGTAGTGGCGCAGCTTCCTGGAGGCGACGAGGAGCGCGAGGAGGAGCTTCTGCTATATGGGGTAACGCTCGCGCGCGTCCCTTAGCACGGTGCTGACGAAGTACATGGGGTGCTCGATGAGGCGCGTAGTTGCTGTGGCAGCTTGCTCTTCAGGCGCCTTGCGAGGCTTGGAAGGCTCGGGATTCTCACGAGGCTCAGGAGGCTCGGAAGGCTCACGAGGATCGGTGGCCTCACGAGGCTCAGCGGGCTCATGAGCCCGAAGGGGCGCGGAGGGTTTTTCCTTAGTACATATGCGCTCCTCCCGCACCGCCACTAGCGCCGCGCTGGCCGTCTGGGGGTGGCCGCCAAGTACAGGAGAAAGGGCTCGCGAGAACGCGGCGCGACCATGATGGGCGGGGTAGTGAGGTACCTCTTGAGGGCTTCGAAGGCGGCGTCTGCCTCAGGAGTCCATTTGAAGGAGCCGGACCTCTTTAGGAGCTTGAAGAAGGGCCGGGCTCACTCACCAAACTTGGAGAGGAAACGCCCTAGGGAGGCCATACGTCCTGCCAAGCGCTGCATTTCCTTGAGGGTCCGGGGAGGACGCATTTTCTCGATGGCCTTGATCTTCTCTGGGTTGGCCTCGATGCCACGGTGCGAGACTAGGAAGCCGAGGAGCTTGCCGGAGGGGACTCCAAAGACGCACTTCTCCGGGTTGAGCTTGAGATTGACTTTGCGCAGGTTGACAAATGTTTCCTGGAGGTCCGCGATGAGGGATCCAGCCTCACGAGACTTGACTACGATGTCGTCGATGTAGGCCTCTGCGTTCCTCCCCATCTGAGGCCCTAACGTGATGCGCATTAGCTGCTGGAAGGTGGCGCCCGCGCTCCTTAAACCAAAGGGCATGCAGACGTAACAATATATGCCGCAGGGGGTGATGAAGGCCATCCTCTCCACATCTTCGGCCGCCATCTAGATCTGATGATAGCCTGAGAAGGCATCCAGGAAGCATAGCAAATCGCACCCGGCGGTGGAATCCACGATCTGGTCGATGCGGGGCAGCGGAAATGGATCTTGAGGGCAGAACTTGTTGAGGCTGGTGAAGTCAACGCACATGCGCTCCTTGCTGCCCTTCTTGGGAACGACGACTGGGTTGGCAAGCCATTCGGGATGGCGCACCTCGCGAGCGACCCCAGCTTCCCGGAGCTTCTGAACTTCCTTGATGATGAAATCTTGCTTCTCTGGCGCATGGCGCCGTGCTTTCTGCTTGACGGGGCGTGCATTGGGGCACACCGCTAAGTGGTGCTCGATCACCTTCCTCGGCACAACGGACAAGTCAGATGCTTTCCAGGCGAAAACATCCAAGTTTGCCCGAAGGAAGGTGACGAGCGCGCTTTCCTATGCAGGAGGGAGGCCTGTGCCGATGGTGAAGGCAGGGCCGGAGCCGCTGCCGTCCACTGACACCTTCTTCGTCTCGGCGTGGTCCTGAGAGAACAGCTACTTCTTCTTCACGTGCATGGCCTCAGGAGGCTCGGCCGCGTCCTCGTCGGCCGGGTGTGTGACCACGGCGGCCTTGTAGGCACGCTCGAGGGTGCTGGCCCTGTCCTTCTCGTCACAGGTGACGGTGATGATGCCGCTGCAGCCGGGCATCTTGAGGATGTTGTAGGCGTGATGGGTGGCCTCCATGAACTTGGTGAGAGCTGGGTAGCCCAAGATGGTGTTGTAAGGCAGGCCGATGTGCGCGACGTCGAAGTCGATGAGCTCGGTGTGGTAGTTCTTGCGGGTGCCGAAGGTGACGGGGAGGAGCACTTGCCCCAGAGGGATGATGGAGCCATTGGTCACTCCGCAGAAGGGCCTTGTCGGCATCAGTTGGTTGTAGGGCACCTGGAGCATCTCGAAGGTCTTGATGGAGATCACATTGAGGCCGGCGCCCCCGTCGATAAGGGTCTTGGTGACCGCAACGTTGCTGATGGTGGGGGTGCACAGCATGGGGAGTGCGCCTGCGGAGGCCGTGGATTTGGGGTGGTCCTTGGAGTCGAAGGTGATGGCGTACTGCGACCACTAGAGGGGTCGTGCGCCCTCGGACCATGGGAGGGCGGCATACACCTCGCGAGAGAGCTGCTTGAAGTGGCAGATGGACGTGGGGGCTTGGGACCCGCCAAGGATGCAGGCGACCGCACGAGGCTCCTGGTAGCCCCCAGCGCCCTCATCAGGCCGGTTGACGTCGCTCCTCCGGGGTGGCGGCGGCAGCGGTGGAAGAGCGGCATTGCCCTGAGGGTCCGCCTCACGAGGCTGGTCGCGCCAGACGGCCTCACAAGGCTGGTCGCGCCAACCCTGGCGGAAGTTGCCGCTGCCGTTGCGGCTGTCCCAACGGTTGTTGCCACGGCCACCTCCACGGCCGGCGCTGCGGCCATTGCGGTCGTCTCGGCGGCTTTGGCGCTCGTCGCGGAGCAGCTTGAGCTCCTGAGAGTCTTCGGTGCTGTGGGAGCGCACATTGTGGAAGGCGCAGAGCGGCTGACCGTCCTTCCTAGGCTCGTCGCGGTCACGGCCGCGCTTCTGCTCGGGCTCCACCGCGAGCACAGCCGGCCCCTTGCGCTTGACGTCGTTGCTCTTGGCCTTGGCGGCGTCGAGCACCGCGTCGGGGTCGTTGTGGATGAAGAGGCGGCCTTCCTCAGCCTTGGCGCACTTGTCGGCGAGATCGAGCAGCTCTACAATGGAGTCGAGCTCACCGTTGATGGCGAGCTTCTCGCGCATCTTGACGTCCATGACGCCGGTGGAGAATGCAGAGATGACGGCCGCGTCGGAGGTGCACGGGATCTTGTTGCGCACCTGGCTGAAGCGCTGGATGTACTTGCGGAGGGTCTCGGTCGGGCACTGCCGCACATGCCGCAGGTCGTTGATGGTGAGGGAGCGGTCCTGTGTGCCCTTGAAGTTGGCGACAAACTGGCTGCAGAGCTCGGCCCATGAGGAGATGGACGCCTTGGGGAGGTTCATGAGCCAAGATCGCGGGCCGTCCTTGAGGGCCATGGGGAACCAGTTTGCCATGACCTTGTCGTCGCCGTTCGCCGCCTCGACGCTCAGCGCATAGAGCTGAAGGAACTCTGCAGGGTTGGGGGTGCCGTCGTAACGCGGAGGCAGCTCAGGCATGAACTTCGCGGGCCAGACCACGCGACGCAGCTCGCGAGTGAAGGTACGGCAACCCACGTCGCTTGAGGGGACGCCGCCAGCGAGGGCGGCGTGGTTTTGATGCCCAACCGCCGCAACGTCTTGAATGGCCTGGTCCTGGCGCCGGCGCTGCCGCTCGAGGAGCACACGCGTGTCAGGGGGCGCGCGGCGAATGATCTGGCAGCTGGCCTCGTCTCGGTCCGGCGAGGACGCGCCGCGGGATGGCTCGTGAGCCCGCGCGCCGCGCTGAGGCCCGCCATGCTCGTCGCGCAGAGGAGGCAGCGGGGGAGTGCCATGCGCCAGGTCCCCAGCGCGAGACGGCGGAGGGCGAAGTGAGTGGGAAGGCGCCGGAGCGTCCCCGGCGGTGTTGACGAGCTCGGTGATGCGACCTAGCCAGGCGTCGTAGCCGGTGTCAGCTGGACGGTAACATAGCAGCTCGTGTGCCATGAGCAGCGCGGCCTGCGGGTTTAGCGGCCCGCGGTGGGCGAGGGAGGAGGCATTGGTGGTGTGGCCGTTCGCCTGCACGGAGGGGTGCAGGGAGGAGTCCTGCTGCTCGCGGGCAGCGGGGTCGGTGGCGGCAGCAGCCTCGGCTTCGAGGCGGCGGCGATTGCCACGGGCCACTGGCTCCGTCTGAGCCACGCGGCCAGCCCTGCGCTCGGTGCGCTCGTGACATGCATCGGCCATGGGGTTGGTGGAGCAGATAGCGGAGCAGAAGAACAGTAGCGCACCCCTACCTGGCGTGCCAAATGTCGGAAGTCGGGCTCCGGGGACCCAAAGGTTCGAACACTAGGGTGAGCTTGTTCTACCACTTCGTCTCCTACCACGGCTAAGCGACGGCGAGGCTACGGCGAGAGCACGCCAGCGAGGGACAGACCGTGGACTCAGCGGTTTACCCAGGTTCGGGCCACCTTGCGGTGTAAGACCCTACTCCTACTTGGTTGGTATTGCTCTGGTGCGAGAGAGAGAGTACAGGGCCGAGGGCGATGGGAACCGGAGTCCCCTCTACAATGGCTGCTCCGCCCCCCTTATACCCACATCGGTCCTCTTCTCCCTTGATACTTAGGCGGGAAGGGCTGCCACACTTGGCGGGTTTTGAAAGGGGACATGCGCTCAGGCTATCCTGACTAAAGGCGCTCTTCGCCTGCCAAAGTGTGATCCATGACGCGCCGGTGGGCTCGGTGATGACCTCCGCCCTGCGCCCCCGCCGTCTTGGTCTTCCTTTGCTGATCGGGCAACCTTTGGGGTTGCTTTGGGGAGTAGATATCTGGCCCTGCTCCCTTAACACAAAAGAGGAAACCATCTTCATCCACGCCTGCTGGCGCGGCCTCTGTCGCCGCTCATCGCCGCGCGTGTCACCCACGTGATGGGCCCCAGACCGTGCGGCTCCGCTGAACGGCCTTCGTCTCATGCGCCCTCAGGAGGGAGCCTCGGGAGGCCACCTCAGGAGGTCGCCTCGTGAGAGGACCTCGCGAGGCCGCTGGTGGAGGTGCTGAGCCTTGCTCGCCCGGTCCCTGAGGAGGGGGCCTCGAGAGGCCAAGGCCTCATGAGGTGCTTGGTGATGATGGCCTACTGGGCCCATGCCAGGCATTGTGCCCTGGGCGAAAGGCAGACAGGCCTGGATACCCCGGGTTCCATGGGCCCGACATTACCGAAGAACACCGACATTACTACCATCGACAAGCTTGTCGCTCCAATCGTTGACAGGGTTGGTCATGTCTCCAGACATCAGGGCCATCTCACAAACTAGCCTTGTCGCCATATCTTGTCGTCAATGCATATCTTGTAAAAGACAAGTTAATCTTAAGTTAGATCTGTACTGTGGTTTGATGTAATCTGACTTGTGTATTTTGATGAATGTATGCTTCTCCCTTCGTTTGATTCTGTACTTGTATGTTTTATACCCTACACTTGCCGGAAACTTGCCGGTGCGCTCAGCAAGCCGTTAGCACTTGAGGAACAGGTCCTTAGTAGCTTGCTGGAGGTGCCGCTTTCCAGCAAGATACACTTACCAGTTTTGACGCAGCCTACTTATCCTGTTGAGCAAACTCGAAACAGGAATAAGAGCGCGAGCAATCCCAATAATGTTCCTTCGCGTGTAGGTTTTTCATACAAAGACGTAAATCGTTCAAGGGAAATCAGCAACTACAACAAAGAAATTTGTTTCAAAGCTTTGTAACTTAACTTTCTTTCTTTTTTGTACTTCTTGCGTAAATGATATCTTGAACGTCATTTGTGGTATCCATACCGTCACTCCCCCCAGGAAACTTGCATGCGAGGAACACTTCATTCCTTTGAGCAAAAGAAAGAAGAGAAAAGAGGAGGCTGGAACCTAGACGGTTCGTCAATCATTTCATACAAGGCAAAAATGTAACACAACACTGCATGCAACATACATAAATAAGTATGTACTTTGACAAAAGGTTGCAAAATACTTAGCTTTTATTAACTATGCACGGGGTCTGCACCCGACTCTATACAAAGGATTACATGCCTTGGCGGCCAACTTGTACAAAAGATGTTGCCGGTTGGCCGTTATCGGTAATGATCCTGTTGGGCACACCTAAACGGCAAACCAGACCCTTAAAAACTTGACGGCTGACTGTGCTATAACTTTCCTTACTGGCACCATCTCAGGCCACATTGTGAACTTGTTGATTGCCACGTACAAGAACTCAAAGCCCCCCGTCGCACGGGGGAATGAGCCGAGAATGTCCAGCCCCAAACTGCAAAGGGCCACGAGAGAGGAATCGTCTGAAGAGCTTGAGTTGGTTGATGTATGTTTTTGGAATGGAACTGGCACGCTTCGCACTTGGTTACCAGTGCAGTTGCATCTTGGAGGGCAGTGGGCCAATAAAAGCCTTGCCAGAAAGCTTTTCTGACAAGGGCGGCAGACCAACCCTCAGGCCAACGCCACCCAGCCACGTCCTGGCAGGAACGACGGCAATCTCCCTGATGAGAACGCTGGGGGCTATCAGGAGACTCGCGAGGTGGAATGCATCCTCGGCGGGGCCCAGTCCCCCTCATCCAACCGCCACTTGAAGCTGTTCCCTCGCGAAGTGAACGTGGCCCTCCCGGGGGTCGAGACGTCCCGGCCCCTCAAGTGGTCGCAGTACCCGATCTCCTTCGACTCCAACGGCCACCCCAAGTCTATGAGGTCTGTGGGCACCATTCCCTTGCTGTGCATGCCCACCATCAAAAATGTCGCCGTCACCAAAATGCTCATCGATGGTGGTGCGGACCTCAACGTGCTCTCCATAGTGACCTTCGAGAAGCTTCAAGTGCCCTATGAGTGCCTGATGCCGAGGAGGCCCTTCACGGGCGTGACCGATGGCTCCACCTTGCCTCTGGGGCAAGTGCGCCTTCCTGTCACCTTCGGCACTAGCAAGAACTACTGCACCAAGCTCATCGACTTCGACGTGGCGCACATCGGCCTACCCTACAACGCCATCTTGGGCTACCCCACGCTCGCCAAGTTCATGGCGGTGACCCACCACGCCTACAACACCCTCAAGATGCTAGGCTGCAGTGACACCTTCACCGTCCGCTACAACGAGAAGGACGCGGTGCGCTCTCTAGAGCATGCCTACAAGACTGCCGCCAGTGCTCACCCTGCCGATGAAGACAACGTTGAGCCTGCCGAGCCCGCACCCACGAAGAAGAAGCAGCTATTCTCTCAGGCACGCGCCGAGACGAAGAAGGTGTCGCTGGATGGCAGCGGCTCTGGGCCTGCCGTCACCATCGGCAACGACCTCTCTCCCAAATAGGAAGGCATGCTCGTCGCCTTCCTCCGGGCAAATGCTGATGTGTTCGCATGGACAGCATCAGATATGTCTGGTGTGCTGAGGGTGGTGATCGTGCACCACTTAGCGGTGTGCCCCAACGCACGCCCCTTGAAACAAAAGGCACGGTGCCAGGCGCCCGAAAAGCAAGAGTTCATTGTTTGAGAAGTTGAGAAGCTTGAGGAGGTAGGAGTCATCCGCGAGGTGCGCCACCCCGAATGGGTCGCCAATCCTGTTGTGGTCCCCAAGCACAACGGCGAGGGGCGAATGTGCGTCAACTTCACCAGCCTCAACAAGGCCTGCCCCAAGGACCCCTTCCCACTGCCACGGATCGACCAGATCGTGGACTCCACCGCTGGGTGCGAGTTGTTGTGCTTCCTGGACGCCTTCTCAGGCTACCACCAGATCAAGATGGTGAAGGAAGACCAAGAAAGGACAGCCTTCATCACCCCCTGCAGAGTGTACTGTTACATATACATGCCTTTCGGCCTGAAGAGCATGGGAGCCACCTTCCAGAGGCTGATGCGCATCGCCCTAAGGCCCCAGATGGGAAGGAATGTAGAGGCCTACATTGACGAC
This sequence comes from Elymus sibiricus, assembly GCA_039707655.1. NCBI lineage: Eukaryota > Viridiplantae > Streptophyta > Magnoliopsida > Poales > Poaceae > Elymus > Elymus sibiricus. The sequence continues at coordinate 236,233,130 of CM077676.1, forward strand.
ATCACCGTGAAGAGTTGCAAATCATACTCCGTCACTACAGACCTTGAAGAAACCTTTGCCAACCTGTGCAAGGTCAACCTCAAGCTCAACCCCTCCAAGTGTGTCTTCGGAGTCCCTTTAGGCAAGCTGCTTGGCTTCCTGGTCTCCCACCGTGGCATCGAAGCCAACCCCGGAAAGGTTAAGGCCATCGAGTAGATGCGGCCTCCTCGGTACCTCAAGGAAATGCAGTGCCTGGCGGGATGCATGGCCGCGCTCGGGCATTTCATCTCTAAGCTTGGCGAAAGAGCCCTGCCATTCTTCAAGCTCATGAAGAGATCGGGCCCCTTCAGAGTGGCTCAAGAGGTACCTGACGAGCCCTCCCGTCATGGCCGCCCCACGCCCCCGCGAGCCCTTGCTCCTATACTTGGCAGCCACCCCCCAAACGGCCAGCGCGGCTCTCATGGTGGAACGGGAGGAGCGAACCTGCGCCAAGAAGAGGCCTGCCGCGCCTGCGCCTACCGAGGCCGCGCCTGCACCTGCCGATGCCGCGCCAATGCCTGCCAAGGCCGCACTTGCGTCTGCTGAGGGTCCCCCTTAGGAGGCCCCTGGCGAGCCATCTGACGAGCATTCTGAAGATCAAGCTGCTACTCCTACGACTACGCGCCTCGTCGAGCACCCCATCTACTTCGTCAGCACGGTGCTGCGGGATGCGTGCGAACGGTACCCCATGCAGCAGAAGCTTCTCTTCGCGCTCCTCATCGCCTCCAGGAAGCTGCGCCACTACTTCCAGGGCCACCCCATCAAGGTGGTCACGTCTTATCCGCTGGAGCAGGTCTTGCGCAGCTCGAACACCACTGGTCGCGTCGCCGAATGGAACATCGAGCTGCAGGCCATCGAGCTGGAATTTCTCACTGCAAGGATGATCAAGGGCGCAGCCTTGGCAGACTTCATGGCAGAATGGTTGGATCTGCACCAGGAGGAGCCTCACGAGGAAGAATCCCTCCTGCCTAGGAAGGTCACCCTTGGTGGCTGGACCATACACTTCGACGACGCGTTCTCTCGGCAGGGCGTGGGGGCTGGCGTCTTGCTCACCTCGCCAGCAGGAGACAAGCTCTACTATGCCATACAACTCTGCTTCAAGCATGATGACAAGGTCTCCAACAACATCGCTGAGTACAAGGGCCTCATCGTCGGGCTCAAGGCCGCCTTCGCTCTTGGCATCAAGCGCTTCCTCGTCAAGGGAGACTCGTAACTCCTCATCAACTTCTCCAACAAAAGCTACAAGCCCAAGGACGAGCACATGGCCGCCTACCTAGAGGAGGTCCGCAAGCTCGAGAAGCGCTTCCTCGGCATGGAACTCCAGCACGTCCCTCGTGGTGGCAACAAGGAAGCAGACGACATCGCCAAGCGGGCATCTCGCCGCGAGCCTCAAAGCCCTGGCGTCTTCAAGGAAAGGCTCCTAAAGCCATCAGCGGAGCTCAAGGCTTTCCTGGAGAACATCACCCTCTCGGAGGACAACAGAAAAGTAGAGCGTGTGGCCCGCCAGGCCGAGCCTTACTGTCTGAGGGATGGCGATCTCTGCCAAAAACGCCCCAACAGAGTGGCCCTGCGATGCATCTCTGCAGAGCAAAGGCGCGAACTGCTCACCGATATACATGGTGGAGACTGCGGCCACCACTCCTCATCGCGCACCCTCACCGACAAGGTGTTCTGTAGCGGCTTCTACTGGCCCACAGTGCTTCAAGATGCCACTGAACTGGTCCAGTCCTGCGAGGCCTGCCAGTTCCACGCCAAGCAGATCCACCAGCCAGCGCAAGGACTCTAGACCATCCCCCTCTCGTGGCCCTTCACGGTCTGGAGGTTGGACATCCTGGGCCCCTTTCCCCGCGCAGCCAGCGGCTACCGCTACCTCTACGTCACCGTCGACAAGTTCACCAAGTGGGCAGAAGTGGAGCCTGTCCGCTCCATCCTGGCAGGATCAGCCATCAAGTTCATCAAGGGCCTGGTGTGCCACTTTGGCGTTCCCAACCGCATCATCACTAACAACGGCTCGTAGTTCACCAGTGGCCTCATCAAGTCATACTGCGCCAACCTTGGCAGGCATATCTGCTACGCCTCCGTGGCGCACCCGCGAAGCAACGGCCAGGCCGAGCGTACTAATGCTGAGGTCCTCAAGGGCCTCAAGATGAGAAGCTTCAAGAAAAAGCTCACAGCCTGCGGCAAAGGCTGGCTTGATGAGCTCTAGTCCGTGCTATGGTCGATCCGCACAACAGCAACCAAGCCTACCAGTGAAACACCCTTCTTCCTTGTCTATGGGGCAGAAGTGGTCCTTCCTATTGAGCTCAAGCATGGGTCCCCGCGGTCCACCAGGATGGCCCGTGGGAAGCTGATTTGCTCCTCCTCGAGGAGGTCCACTAGGATGGCCCGTGGGAAGATGATTTGCTCCTCCTCGAGGAGGCACGTCTACGTGCTGCCCTCCGCACCGCCCGGTATCAGCAGGCGCTGCGTCCCTATCACAGCCGCAACATACGTCCCCGCACCCTTGAAGCTGGCGATCTTGTCCTGCGAAGGATCCTCTCCAGGGAAGGACTCCACAAGCTCTCACCCATGTGGGAAGGCCCGTTCAGGGTCGTACACGTTTCCTGGCCTGGCACAGCACGGTTGGAGACAGAGGAGGGTGTCCCGGTGCCAAACCCGTGGAACATCCAACACCTCCGCAAGTTCTACCCGTGACCTCACGGGCACAAACAAAGTGGAGCTGTACACGCTCCGGAGCCTCTCTTTTTGCATCACCACGAGGCCGCGAGAGCTCCTGCCCACAACCCAGTGGGGCCCCATGCTCAGCCATGGTGGACTGTTTACTTGAGGGCGCCGCCTGGCCACTACATCCTCAAGCTACTCCGTGCGCATCATGGCAGCATTATCTTTTTGGTTGTGCAATGAGACCTTTTCATGCAGCAGAAAAGTTTTAATTCCTAAGTATTATGTGTGCTTGGTAAGCAATTTACTTCAGGAGTTGCGTGCGCTCACGGTTTCCCTCCTATGTATCACGCGAGCAGGGGCTGGACACGGTGCTTGCGCTTGGGTCAGTCCCAGTAGCACCGCTAAACCCAAGTGCTTGAGCTCTGGCGCGCGGGCCTGCTCCCGCGCACGTCACCTCACCAAGGTCCTTGGTGCTTCGTCTCCTCGCGTGACACCCACGAGCGAAACGGTGAGCACATGCCACTACATTACTTGCAATAACTTGTTGGAACATGTCGGAAGTGGGGCTCCAGGGACTCAAAGGTTCGTACACTGGGGTGAGCTCGTTCTACTACTTCTTCCCCTACCACGGCAGTGCTACGGCGAGACTACGGCGAGAGCGCGCTAGCGTAGGACGGGCAAAGGCATAGCGGTTTACCCAGGTTCGGGCCACCTTGCGGTGTAAGACCCTACTCCTGCTTTGTGGTTGAGATTATCGTGGATGAGAGAGTTCTTGCGTACAAGGTTGAAGATGATGGATCCCCCCCTCTCTCTCTCTCCTTCCCTCTCTCTCCTTCGGTCCCCTGCCTTGCTACGGTGGCTGCACTGCCCCTTTTATGCCGCCTTGGTCCTCTTCCCCCTCGAAACTTAGGCGGGAAGGGTTGCCACACTTGGCGGTTTTGAAAGGGGACAGGCGCTCAGGCTATCCTGACTAAAGGTGGTCTTCGCCTGCCAAAGCATGATCCATGACGCGCCGGTGGGCTTGGTGATGACCTCCGCCCTGCGCGCCCGCCGTCTTGGTCTTTCTTCACCGATCGGGCAACCTTTGGGGTTGCTTTGGGGAGTAGATAGCTGGCCCTGCTTCCTTAGCACAAAAGAGGAAACCATCTGCATCCGCGCCTGCTGGCGCGGCCTCTGCTGCTGCTCGTTGTCGCGCGCGTCACCCAAGTGATGGGCTCCAGTCCGCGCGACACGCCGAACGGTCTTCTCCTCGAGCGCCTGCGGGAGGGGGCCTCGGAAGGCCACCTCGGGAAGCCACCTCATGAGGCCACTCGGGAAGCCGCCTCGTGAGGGGACTTGGGAAGCCGCCTCGTGAGGGGACTTGGGAAGCCGCCTCGTGAGGGGACCTCGCGAGGCCGCTTTTGGTGGTGCTGAGCGTTGCCTGCTACTCCCTGAGGAGGGGGCCTCAGGAGGCTAGGGCCCCATGAGGGGGCATGGCGAGACACTTGGTGGCGACGGCCCGCCGGGCACACTCCAGGCGTCGCGCCCTAGGCCAAAGGCAGACGGGCCTGGATACCCCGGGTTCCATGGGCCCGACAGTAGCCCCCGGCCCCGCGGCGCGCACGTTCCCACCTACGGAGGGGCGAAATGGCGCGGGCCCTAACCACCTGCGGCCAGGCGCGACGCGTGGTGCACGATGTGACGGGCGACGCCCCCACTTCCCCACGACGCCTCGGGAACTGCCGCGCTGACATAAATCTTGGCGCCGGAGAAGGCGGAGCGACGAGGGGAGTCCCGCGTCGAGATAAAAAAGGGGGGAAGGGAGAGCCGGAGCCCCCACTCATCTTCTCCTTCCTCCAGCTTCCTCGTCTCCTTGCTAGAACTGCCGAAGAGATGGCGACAGGACGAGGGCGCGGCCGTGCCTCCGCCGCCGCATCGCAGGTCCCACCCCGGGGGCGTGGTTGATCCTCGACGGCCGCCGGCGCCGGGCCTAATAGTCGCGGAAGGAGCGCCGCCCGTGGGCGTGGCGGGCGAGGCGCGCAAGGCCGAGGCGGCCACGTCGGATCGGCTGCGCTTCCGCCCCAGGCGGGGAGCCACTCGGCGGAGGCGGCACGCGAGTTCATCGTGAACATGCACCGCAGCCCCTGCACCTGGCTCCGGCTCCCGGACTCCTTCACGGCGGCGATGGCAGACCGCGCGCCCTTGGGCCTGTGGGTGCAGGCCGACGATTGCTGCAACAGCCCCTCCTGGGTGGCGACGGAGCATACCGCCTCGGGCTTCATGTTCCTGAGGCAGGGGTGGAAGTCGTTCGCCCTCGCCCACGGCCTGAAGCGGGGGCACGTCCTCCAGTTCAAGTACGACGGGGCCGCCACGCTCTTCGTGAAGATCTTCGGGCTCTCCGGTAGCCGCCTGGCGTGCTGCGCGGAGAGTGAGGATAGCTACAGCGGCTCCTCCAGTGAGGACAACTCCTCCGACGGTGTCGCCCCCTCCGGCGGGGGCGGAGGCGACGGCGGCTCCCCCCGCGTCAAGGGCGAGGATGAAGACTCCGACAAGGCGCGCGCGACGACGACTCCGCAGCCCGGGCACCGTGCGCACGGTGACAGGGCCGCACTCGCCTATGCCTATCTTTCTTTTCGTTCTCCTGCGATGAACCGATGTAAACCCCGCGGGGGCGTGAAACCGTATCTTCTTGTGTTGAACTTAATACTTTTGTGACGTGGGGTTGCATGCATTCTCTCCCGAAGTCCTCCCGTGAGGCTGGTTTTTTTTCTTTGCTCGCCTCAGCGCTCTACGCCGTCAGGACCTAGCCCCCGAGCGGGCCTCAGCCATCGCTGGTATGTCCGGTCGCGATGCCGGGGCAAGGCCAGGAGGTGAGGGGCACCGTGAGCTAGTGAAGGCTCCTGAGGCGCGATGCTCAGGGAGCCCCCCTTTGGCGTGCAAGCGGCTTACGCAGAAGAAAAATGCCGGCACCCACGGAATCGGGAGGGGAGAGAGCTTGAGTGATGGTAAGGGCGGCTCATGAGGTAGTCACACATAGCTTTTGGCGGATAGCGGTGTTGGGTGAGCCACGGCTCATGAGGGGCTCACGCAGCTCGCGAGGCGTGCTCGCGAGGCCCGGTGTTCGAAGCGTCTTCGCCTCGCGAGGCCGGCTCGTGAGAGGCTGCCCGCGAGGCCTTCGTGCAGCTCGACTCCTGAAGGGCTGTATGTCGAAAAATCTCACGATAGGGGGAGCGGCACGCGCTCGCTAACTCACCCATGGCCATTGCGTGAGGAGATAAGGCACCAAGGACCTTGGTGAGGTGACGTGCGCGGGAGCAGGCCCGCGAGCCAGAGCTCAGTCGCATGGATTTGGCAGCGCTGCAGGGACGGACCCGAGCACAGGCACCGTGCCTAGCCCCCGCTAACGGAATTGGTCAGGGGAGGGGTCGCGAGCGTGAGGCGCTCTCGGCGGCGTCGAATTTATCATAGAAATTAGCAGGCAATTGAGTAGGTAATATAATTCATCAAAGTAAAAGTCAGTAAAATCCATTACATGACCAAAAGGATAAGGTTCTGGGAGCGAAGCTCGAGAGGCGCGGCGGGAAGGAGTGCGGGTCACGCGGGGCGACGCGCCAGGCGCATCCGACAGGACCGCACTGTAGTGACGTCAGACCACTCGGCGCGGCGCGCCAAGGGAGTCTGCTCCTTCGGAGCCAGGGGGCTCACGAGGCGCTGGGAGCTCGCGAGGAGCGGGAGGCTCACGAGGCCCTGGTGCGAAGGGCGCCAGCCTCTAGAAAGAGGCGCCGGCGTTCCTCAGCCCGAAGGGCATGCACGTGCCGCCGATGGTGGGACCAACGCCCTGACCGCCTCGCGGCAGCTGGAAGGGGTCACGAGGGTAGGACTTGTTGAGGCTGGTGAAGTCGACACACACGCGCTCCTTGCCGCCTTTCTTGGGGAGGACGACTGGGCTGGCGAGCCATTCAGGATGGCGCACCTCACGAACAACTCCGGCTTCTTGGAGCTTCTGAACTTCACTGACGATGAACTCTTGCTTCTCTAGCGCCTGGCGCCGCGCTTTCTGCTTGACCGGGCGTGCATTGGGGCACACCGCTAAGTGGTGCTCGATCACCTTCCTCGGCACACCGGACAAGTCGGATGCTTTCCAGGCGAAAACATCCGAGTTTGCCCGAAGGAAGGTGATGAGTGCGCTTTCCTATGCAGGAGGGAGGCCTGTGCCGATGGTGAAGGCGGGGCCGGAGCCGCTGCCGTCCACCGACACCTTCTTCGTCTCGGCGCGGTCCTGAGAGAACAGTTGCTTCTTCTTCGCGGGCGCGGCTTCGGAAGGCTCGCCGCGTCCTTGTCGGCCGGGTGCACGACAGCGACAGCCTTGTAGGCGCGATCGAGGGTGCTGGCCGTGTCCTTTTCGTCGCAGGCGACGGTGATGATGCCGCTGCAGCCGGGCATCTTGAGGACGTTGTAGGCGTGATGAGTGGCCGCCATGAACTTGGTGAGAGCTGGGTAGCCCAAGATGGCATTGTAGGACAGGCCGATGTGCGCCACGTCGAAGTCGATGAGCTCGGTGTGGTAGTTCTTGCGGGTGCCGAAGGTGACGGGGAGGCGCACATGCCCCAGCGGAATGGTGGAGCCATCGGTCACTACGGAGAAAGGCCTGGTCGGCATCAGCTGGTTGTAGGGCACCTGGAGCGTCTCGAAGGTTTCGATGGAGAGCACGTTGAGGCCGGCACCCACGTCGATGAGGGTCTTGGTGACCGCGACGTTGCTGATGGTGGGAGTGCACAGCATGGGGAGCACGCCTGTGGAGGCCGTGGACTTGGGGTGGTCCTTGGAGTCGAAGGTGATGGCGTACTGCGACCACTTGAGGGGCCGCGTGACCTCAGGCCTCGGGAGGGCGGCGTACACCTCGCGAGAGAGTTGCTTGAAGTGGCGGACGGACGCGGGGGCTTGGGACCTGCCAAGGATGCAGGCGACCGCGCGAGGCTCCTGGTAGCGCCCAGCGCCCTCGTCAGGCTGGTTGACGTCGTTCCTCCGAGGAGGCGGAGGCAGCGGCGGGAGAGCGGCATTAGCCTGAGGATTCGCCTCACGAGGCTGGTCGTGCCAGGCGGCCTCACGAGGCTGATCGCGCCAGCCCTGGCGGTAGTTGCTGTTATTGTTGCGGCTGTCCCAGTGGTTGCCGCTGCGGCCACCTCCGCGGCCGGCGCCACGGCCGTTGCGGTCGTCTCAGCGGCTCTGGCGCTCGTCGCAGAGCAGCTTGAGCTCATGAGCATCTTCGGTGCTGTGGGAGCGGACATTGTGAAAGGCGCAGAGTGGCCGGTTGTCCTTCCTGGGCTCGTCGAGGTCGCGGCCGTGCTTCTGCTCGGGCTCCGCCGCAAGCACGGCAGGGCCTTTGCGCTTGACGTCCTTGCTCTTGGCCTTGGTGCCGTCGAGCGCCGCGTCGGGGTCGTTGTGGACGAAGAGGCGGCCTTCTTCAGACTTCGCGCACTTGTCGGCGAGGTCGAGCAGCTCGAGCATGGAGTCGAGTTCACCGTTGATGGCGAGCTTCTCGCGCATCTTGATGTCCGTGACGCCGGTGGAGAACGCGGAGATGACGGCCGCGTCGAAAGCGCGCGGGATCTTGTTGCGCACCTGGCTGAAGCGCTGGATGTACTTACGGAGGGTCTCGTCTGGGCGCTGTCGAACGCTCCGCAGGTCGTTGATGGTGAGGGAGCGGTCCTGTGTGCCCTTGAAGTTGGCGATGAACTGGCTGCAGAGCTCGGCCCACGACGAGATGGAAGCCTCGGGGAGGTTCATGAGCCAGGAGCGCGGGCCGTCCTTGAGGGCCATGGGGAACCAGTTCGCCATGACCTTGTCGTCGCCGTTCGCCGCCTCGACGCTCAGCGCGTAGAGCTGGAGGAACTCCGTGGGGTTGGGGGTGCCATCGTAGCGCGGCGGCAGCTCAGTCTTGAACTTCACGGGCCAGACCACGCGACGCAGCTCGCGGGTGAAGGCACGGCAGCCCACGCCGCTCGAGGGGACGCCGCCAGCAAGGGCGGCGCGGTTTTGACGCCCGGCCGCTGCAACGTCTTGAACGGCCTGGTCCTGGCGCTGGCACTAGCGCTCGAGGAGCACTCGCGCGTCGGGGGGCACGCGGCGGATTATCTGGCAGCTGGGCTCGCAGTGGTCTGGAGAGGACGCGCCGCGGGACGGCTCACGAGCCCGCGCGCTGCGCTGGGGCCCGGCGCGCTCGTCGCTAAAGGAGGCGGCGGGGAGGCGCCATACGCCGGGTCCCTAGCACGAGACGGTGGAGGGCGGAGTGAGTGAGAAGGCGCCGTAGCGTCCCCGGCGACGTTGACGAGCTCGGTGATGCGACCAAGCCAGGCGTCGTAGCCAGCGTCATCAGGACGGTAGCGGAGTAGCTCGTGCGCCATGAGCAGCGCGGCCTGCGGGTTCGTCGGCCCACGGTTGGCGAGGGAGGAGGCCGTGGCGGTGTGGCCGTCTGCCCGCACGGAGGGGTGCAGGGAGGAGGCCTCCTGCTCGCGGGCAGCGGGGTCGGTGGCTGCGGCAGCCTCGGCTTCGGGGCGGCGTCGATTGCCGCGGGCCACCGGCTCCGTCTAGGCCACGCGGCCAGCCCTGCGCTCAGCGCGCTCGCGACGTGCGTCCGCCATGGGATTGGTGGAGCTGAAGGTCGAGCAGAGGAACAGTAGCGCACCCCTACCTGGCGCACCAAATGTCGGAAGTGGGGCTCCAGGGACCCAAAGGTTCGAACACTGGGGTGAGCTCGTTCTACTACTTCTTCCCCTACCACGGCAGTGCTACGGCGAGACTACGGCGAGAGCGCGCTAGCATAGGACGGGCAAAGGCACAGCGGTTTACCCAGGTTCGGGCCACCTTGCGGTGTAAGACCCTACTCCTGCTTTGTGGTTGAGATTATCGTGGATGAGAGAGTTCTTGCGTACAAGGTTGAAGATGATGGATCCCCCCTCTCTCTCTCTCTCCCTCCTTCCCTCTCTCTCCTTCGGTCCCCTGCCTTGCTACGGTGGCTGCACTGCCCCTTTTATGCCGCCTTGGTCCTCTTCCCCCTCGAAACTTAGGTGGGAAGGGTTGCCACACTTGGCGGTTTTGAAAGGGGACAGGCGCTCAGGCTATCCTGACTAAAGGTGGTCTTCGCCTGCCAAAGCATGATCCATGACGCGCCGGTGGGCTTGGTGATGACCTCCGCCCTGCGCGCCCGCCGTCTTGGTCTTTCTTCACCGATCGGGCAACCTTTGGGGTTGCTTTGGGGAGTAGATAGCTGGCCCTGCTTCCTTAGCACAAAAGAGGAAACCATCTGCATCCGCGCCTGCTGGCGCGGCCTCTGCTGCTGCTCGTTGGCGCGCGCGTCACCCACGTGATGGGCTCCAGTCCGCGCGACACGCCGAACGGTCTTCTCCTCGAGCGCCTGCGGGAGGGGGCCTCGGAAGGCCACCTCGGGAAGCCACCTCGTGAGGCCACTCAGGAAGCCGCCTCGTGAGGAGACTTGGGAAGCCGCCTCGTGAGGGGACCTCGCGAGGCCGCTTTTGGTGGTGCTGAGCGTTGCCTGCTACTCCCTGAGGAGGGGGCCTCAGGAGGCTAGGGCCCCATGAGGGGGCATGGCGAGACACTTGGTGGCGACGGCCCGCCGGGCACACTCCAGGCGTCGCGCCCTGGGCCAAAGGCAGACGGGCCTGGATACCCCGGGTTCCATGGGCCCGACAGAATACCACTGTCACAGGTACAGGCCGCAGGAGGCCTCACGAGCGCTGCCTCCTAAAGCGGTCCATGACGCATCGCCTCCTCAAGAGGCCCACAGGAAGCCTCGCAAGCGCTGCCTCACGCGGCGGCCTGCGACGCCTATCTCCGCCAAGCACCAGCGGGACGCCTCATGAGCGAGCACCTCGCGAGGCGCATCCCACAGGCTGCGGCACACCAAGCCTCACACTCCGCGAAAAAGCTAAGTCCAAACGACTCACGAGCCCATCTCAGCATCCCTCAAACTCTCTTATTCCTCATGATCTCGCTGAGCGCCAGCGTTTTTTCCTTTGCGCAAGCTGCCTGCACGTCAAAGGGGGGCTCCTTGAGCGTCGCGCCTCAGGAGCCCTTACCACCTCGTGGAGTCCTACACCCGCTAGCCTTGTTAGGCATGCGCCCTAGCATACCAGCGATGGTCGTAGCATGCTCAGGGGCTGGGTCCTAGTGACGTAGGGCACGAAAGCATGTAAAAAGGAAAAAGCAGGCCTCACGAGGGAACGGGAAATTGCAGCAAGCATTAAGTACTTAGAGTAATTACAAAAGCAATGTCTTCACACCCCCACGGGACTACATCTACTCGAATATAGGATAAATATAAGAAGGAAGCCTAAGCAGACGAGGCGCTGTCGCCGCCGCCATCATCGTCATCTCCACCGTCACCGACCTCGCCAGAGCTCTCGCTGCCACGAGAGAACCTCTGGACCAAGGCTTCCACGTGCTCCCGCACATCCTTCTCGAGCCCGTTACGAAGCTCCACCGGGACAGGACTCATCACCCTGCCGAAGTCGAAGTCCGCGTTGGTGCAGAAGAGGTTGTTGAAAATGCGCGTCGCCGCCTGGCTCAGGAGGCCACGGTATTCTGCCACGATGATGTCGTCCATCGGTGCAGCTCCATCCTCCAGCCTCTTCACAAGCTTGGTGAAGAAGTTCAGGTAGTCGGCGTCGTCGTCTTCAAGGGAGTCCTCAAGCCTCTCGCATGAGAAGATGGAAAGGGCGACGCGAGCACGTTGCGCGAGGGCGCGGAACATCTTCGCACGCTCATGCTGCCACCCGCGTGCCCGGGCTGCCTCATCCTTGGCCTTCTCAACGACGTCGGAGGCGCCGCCCACCTGCGCCTGCAGGGACGCCAGCTCCCCCTCAGCGTCCACCTTGGCCGTCAGCACAAGCGGTTGGGCAGCCTCCACCTCTTTCACCTGCTTCTTGAGGCGAGAGATTTCATCCTAGAGCTCGTCCCGCTTCTTGGTGATGCGGTCCTCCTAAAGCTTCAGCTTCTGGCTGTAGTCCTTGGCGAGCGCTGCACGCTCGTTCTTGGACTTCGCATCAGCGTCTGCCTGGATTTTCTTCTCCTTCTCCGTGAGCTGGGCATTGGCCTTTGCGAGGCGCTCGTTGTAGGAGGCTTGGGCGGCCACCACCTCGCGATCCAGCGTCGCCAGGCGCTCGCGCTCTGTGTCCTGCTCGGTCGCGATCCTCGCGAGCACTCGCTCCCGAATCTTGGCGTCCCCCTCGCAGGCTGCAAGGGCCTCCTCGCGCTTGGCAAGTTTCTTCTCGTGGGAGGTAAGTTGCCCTTCGCGGGCTGCGGCGGCGTCCTCCCGCGCCTGGAGCCTTTGCTCCCTGGAGGCGGCCTGCTCCAGGAGGGCCTTCTCATGGGCCTCCACTTCTTTGTGCCGCCGGTCAGCCTCCGCGGCATCCCTGACGGCCCCCTCGAAGAGCTCCTGGGCGTCCCTGGCGGCCTTCTCATGCCGCTCTGCTCGGCGGCCTCCGTCAGGCGGCCTAGCCTGATGACCACGTCGAGCTGGCGCCACCCCTCCACAAGGTGCTGGCGCTCACCGGCGAGGCGCGCCTCCTGCGCCTGAAGGTCCTCCTCAAGCGCATCGAAGGCCGCCCTGGCGCCCCACAAGGCCCCGCGCTTGAGCATGGCGCTGTTGCTCACCCGCTGCAAGGTCCAGCCGGTGCGCGGCTCCGCGCCGCCATCCACCGTCATGGCTCGTGAGGGCCCAGGATCGGCCCCCCTCGCAGGCTCCTTGTCCTCGATCCTTATAGGGGTCGCATCCCCCGTCGAGTATTGGGGGCTCTTCTCGGCCTCCTCTTCGGCTTGTTACGCCGGCGCACGTGACAGGCTCGTCGTGGCCGCCTCAGGGGCCTGCCGCACGGGCGAGCGCCGGGGGCTCGCCGTAGCCCCCTCGTCGGTGTGGGCCTCCCTGGCAGGCGTGGAGTGTCACGGAGGGTCTGGCTCTTTGGCACCCTCCATCGTCGTGTTGCCTCCTGTGCCAGGCGCCTCTAGTGGCATGACCCCACCTCCGGAAGCTTCCTCCCGTGGCTCACTCCCCCAGCTGGGGGAGGTAAGTCCATGCGCAGTTCAGGGGGAGCCGCGTGCTCGTCATCCACCGCCGTGTGCCCTGTCTCAGCCTCAGGGCGGCAGACGACCTCCTCGTGCCGCTCGACGCCTGTGGTGGGCGTTGTGGCCCCCCTCGAGTCGAGGGCCTTCTTCTTCTTCTATGTGGGCTCCTTGCATGGAGCGAAAACAAAAATTAAGGCAAGGGAATAAGACGCAAGGACTTACTCATCGGAAGGAACCCATCGCCTCTTCCTCGGCTTTGGCAGGGGGCGGCTGCCGCTGCCGCTCTCGCGAGGCTCCCTCGAGCCCCCTCGGGAGGGCTCGGCGTGAGGCCTACCGAGGTACTTTCCCGCAGGGCCGGTGCGGGTCTCCTCCGCGCGAGGCTCGGAGGCCTTGTCGCCGGTGTCTCCTCCGTCCCCCCGTGCTCGTAGGCCGGGAGGGCACGACCACGAACCGGTCGTTGTCTTCATCGTCGTCGCCGCTGAGGTCGGCTAGCAGCTGGCAGCGGCTTAGCGGGGTTGCTCCTCCACCACTCTCCTCGCCAGCACCTGCCGAGGCCCCAGCGTCCTCACGATCGCCCGAGCCGTGCACCACAAACAGGGGGTTCTCACGAGGCCTGTAACACCCCGATTTTTGGCCCTTTCTTTTTCTTTTGGATTTCTTCGAATTTTTATTTGGAGCTCTTTTTCCGTGGCTATGTGGTCTTGAAACCTGGGAAGATCTTCTCTTCTGCCACTTCCTAGGGGCTTGTCATTCTCAAATCTATCCCAAGGCCATGTCATTTCGGTCTTAGCCCAACTCCAATATTTATTTATTGGGAATATTCATTTTTCTATTAAAGGAATAACCCTGTTTGCCCTAGGTTGTGAAGCAACCAATATTTCTGCCATTCCCAAAATTCTCATAAATTCTTTGGATCATATCTTCCATAAATATGCCAAAATCCATCCTTGCCTAGTTCAAAAATAATTCAGGAATATTCATTTCCTATTCTGTCCAGAATGGCACTTTGTGAAGGAAGTGCTATTTATATTTTCTTGATTGCCCTCAAAATTTTTGGGCACTCTCTCTTATCCAAATAATTGCCTCATGCCAAAATTCAACTTCATTTGCCTAGTAAATCTTCCTCAGAAATTTTCCAAAGTTTCTGTTCAGAGAGAAGCTTTGTGAAGGAAGTACTATCTAGGCTTATCCAAATGAGTTGAAATTTTGGGAGATCATTCATGTGATCAAATCATGACTCTCCAATAAATTTCATCTCCATCCAACAATCTATGTGAGCACAACATCCAATCTTGGTTTCTGGTCACAATTTCAGTTTGTGAAGCAACTATATTTTATATTGCTTCAAAAATTCTGAAATTAATCCAGGACCTAAATATCCATAAATAATGTGAGAATGCCAAAATTCACATTATTTTGCCAAGCCATTTTCTCTGCCAAAATCCAGGACCTAAACACCCATTTTGTCCAGTGGGTATCATTGTGAAGGAAGTACCATTTTGGTTTATCCAAATGGGATGAAATTTTTATGGCACCTTCATATGCCCAAATGATCACCCTTCACCCATTTTCAGCTCAATCCAAGCAATCATGTAAGTGCTACTTCCTGATCTAGATTCTGGCCTACTTTTTGCAGCTGCAAAGCAACTAGGTTAAATACTTGTCCTAATGACCTCAAAATTCACAGGATGGTAGTCCTTCCTAGTCTAAGACTCTGTGACATCTTGCTTAGTTCTTATGCCCTCTAAGTTGATCACTACTTCCTGCTTAAGTTTGCAACAGCAAAGTTCAGTCGACCTCTCCCATCCACCCACAGTGCCTTTCTTCAATCTATCACCTCATGTAGGACCCACTTAGGAGAGACAGCACGCTAGACATCGTTTGATTGGCCAGAGTGCACCGCGTGCGCCTGTGCACGCGGTGACCACGCGGTCTGGCACGCCGAAAGTGTGCTCTGGCCGTCGGGACCCTCTGCCGCCGCCCAAGCGCCGAGGTCCCGCCACCGCACCATGTCCACAACATCGCCACCACTCCCCTGCGTCCGCGTATACTCTCTGGACCCCTCCCCCTCCCCTCTTTCCGCTCCGGCAAGCACGCCATCCCGGGATGCCTGTGGCCGTCGTCCCCTAGCCATTGTCCTCTTCCTCCCCGCGATAACTTTGCACCGTATGCACCTCCCCTAGACCCCTCTCCCTCTCCGCGCGTGCGCTCGTGCACGCGGACGTGCCAGAGAGCATCAACCGCGAGCGTCCGTCATCGTCCGGCCACGGCATCAACGCCGGGCTATATATAGCGTGCCCAAGCCTCCTCCGAGCTCATCACCAGCCTCCCCATCCTCCTCTAGCCCTCCCCGACCTCTCCCCCGAGCTCGAGAGCTTCTCCTCGGCCACCATTGCCGCCATGGCCGCCGCCGAGCTCCTCCTAAATTCGGTCCAGCCCGAGCCCTCCTCTCTCCCCTACCACCACTAGAGCACTCCACGTCCACCCTAGATCCTTTCCCGTAGCTCGCCGCCTCCTCTCTGTGGCCGGAGCGCCATTTCCCGATTCCGGCCGAAGCCATCCTACGCCGCGGCCAGGGCCCTGCTAGATTGGCTGCTCCCCGGTGAGGACAAGACCCACTGGTGGATGCGCCTCCTCGCGCTGGTCACTCCGGTGGCCGGAGCGTCGCCGGAGGTGGCCGGTGGCGTCGGGACGGCCGCCGGCGTCGATCGCCCTCCTCTGCATCGCGGGCGAACGGGAGGTTGAAGGAGTTGACCAGCCCGGTGGGCCCCACCAACCATTGACCCCACCCGTCAGCCAGAGGGAGACGTTGACCCCGGGCCCGCCCAGTTTAAGTGAAGGCGTACTTCCATAAAGTGCGTTTTCGTTTTATGAAAGCGTACTCTGGTGCATCTTCGACTGAAAATACGCTTTCACCATTAGAAGACGTATTTTCCGAAATGTGCTTTCTATCTCCAGCCGCCGGCCGAAACCTTTACTTTGCGGACGTTTGTCCGTTAGCAGCAGAAATGAATATTGTTATTTAATTTTCTGCCTAACGAACGAACGGCCGTAACTCCGCAACCGTAACTCCGAATCAGGTGATTCCAAAGCCCACATTCTCAGTTCGTCGAGCCAGTTCCGATGGTATCATTTTCATGAGGTTGTCACACTGTGAAAATGACCATTTTCCCCTTGCCCTTAAAACAGCTCCGCCGAGAGGGAAACTTTTCCGGCGATTCTTTCCGCGAGTTCATCGCACCTCTTCCCGGTGAATCCTTCATCCCCAGGCAAGCCACAACAGCCACTTGCATGATGGCATTGCAATAGCCATGGTTTCCACTTGAATATTTAATAATTGTTTGCTCATTTAATTATTTTGTGAATGCTATGTATATGCTTGTGAATCCATGCTCATTGCTTATACCATGTTCGTTTTCATCTAGTAAGTGCTATGATTAATTGCTAAGGATATTCTTGCAATTATTTCCGATGCTAGTAATAATGTTATGCTCACATGAGTAGTTACAGTTTGATATGAAAATACTTGTCATAGTCGTGATCATCGTTATGCCATGCTCATTTGCATTCTGTAGCATAAATGATTTATCATCGTTCATGTCATGATGTTAAATGGTTATGCTGCCCATCCATGGTTACACTGGTATCATGCTCATATGCATTGCTGTTTCGTTATGTTGTTGTGACTCAGCTCATCACCATTCAAGTTGAACCTGACATTAATTGAACTTGAACAAATCTGTTGGCTGAGTCATGGTGCCACCGAATCGAGCTAACCAGTGCAGCCACACTTGCCTTTTGGGGGCCCCTAATGCGGTCTATTGTCATGCCTCTCGCCGGTGCCTCATACTAGGGAAGGCTATGCGCGCACGCTACCCTGATCAGGTAGGCGGCCATAAGCCTTGAGTACCCAGTTTTGGTTTTGAGCTCAGGTCCCCGTTTGGGACAGTTTTGGTTTGGCCACGATGGTGGCAGCCACAGAGGTGGCGGATGTCACATGTTGACATCAGGGTAACCCAGGACATAGCCCAAAGGGGAGTTTGTCGGAGTGGCCGGGAGAGTGTCATGCAATAGACTGGTTTTGTCGGAACGTCGTTGGTCCACCCGAATGGGAGCACGAGGCCATGAGTTCGGTGGTGTGGGTACAGTGTACTAACCTCTGCAGAGTGTATAATCTATCGATAGCCGCATCCTCGGTCATGGACACAGTTCGTAGTAGGTCACACTATGGGTCAACAGAAATAATAATCTGAATAAGAAACAACCCGGTTCGATGAGAAAAGAAGTTGGTTGATCTTTATGTGGTCAGGCGATGATCACAGGTAGAGATCAAGCTCCGTCTAGTCATGTGATGATCACGATGGTATAGTTGATACCGAGCTTGGTTGATTCTGAGGTGATCGTGTGAGGATCACGATGGTAAGTTTGTGGTTACGAGATAACCTCCGAGCAGAGTAAGTTGGTCCATGAGACCTTAAATTTCGAACCCCTTGCATGCTAGTGCTAGTATCATCCTGTTCATATCATGAATTATATGTACATGCCATGCTCATGTTGTTGCCATGCTCATGTTGTTCCAGTAGTATCATGTTCATCTTTGATGATTAACCTGTAAATGCCATGGTGTTGTATGTCTTGATTGCTTTGGTTGCTGTGAGCTTGCGAGTACATTCAAAGTACTCACCTGGCGTGTCATGCCAGATTGCAGGTCATGCCGTGACTGCTTGTTTGTCGAGGATCTCGAGGTTGCGCTCTAGGATACGTCCCAGCCAGAGTCCCTGTGGAGTGGAGTTCATCACTGTCGTTGTTGTTCCGCTGCTAGAAGTCATTCCGCTACGAGATGTTCCCCTGCTAGCATAGAACTACCCGAGCAGGCGAAGTGTCGCCGTGCCCATGTAACCTTCGTGCCTTCAGAACCCTTGTACCCCAAGTATTTGTAATAAAGAGTTGATTTGTTCTATGCCAAGCAGTGCCGTATTCCAGAAGACTTGGTCTCTGGGCTGGAATACAGGGTGTTCCGGTCTCTCTGAGCCGGGGTGCCACAAGGCTTGGTATCAGAGCAGGTCTGGCTGTAGGACTCCCTAGCCCGCGCGAGCGTTAGAAACCGGTAGTATACAGTCTAGTCGGTCTTCTGCATTTGATTGCTACATTTGTTTATCGCATAGCATGCATATAGACGTATTATATTATCACTAACGGTTGATCTTGTGAGTGTAGATGGCATCGGTTTTGATCCACTACCTGCACCCTCCAGCTTTGCATACTTGCTCGTTGGTGTTTGGTGTCATCTCTGTCCCAGCGGAGTGATGCCACGGTACCTTGTGGTGTCGATCGTTTGCAGGATTGATGCACAGGTATCGCACCAATATTTTCTCTTCAGCCCCACCTATTGTTTCGGTGGTATACATGTTTCTACCCCGGATCTTGCCATCCAACCCATCGCTTTGGTAACCCTTACTGGTCTTTGTTACCAGAAAAGGGCAATGCCAGCAAACCCTTCTTTCCACCGCTATCCTACTCTATCGCACATTCCCTGGACGAGTACGGCTCCCTTCCATACACTTGATGATGATGTGGTCGTGACATCTGTGTCTCGCTACATGATCACCGAGTCCGTCCTCATTCCTAAGCCGGTCCGGATGCAACCGGTGCTGATCCAGTGCTAGGTGTAGCTATGTTTACACCAACTGCTCCACACACTAATCCACTTTCGTGCACAGCGCCACAACATATTAGATCGTAGTACCGGAGTTCCCTCGAGAATTGTGTGCTTAAGTAGGCATGCATAGTGAGGTGAATAGCTGTGAAATGTGATGTTGATTGTATGTAATCTTAATGCTGTGTGTGCTTTTGTTTTAGTCGTTTCTTTTGGCTTCTTTCTTTGCGCCCTCGGTGTTACCATATTTCCCCTTATGAAAAGTTGCTCATCAACCGACACCGGACTCAAAGAATCAGTAAAGATTTCAAATATTTTGAAGCTCGGCTAAACATTATGAAATTCTCAGCCGACTGCATTATATTGGAAATATCTGATCTGAATGCAAATGCTATCCTGGATTGACCATCAGCATCAAGTTTACCTCAGTGCGCAACCATCACAATTGTAATGAACCAGCTGGCAGACAATTTGTGTGCAAGACAACAGTACATTTCCAGTCAGAGGAATATCAAGGGCATATGTATATATGGCATTCAGTCCGCACACTACAGAGAAAAGCTTCTGGTATAAGCAACCCAATCTTCCTCCGCATGCTACCAGGGAAGCTTACGACGCAAGGTTCCGCAGTCTTCCTCAGTACGATATGTGGATAACTTCCAGTGTAAGACACCGAGTCTTCTTCGGTAAGCCACCGTAGAAAGCTTCCGGCATAAGGCACCAAATCTTCTCCAGTAAGCAACCAGGAGAAGAAACTTCTGAGGTACGATACCCAGTCTTCTTCAACACACTATCCCGGCAAAAGCTTCGAGCACAAGCTATTCAGTCTTCCTCAGCACAATACTCTCAGATGGCTTCCAACACAAGCTATCCAATCTTCATCAGTACGGCACTACCAACAGTCATCAAGATGTTACACAGTGATTTGGCAGTATATGGCAGTGCCTCTCAAGGATCAGATCCACAACAATTTTGTCAGAAGCAATAATCAGTCAGGACCCAACTGTCTGCCTCAGGAATCAACTCCTCAGCTACACACCCTTCCATATATATTGTGGGCATGCTGCCAAGGTCATTCAAGTCACTCGAACGATGATGCAAGCATAATGAGAATCCGACAACCACATGAATTATGTAAGAGGAAGAATATACACCTCAGTGTGATGCAATGTCTGACAACAATCCTGAGAGTGGATATCAAGGCCAGCTTCCTCACGCCCAACAAGGTGATATCGTTAACCCTTGTCACTGTCATAAATGATTGACCACAGCAGTGATCTCTATACAAATAACTATGAACCTGGTATATGATCATGATGAACCCTTGCCTACCTTTTTCTTGGTAATGGCACCACGCCTGTGTTCTGAGCTGCGTTCGGCCGTCCAGGGTGGATGCCGATTTTCTATTTCTCTTGTCAACAACTGGCAGTGTTCTGAGCTGATTTTCGGCCGTCTCGGGCAGCTATTGAGTTTCTTTTTGTAGCAGCGACCCTATGCTCTGAGCTGTTCTTCGGCCGTCTTAGGGAACTGCTACATTCTTCTTATCAACCTTGCCTCATGCTCTGAGCTGCTTTTCAGCCGTCATGAGCCATGGTTGAGTTATTTCAGTAATGTCCCAGATCTGAGTTGTAAAGACCGTTCTGGTGGCTACTGATTTATTTGTCGATTTCTGGCAAAGGTTCAGATGATCATTGCCCTATAGTTAAAGCTCAAGAGATGATAAACTTGCCAGTTAAACGTTGCTGCACTGCCTGAGGATAAGGATAAGGTATGATTGCTGGAATGTTGCACCTGACAATACCTATGGTCACACGAAGAATTAAAGATATTTATGGCCAAGCTCTTTTAGCAAAAGATTCAGAAAAAGAGAACAATAATGAAGGAGCAAGCCTGGCAATACAGGTATGATAATAGTTGCATGAACAACATGGTACGGATACCCAAGATAGTCTGATTCCGTATTGATCACCATGAACACACACCCAAGGGGTCTACTCTATTTGTAAGGACCTCATATCAAGGTGACAGTCGAATCATCGGTATGGATTCGAGACAGTGGAGTCAGCCATGGTAATTCAGAACTACCTTCTAGCAGTCAGATCCCGCCAAGAGAACGGCTATGATTCTCAGCATTGTTTTGAACCCGGAGGACATGCATCTACTCTAGTAACCCGATGCAAGGAATAAATGTTCCCGACTCCATTGATACTATCAGTGCGGGATAGAAGAATGTCACGTCGAATGGAAATCACTCCCGGACTTATGGAAATTCCAGTCATGATAATATCAGATAAGCCAGCAGACATAAGAGAATGGGAGTCAGAGCAAGGATGAACATATGAAGGAAGGCCTATCAGAATGTGGGATACAGTGAAGCAAACCACCCCAGAGTAAGGCAGTCAGTCAGATGCAATTCAGTGGGAACAATTTATAAAGGAAAAGGATACCCAAGTTGGAAACGGTTTCCTTAAGTCAGAATATTCATACTTGTTCCCTGAGCAACCAAATCTCGAGGACGAGATTTATCGTAAGGGGGGTAGGTTTGTAACACCCCGATTTTTGGCCCTTTCTTTTTCTTTTGGATTTCTTCGAATTTTTATTTGGAGCTCTTTTTCCGTGGCTATGTGGTCTTGAAACCTGGGAAGATCTTCTCTTCTGCCACTTCCTAGGGGCTTGTCATTCTCAAATCTATCCCAAGGCCATGTCATTTCCATCTTAGCCCAACTCCAATATTTATTTATTGGGAATATTCCTTTTTCTATTAAAGGAATAACCCTGTTTGCCCTAGGTTGTGAAGCAACCTATATTTCTGCCATTCCCAAAATTCCCACAAAATTCTCATAAATTCTTTGGATCATATCTTCCATAAATATGCCAAAATCCATCCTTGCCTAGTTCAAAAATAATTCAAGAATATTCATTTCCTATTCTGTCCAGATTGGCACTTTGTGAAGGAAGTGCTATTTATATTTTCTTGATTGCCCTCAAAATTTTTGGGCACTCTCTCTTATCCAAATAATTGCCTCATGACAAAATTCAACTTCATTTGCCTAGTAAATCTTCCTCAGAAATTTTCCAAAGTTTCTATTCAGAGAGAAGCTTTGTGAAGGAAGTACTATCTAGACTTATCCAAATGAGTTGAAATTTTGGGAGATCATTTATGTGATCAAATCATGACTCTCCACCAAATTTCATCTCCATCCAACAATCTATGTGAGCACAACATCCAATCTTGGTTTCTGGTCACAATTTCAGTTTGTGAAGCAACTATATTTTAGATTGCTTCAAAAATTCTGAAATTAATCCAGGACCTAAATATCCATAAATAATGTGAGCATGCCAAAATTCACATTATTTTGCCAAGCCATTTTCTCTGCAAAATTCCCCCAAGTTTCTGTCCAGTGGGTATCATTGTGAAGGAAGTACCATTTTGGTTTATCCAAATGGGATGAAATTTTTATGGCACCTTCATATGCCCAAATGATCACCCTTCACCCATTTTCAGGTCAATCCAAGCAACCATGTAAGTGCTACTTCCTGATCTAGATTCTGGCCTACTTTTTGCAGTTGCAAAGCAACTAGGTTAAATACTTGTCCTAATGACCTCAAAATTCACAGGATGGTAGTCCTTCCTACTCTAAGACTCTGTGACATCTTGCTTAGTTCTTATGCCCTCTAAGTTGATCACTACTTCCTGCTTAAGTTTGCAACAGCAAAGTTCAGTCGACATCTCCCATCCACCCACAGTGCCTTTCTTCGATCTATCACCTCAGGTAGGACCCACTTAGGAGAGACAACACGCTAGACATCATTTGATTGGCCAGAGTGCACCGCGTGCGCCTGTGCATGCGGTGACCACGCGGTCTGGCACGCCGAAAGCGTGCTCTGGCCGTCGGGACCCTCTGCCGCCGCCCAAACGCCGAGCTCCCGCCACCGCACCATGTCCACAGCATCGCCACCACTCTCCTGCGTCCGCGTATACTCTCTGGACCCCTCCTCCTCCCCTCTTTCCGCTCCGGCGAGCACTCCGTCCCGGGATAACCGTGGCTATCGTCGCTTAGCCATTGTCCTCTTCCTCCCCGCGATAACTTTGCACCGTATGCACCTCCCCTAGACCCCTCTCCCCCTCCGCGCGTGCGCTCGTGCACGCGGACGTGCCAGAGAGCATCAACCGCGAGCGTCTGTCGTCGTCCGGCCACGGCATCAACGCCGGGCTATATATAGCGTGCCCGAGCCTCCTCCGAGCTCATCACCAGCCTCCCCATCCTCCTCTAGCCCTCCCCGACCTCTCCCCCGAGCTCGAGAGCTTCTCCTCGGCCACCATTGCCGCCATGGCTGCCGCCGAGCTCCTCGTAAATTCGGTCCAGCCCGAGCCCTCCTCTCTCCCCTACCACCACCAGAGCACTCCACATCCACCCTAGATCCTTTCCCTTAGCTCGCCGCCTCCTCTCTGTGGGGGGAGCGCCATTTCCCGATTCCGGCCTAAGCCATCCTCCGCCGCGGCCGGGGCCCTGCTAGATCGGCTGCTCCCCCCCCCGAGGAGAAGACCCACTGGTGGATGCGCCTCCTCGCGCTGGTCACTCCGATGGCCGGAGCGTCGCCGGAGGTGGCCGGTGGCGTCGGGACGGCCGCCGGCGTCGAGCGCCCTCCTCTGCATCGCAGGCGAACGGGAGGTTAAAGGAGTTGACCAGCCCGATGGGCCCCACCAACCAGCGACCCCACCCGTCAGCCAGAGGGAGACATTGACCTCGGGCCCGCCCAGTTTAAGTGAAGGCGTACTTCCATAAAGTGCATTTTCGTTTTATGAAAGCGTACTCTGGTGCATCTTCGACTGAAAATACGCTTTCACCATTAGAAGACGTATTTTCCGAAATGCGCTTTCTATCTCCAGCCGCCGGTCGAAACCTTTACTTTGCGGACGTTCGTCCGTTAGCAGCAGAAATGAATATTGTTATTTAATTTTCTGCCTAACGAACGAACGGCCGTAACTCCGCAACCGTAACTCCGAATCAGGTGATTCCAAAGCCCACGTTCTCAGTTCGTCGAGCCCGTTCCGATGGTATCATTTTCATGAGGTTGTCACACTATGAAAATGACCATTTTGCCCTTGCCCTTAAAACAGCTCCGCCGAGAGGGAAACTTTTCTGCCGATTCTTTCCGCGAGTTCATCGCACCTGTCCCTGGTGAATCCTTCATCCCCAGGCAAGCTACAATAGCCACTTGCATGATGGCATTGCAATAGCCATGGTTTCCACTTGAATATTTAATAATTGTTTGCTCATTTAATTATTTTGTGAATGCTATGTATATGCTTGTGAATCCATGCTCATTGAGTAGTTACAGTTTGATATGAAAATACTTGTCATAGTCATGATCATCGTTATGCCATGCTCATTTGCATTCCGTAGCATAAATGATGTATCATCGTTCATGTCATGATGTTAAATGGTTATGCTGCCTATCCATGGTTACACTGGTATCATGCTCATATGCATTGCTGTTTCGTTATGTTGTTGTGACTCAGCTCATCACCATTCAAGTTGAACCTGACATTAATTGAACTTGAACAAATCTGTTGGTTGAGTCATGGTGCCACCGAATCGAGCTAACTAGTGCAGCCACACTTGCCTTATGGGGGGCCCTAATGCGGTCTATTGTCATGCCTCTCGCCGGTGCCTCATACTAGGGAAGGTTATGCGCGCGCGCTACCCTGATCAGGTAGGCGGCCATAAGCCTTGAGTACCCAGTTTTGGTTTTGAGCTCAGGTCCCCGTTTGGGACAGTTTTGGTTTGGCCACGACGGTGGCAGCAACAGAGGTGGTGGATGTCACATGTTGACATCAGGGTAACCCAGGACATAGCCCAAAGGGGAGTTTGTCGGAGTGGCCGGGAGATTGTCATGCAATAGACTGGTTTTGTCGGAACATCGTTGGTCCACCCGATTGGGAGCACGAGGCCATGAGTTCATCACTGTAAATGCCGTGGACTGGTTTTGATGATTAACCTGTAAATGCCATGGTGTTGTATGTCTTGATTGCTTTGGTTGCTGTGAGCTTGCGAGTACATTCAAAGTACTCACCTGGCGTGTCATGCCAGATTGCAGGTCATGCCGTGACTGCTTTTTTGTCAAGGATCTCGAGGTTGCGCTCTAGGATACGTCCCAGCCAGAGTTCCTGGGGAGTGGAGTTCATCATTGTCGTTGTCGTTCCGCTGCTAGAAGTCATTCCACTACGAGATGTTTCGCTGCTAGCATAGAACTACCTGAGCAGGCGAAGTGTCGCCGTGCCCATGTAACCTTCGTGCCTTCAGAACCCTTGTACCCCAAGTATTTGTAATAAAGAGCTGATTTGTTCTATGCCAAGCAGTGCCGTATTCCAGAAGACTTGATCTCTAGGCTGGAATATGGGGTGTTCCGGTCTCTCTGAGCTGGGGTGCCACAAGGCCCCTCGTGGCCCTCGGGAACCAGCCCCCACTCATCGAACTGCAGCATCTCCGTGACCATTCCGGCCCTGTTGCTGTATCGGTACAGAGGGTACACGCCTTCAGGCAGGCCCTCCACGTCGTCGGTGAACAAGATCTTCATGACCTCGCTCACCACCGGCCGAGTAAGGTTGTCAACGCTCAGCCTCATCGGGTCCTCTGGGCCGATGTAAGACCACACTGGGTCGAGCGCTTCTGGAGGGGGGCAATGCGCCGGCGCACGAACTCCTTGGCGACCATCGCCCCCGTGAGCTTCGCGTCCTTCAGGGCTCTCATCCTCTCCACAAGCGGCGCTAGCCTCTCATCGGTGAGCTTGGCGTGCTCCCATCCGGAGCTCTTCACGGCGGGGGCGGCCGGCATCAGCAGAAGAGGGCTGAACTGGCCCGCTTCCATGTAGACCCAGCACGCCCTAAAGCCCTCCACCTTCTTCGTGATCTTCATGGGAATGATGTGGGCCGCCATCCCGTCGACGATGTGAAACAAGATGCACCCCGAACGCTGGGTCACCGCGGTCAGCCGCAGGCTGTAGAAGGCGCGGAAGAGAGCCACCAAGGGCATCCCACCCAAGAAGCCTTCGCAGTGGTAGGCAAAGATGGCGAGCAGGAGGATGGAGTTGGGTTGGAGGTGGAACACATGGATTTGGTAGTGGGCGAGGATGGCGCAGAAGAAGTCGGAGAAGGGCGGCACCAAGCCCACGAAGATGGTGTGGATGAAGAAGGGGAAGGTCATGGTTCCAGATCACGAGCCTGACACGAGGCCGGCCAGATCCGCGTGGCCTTCCACTCATTGAGGTCACAGGCCGTCATGGGGCGTACCTTGTCCAACCCCTTCTCGTTGAGGATGATGGACCTCAACAGGGCCAGCTCCAACTCTGCCGCTGCTGGCTCTTTTCCCTTCCTGGTAGCCGGAGCCATGGTCACAAGGGAAGCTTGGGAGCAGGAGGAGGAGATCGCAGGGAGCAGGGTGCGAGGGAGGAGAATGGTGCAGAGGAAGGCAATGATGGTGCCCGCACCACATGCGGGTCAGTTTTATGGCAGGCCGGGCAGGTGTGGTGGGGGAAGTGGGTGCGCCCTCATCCCGTTGTGCTGCCACGCATCCCTACCTGAGCCCGGCAGTCTACTTAGGCCCTGCGCCGTTTTGTTCCCAATGGGCGGATACGTGCACTCGCGGGCCCGGGGGCTACTGTCGGCCCAGTGGAAACTTGGGTACGACGGGCCATCTGCCTGCAGCCCAGGAAGCAACCCCTGGCGAAGAGTTCAAGAGGCGGCCCAGCCTTGGGCGCTGCAAAGCAAGATGCCTCATGAGGGCCAGGCCTCGCGAGGGACCTCTCCACAAGAGGGGGCACTACCAAAGACCACCTTCTGCGGCAGGCAGCCTCGCGAGGCCTCTCTCACGAGGCGGCCTCCCGCGAGACCCTCCGCGCGGGGAAGCCGCGCCGTGCTGGTCGCGCGGTTGTGTGCCCACCACATGGGTGACGTGCCTACACAAGGAGACAACAACAGCAGGTACCATGCCAGCAGGCGCGGTCAGGGAAGTTTCCTCTTTGGTGATAAAGGAGCAGCTGCGGCTGCCTCCCCCAAAGCAAGTCCCAAAGCTTACCACTTCAGTGCAAGAAGACCACGATGACATGACATGCTAGGCCAGATGTCATCGGCGAGTGCACCAGTGCGTCATGGACGGTGTCTTTTCAGACGAAGACTACTTTTGTCAGGATAGGACTGAGCACCTGTCCCCCTTTGAACTGCCATTGTGTGGCAACCCTTCCCGCCAATATTTTCGTGGGAAGAGGACCAAGGAAGCTATATAAGGGACAGTGCTCCTACCTTAGAGAGGGACGATTCCACCTTCTCCTACCTTCTACGCAAGAGCAGTATCAACCACATCAATCATAGACAAGCAGGAGTTGGATTTTACACTGCTCGGTGGCTCGAACCTGGGTAGCTCCTTGTGTCTCTGCCGTGCCTTGTGTGTGTGCGTCCCCGTCGTGCTCCAAGGTCACCGTTGGTAGATAGGTCACGAAGCAGGCCCCCAATGTTCGAACCAGGCTTTGGGAGGTCACTCTGCGACAACCATGCGAACACATCCACATTCGACCGCAGGAAAGTGACGAGTGCAGTTTCCTATTTGTTATTAAGGGTGGCACTTATGGTGAAAGTGCCTCCCGTGCTGTCCTCCTTTGTAGAGACTTGCTTTGTTGCAGGTGCAGCAGCTTTGGCCTTTTTGTTCTTGCTGGCAGAGCTCTCTGGCTCATCCTCGACAGGCTTGCTGCACTCGGCAGTGCGCTTCCCGAAAGACTTATCAAAGGTCTTGCTGTTCTTCTTGTTCCCTCCCCTGGGAGCTTTGTCAGTAGGAACAGGAGCCTTGCTGGCGGACGCTGTCGCTGCCTCCTGGTAGAGCTTCTCAATGCAGATGACTACATCCTTCTTGTCGGAGTGGATGGTGATTATGCTCATCGGCCATGGCATCTTCAATGTGTTGTAGGCGTAATGAGACGCCGCCATAAACTTTGCCAGGGTTGGGCAACCAAGAATTCCATTATACGGCAATGGAATCTTGACGACGTCAAAGACGATTTTCTCTGTCCGGTAGTTCAGCTCACTGCCAAATGTGACCGGTAGCGTGATTTGGTCCTTCGGCTTGGTCCTCCCTAGATTGACACCTTGAAAAGTGTCTGTCTCCTTGAGATCTTCATCGGGGATTTGCAGCCTTTTGATCACCTCTGGTGAGATGAGATTCAAGCCAGCCCAACCGTCAACTAGCATCTTCGTCACCTTGAGGTTGCGAATTGTTGGCGAGACCAACAATGGCAAACACGCGACCGCGGTTGTGCGATCAAGGTGGTCGTCGGCGTCGAAGATGATAGGCGTGTGAGACCACTTGAGTGGTTTTTGGGCTCCCACCGCCGGTTCTGCTGCATTAACCTCCCGGGCCCATTGCTTGTGCTGCCGATGAGAGGAGTGCAAAGATGCGCCTCTGTCAATGCACATGGCGTCAACAACTCCTCTTCTCCTTCTTTGTTGTCACGGCTCTTGCTGGTTTTTCTTTCTGTTGCTTTCCTTTGCCGCGGCAGCCACCACAGTTCTTCTTTCCAGACCCACCAGCACCATCTTGGCCATCCTCCTTGTTGCGCTTTTCATATTCTTTCTTTTGTTTTTCGGCAAGTTGCTCCACTTGCCGGCACTCTGGAGGTCATGACATTTGGTGCGATGAATCTTGCAGTATGGCCTACTGGTCTTGTCAGACTTGTCACCAGCGGCAGCCTCGTGACCGCAGGTACACACGACAGTCTCCTTACCGGTGTCTTCAGTCTTAGCTTTCTTGCCGGGCATTCCTAAGCCTTCCACAGCCATCACTGCCTTGCCTTTGTGCTTGCAATTATGATTCCAGCCTTTCTTCTTCGGGGTGGATGCGTCGTCGTCCTTAGAATCGACTTCAGCACCAGCGTCCTCCCCGGGAAGTCTCCTCCCCTCCTCAGCACACGCACACTTGTCAGCTAGCGCATACAACTCATTTATGGTCTTGACTTGCCGGATGTTCATCTCTTCCCGCATTCTGCGGTTGCGCACATTCGTGTGAAAGGCAGCAATAACAGGTGCCGGATGAACATCTGGGATGTTGTGGTGCACACGGCTGAATCTTTGAATATACTTGCGCAGGGATTCACCATCTCTTTGCGGGATCACGTGCAAATCACTGGGCTGACTGGGAAGCTTGTTGCCTCTGGTGTATGCACCAATGAACTCGTTGCACAGATAGGACCACGAAGAAATGGAGCCCTCTGGCAGGTTCATCAACCAAGACCTCATGTTGGGCTTGAGCGCCAACGGAATGTAATTGGAGAGAATCTTTTTGTCTCTTCCCCCGGCAGCTTGCACGGTGGTCGTATAGATGCCCAAGAACTCTGCCGGGTTGAGCTTGCCATCATACTTTTCCGGCAGCCCTGGTTTGAAGGCCCGGGAACATGGCCAACGGACTTGCCGCAACTCACGGGTGAACTCTAGGCACCCCACCTCGTAAGGCAAATACCCAGAGCCCCCTGGCGCTGGCTCATCTACGACTGGACCGTAACGTACGTTAGATTGATGATGCGCTTCCCGATGCCGTTTAATGGTTGTGCGGGCGTCCTCCACCCATCTTTCGCGCAGCACTTGGCGCTGATCTTGTCGCGCCCGCGGATCCGAAGATGCCATCAACATCTTGTCGGGATCATCAGATCGACAGGTTTGTTGCTATTGCTGTGGTGGAAGTTGTCGTGGAGGCGACTGCACCGTTGGCACATCGTCTCCAACACGGCCTCCAGCTGGTGCTACTGGTGCCATAGGTGGTCGCCGTGAAGGTCCCGCCTCCCAAGTCTTGCTGGGGTCAGCAAAACTGATCAGACTCTGAATGGTCGCCCTCCATTCGTCCATCTTATCAGGAGTTGGTGGGAAGTTCAACATCATTTGTACCCGCGCCATGGCTTCTGCCGCTGTGGTTGGCATGACGGGGAGCACAAAATGGGATGTCGCTCGACTCCTGGCAGATCCAGCAGGAGCTACGTCATGCGCTGGCTGCCGCAGTGCATGCTCGCCAGTAGGCTGACGCGGTGGTGGTGGAGCCGGAGCGTCTGGAAGATGCTAC
This sequence comes from Elymus sibiricus, assembly GCA_039707655.1. Taxonomy (NCBI): domain Eukaryota; kingdom Viridiplantae; phylum Streptophyta; class Magnoliopsida; order Poales; family Poaceae; genus Elymus; species Elymus sibiricus. Next base: position 236,262,626 of record CM077676.1, read on the forward strand.
TCGGTGTTGTTGTTGTTGCCGTGTCGTCGTCCGGAGCTGCCGGCGCCGTGAGGAAGTGCGTCGCGCCCATCTTGTGATGGTCGCGGTGTGCATCCCATCGTGGTGTTCTTGGGCACGGCCGCTCCGTCCTTGGACATCGCGTCGACCGGGTCCTTGCTCGCACCGCTCCAAACGGTGTTGTTGTGGCGACTATGTTCGCCAGAGCGTTGGTGATGTTGGCCGCTTTCGGCATCTCCAGTGTGATGGCTAGGATCGACATCATGATAGGGCAGCTGACTAGCTCCATCGCAGCCGCCGGCGCCGCCTGCTCCGCTCGCGCTGCCTGCTCCGCTTGTGCCGCTGGCGCCGCCTACGCCACCCGTGAACACCTGGGATGGAAGCTTGGACGTGGAAGGAGCTACTGCGGCCGCGCCCTTCTTCTTGGGCGCCATTGAAGATGATGATGAAGAAAGCTAGTGCATAGACTGCTGACTCAGGTTCGCACACGCGACCCCTTCTTGGCGCGCCAAAGATGCCGAGGTACGACCAAGACAATCTATGGGATCGATGTGATCCCTTTGCGGTTCGGCTGTGAGGATCAACATGCACAAAGAGCAAAATCAACAGCACACACAAGTTTAACCAGGTTCGGGCCGCCGCGAGGCGTAAAACCCTACTCCCGCTTTGGATGTATTGGGTGTGTTTATGCTCAAGTTACAGGGAGCGCAGCTTGCCGGCAAGCTGTGCGGGCAGTGCTGCTACTACGTGCATATGAGTAAAGTGTCGACCCCTATACCAGTAGCCATGGACCTCCTTTTATAGGTTAAGGGGTTACCACAATGGCAAAAAGGTAAATACATGTTGATTAGATAGATACAGTGCTATCATACCTAACTCTGCCGGACTAAGACAAACGCATTAAATGCGCCATTAGGTGTCATGTGGAGGAGGAGCTCCGGCAAGGTTTTTGCACCGCTCGCCCAACTACCTAATATAATCTGGACACGCCATTAGGACGAGTGTCACTAAAGTTGATCTTGCTCCCAGCGTGTTGACACCTGCCCCGATAGGTCTCACCAAATAGCCTGCCCGCTCGACACCTTATCGACTAGTGACTTGCTGATCGATGAGGTGGAGCGGTGACGAGGTAGTGGGGGCTTGCCGGCACTGAGCTTGCCGGGTCTTCGTCTTGCCGGTGTAGAGCTTAACGGCGAGTATTACCTTCATCTTCATTACTAACTTAGTACTTCTCGATGGCCTGTCTTGAGGTCTTCTCCTTGGCTTTATAAACCAAGTCTTGGGTCTTGAAGGTAGCAATCCTCTGGCAAGCCTTAGGCCTCTAGGAAAGCTGCCACTGTCTGTGCATAAGTCAGGGTATAAAATGCCCATGTTTTTATACACCGACATCTTGCCATTCTTCGTCATTCCTCCCACAGGAGCTTTGTCGGCAGGAACAGGTGCCTTGCTGGCGGACACTGCCGCTGCCTCCCGGTAGAGCAGATCCATGCAGATGACTGCATCCTTCTTATCAGAGTGAATGGTGATGACGCACATTAGTCCTGGCATCTTCAATGTGTTCTAGGCGTAATGAGACGCCGCCATGAACTTTGCTAGGGTTGGGCGACCAAGAATTCCATTATACGGCAATGGAATCTTGACGACGTCGAAGACAATTTTTTCTGTCTGGTAGTTTAGCTTGCTGAAAAATGTTACTGGCAAGGTGATTTGGCCCATTGGCTTGGTCCTCCCTGGATTGACACCTTGAAAAGTGCCTGTCTCCTTGAGATCCTCATCAGGGATTTGCAGCCTTTTAATCACTTCTAGCGAAATCAGATTCAAACCAGCCCCACGGTCGACTAGCATCTTTGTCACCTTGAGGTTACGAATTGTTGGTGAGACCAACAACGGCAAGCACCTGACCGCAGTTGTGCGATCAGGGTGGTCCTCGGCGTAGAAACTGATAGGCGTGTGAGACGACTTAAGTGGTTTCTGGGCTCCCACCACAGGTTCCGCCACATTTACCTCACAGGCCCATTGCTTGAGCTGCCGGTGAGAGGAGTGCAAAGATGCGCCTCCGTCAATGCAGATGGCGTCAATAGCTTGCTGAAACTCTTGTCTATCGGACTCATCTTCCTCGTCCTCATCATCATCCTCTTCTCCTTGTTTCTTGTCACGGCCTCTCACTAGCTTTTCCTTCGGTTGTTTTCCTTTGCCACAGCGGCCTCCGCGGCCACCATGGTTCTTCTTGCCGGATCCACCGGCACCATCTTAGCCCTTCTCCTTGTCGTGCTTTTCATATTCTTGCTTTTGTTTTTCGGCAAGTTGCTCCACTTGCCGGCACTCCTAGAGGTCATGGCCCTTGGTGCGGTGGATTTTGCAGTATGGCCCGTTGGTCTTGTCGGTCTTGTCACCAGCCACAGCCTCGCGACCGTAGGTACAGACAGCAGTCTCCTTGCCGACACCTTCAGTCTTGGCATTCTTGCCGAGAGTACCTAATCCTTCAACAGCCAGCACTACACTTGCGATTGCGCTTCCGGCCCTTCTTCTTCGAGGTTGATGTGTCATCGTCCTCAGAATTTACTTCGGCACTACCATCTTCCTCCGGGAGTCGCCTCCCCTCCTCAGCACATGCACTCTTGTCTGCCAATGCATATAGCTCATTGATGGTTTTGACTTGCCGGATGTTCGTCTCCTCTTGCATTCTGCGATTGCACACATTCGTGTGAAAGGCAGCCATTACAGCTGCTGGATGAACATCGGGGATGTTGTGGTGCACGCGGCTGAATCTCTGTATGTACTTGTGCAGGGATTCGCCATCTCTTTGCGGGATCACATGCAGGTCACTGGGCTGACCGGGAAGCTTGTGGCCTTCGGTGTATGCACCAATGAACTCATTGCACAGGTCGGACCATGAAGAAACGGAGCCCTCTGGCAGGTTCATCAGCCAAGACCTCATGTTGGGCTTGAGCGGCAATGGAAAGTAGTTGGCGAGAACCTTCTCGTCTCATCCCCCGGTAGCTTGCACGACAATCATGTAGATGCCTAAAAACTCTTCCGGGTTGAGCTTGCCATCATACTTCTGCGGCAACTCTGGCTTGAAGGCATGGGAGGACGGCCAGCGGACTTGCCGCAGCTCACGGGTGAACGCTGGGCACCCCACCTCGTAAGGCAAGTACCAAGAGCCCCCTGGCGCTAGCTCATCAGTGACTGGACCATTGCGTACGTCAGATTGATGACACGCTTCCTGTCACCATTCAATGGTGATGTGGGCTTCCTCTACCCGCCTGTCTTGCAGCACACAGTGCTGGTCTTGCCGGGTTCGCAGATCTGACAACACCATCAACACCTCGTCGGGGTCGACAGACTGACGAGCTTGCAGATGCTGCTGTTGTGGCAGCTGTCACGGAGGTGACTGCACTGTGGGTGCAGCATCTATGACACGGCCTCTGGCTGGCTCTGCCGGTGTCGTAGGTGGTCGCCGTGAAGGTCCCGCTTCCTGTGTCTTGCCGGGGTCAGCAAAACTGATCAGACTCTGAATGGTTACCCTTCATTTGTCCATCTTGTTAGGTGTTGGCGGGAAGTTCAACAGCATTTCAACCCGCGCCATGGCTTCTGCCGCCGTGGTTGGCATGGCGGGGAGCACAGAACGGGACATCGCTCGACTCCTGGTAGAGCCAATAGGAGGTCCGTCGCGTGCATGCTCGCTAGCGGGTTGACACGGTGGTGGAGCCAGAGCGTCCTGTGGGCGATGCTCGGCATTGTTGTGATGTCATCCGGAGCCACCGGCACTATGAGGGAGCGTGTCGCGCCCATCTTGCGATGGTCGCGGTGTACATCCCGTCGCAGCGTTCTTGGACACCACCGCTCCATCCTTGGAGGTCGCGTTGACTTGATCCTTGCTTGCACAGCTCCGGACGGTGTTGCTATGGCGACTATGTTCGCCAGAGCATCATTGAAGTTGGTCGCCTCTGCCATCTCCAGTGTCATGGCTAGGATCGCCATCACGACGGGGAAGCTGACAGCCTTCGCCGCCGCTGTCCGCGCCACCCACATCGCCAGTGCCGCCTGTGCCACCCGCGGACACCTAGGACGGTAGCTTGGATGTGGAAGGAGCTGCTGCAATGGCGCCCTTCTTCTTGGGCGCCATCGAAAATGATGATGAACAAACTGGCACGTAGACTGCTTATTCGGATTCGCACACACGATCCCCCTACCTGGCGCGTCAAAGATGTCGAGGTACGACCAAGACAATCTATGGGACCAGCAAAGATACCTTTGCAGTTTGGCTGTGGGGATCAACGAGCACAAAGAGCAGAATCAGTAGCACAAACACGCAGATATACCCAGGGTCGGGCCGCTGTGAAGCATAAAACCCTACTCTTGCTTTGATTATATTATGGTGGGATGCACAAGTACAAGGAGCGCAGTGTTGGAAATATGCCCTAGAGGCAATAATAAAATGGTTATTATCATATTTCCTTGTTCATGATAAAGGTTTATTATTCATGCCAGAATTGTATTGATTGAAACTTAAATACATGTGTGGATACACAAACAAATACCGTGTCCCTAGTGAGCCTCTACTAGACTAGCTCATTGATCAAAGATGGTTAAGGTTTCCTAACCATAGACATGAGTTGTCATTTGATAATGGGATCACATCATTAGCAGAATGATGTGATGGACAAGACCCAACCATAAGCTTAGCACCAGATCATTTAGTTTATTTGCTACAGCTTTCTTCATGTCAAGTATCTGTTCCTTAGACCATGAGATCGTGCAACTCCGTGACACCGGAGGAATACTTAGTGTGTATCCAAACGTCACTTCGTAACTGGTTGATCATAAAGGTGCTCTACAGGTATCTCCAAAGGTGTTTGTTGGGTTGGCACGAATTGAGACTGGGATTTGTCACTCCGTATGACGGAGAGATATCTCTGGGCCCTCACGGTAATACACCATCGTAAAGAGCTTGCAAGCAATGTGGATAATGGGTTAGTGATGGGATCTAGTATTATGGAACGAGTAAAGAGACTTTCCGGTAACGAGATTGAACTAGGTATGGAGATACCGACGATCGAATCTCGGGCAAGTAACATATCGCTGGACAAAGGGAATTGCATACGGGATTAACTGAATCCTTGACATCGTGGTTCAACTAATAAAAGATCTTCGTGGAATATGTAGGAAACAATATGGGCATCTAGGTTCCACTATTGGTAATTGACCGGAGAGGTGTCTCGGTCATGTCTACATGATTCTTGAACCCGTAGGGTCCGCACGCTTAACGTTCGGTGACGCTAGAGTAGTATTGGGATTTTGATGATTGGTAACCGAATGTTGTTCGGAGTCCCAGATGAGATCTCGGACATCATGAGGAGTCTCAGAATGGTCGAGAGGTAAAGATTTATATATGGGAAGTCATATTTTGGGTTCCGGAAAAAGGTGCAGTTTTTTCGGTATTGTACCGGGAAGCTTCCAGAAGGTTCCGGAGGATTCTGGAGGGGTCCAGAAGAACACAAGTGGGTCCACCACATCCCAAGGGATGGCATGGGCTGAGGGGAGGAGCCCTGGCCTTATTGGGCTAGGCGCACCAAGTCCTCAAAAGCCCATGTGGCTAGGGAAGGGAAAAAAAGGGGAGTCCTAGTAGGAATAGGATTGGACTTGAACTCCAAGTCCCCCCTAGCTGTGCCCTAGGGCTTGGAGGGGCTGTTCCCCACGCCCCTCCACCTATATATATAGAGGAGGGGGCGCCCCAAACAACACACCAGCCCCTGGGCGGCCCTCTCTCTCCCGTTACACCACCGCCTCGTCCCGACGACGCTTAGCGAAGCGCTGTCGGTGCTCCACCACCACGATCACCACCACGCCGTCATGTTGGTTGTGATCCCATCTACTTATCCTATCCCGCTTGCTGGATCAAGAAGTAGGAGAGGTCATCGAGCCGCACGTGTGCTAAACTCAGAGGTGCCGTCCGTTCGGCACTAGATCGGTTGGATCGTGATCGAATCGCGAAGAGTACGACAACATCAACCGCGTTATATACGATTCCATTTTCAGTCTATGAGGGTACGTAGACACACTCTCCTCTCTCGTTTCTATGCTTCGCCTAGATAGATCTTGGGTGTTCGTAGGAATTTTTTTGATTTTCATGCTTCGTTACCCAACAGTGGCATCATGAGCTAGGTCTATGCGTAGATGTATATGCACGAGTAGAACACAAAAGTTGTGGGCGTTGATGCTCAAATTGCTTACCTCTCTTGTCTTATTTGGATTCGGTGGTATTGTGGGATGAAGCGGCTCAGACCAACCTTACATGTCCTCGCACATGAGACCGGTTCCACCGACTAACATGCAACTTGTTTTGCATAAGGTGGCTAGCGGGTGTCTGTCTCTCCTACTTTAGTCGAATCTAATTTGATGAAGGCGGTCCTGATAGAAGGTTAAAAGGCAACTTGATTATCACTGTTTTGGCTTTGCGTAGGTAAGAACAGTTCTTGCTAGTTGTCCATAGCAGCCACGTAAAATTTGCAACAACAAAGTAGAGGACGTCTAACTTGTTTTTGCATGGCATGTTGTGATGTGGTATGGCCAGAATATGATGTGATATATGTTGATGTATGAGATGATCATGTTTTGTAATAGGTTCATGACTTGCAGGTCGATGAGTACGGCAACCGGCAGGAGCCATAGGGTTGTCTTTAATTTATTGTGTGACATGCGAGTCAACTATTAAACGCCATATAATTGCTTTACTTTATCGCTATGCATTAGCAATAGTTGTAGAAGCAATAGTTGGCGAGACGACCACATGATGACACGATGATGGAGATCATGATGATGGAGATCATGGTGTCATGCCGGTGACGATGGAGATCATGCCGGTGCTTTGGAGATGGAGATCAAAGGCACGAGATGATAAAGGCCATATCATGTCACATATTGATTGCATGTGATGTTTATCCTTTTTATGCATCTTATTTTGCTTAGGACGACGGTAGCATTATAAGATGATCCCTTCACTTAATTTCAAGATAAAAGTGTTCTCCCTAAGTATGCACCGTTGCGAAAGTTCGTCGTTTCGAAGCACCACGTGATGATCGGGTGTGTTAGACTCTACGTTCAGATACAACGGGTGTAAGCCAGTTTTACACATGCAGAATACTTGGGTTAAACTTGACGAGCCTAGCATGTACAGACATGGCCTCGGAACACAGGAGACTGAAAGGTCGAACATGAGTCATATAGTAGATATGATCAACATGGAGATGTTCACCATTGATGACTACCCCATCTCACGTGATGATCGGACATGGGTTAGTTGATTTGGATCATGTATCACTTAGACAACTTGAGGGATGTTGATTTAAGTGGGAGTTCATTAGTAATTTTATTAACTGAACTAATTATCATGAACATAGTCTAAATTGTCTTTGCAAAATTATGTTGTAGATCAATAGCTCGCTCTGTAGCTCCCTGTTTTTAATACGTTCCTAGAGAACGACAAAGTTGAAAGATATTGTAAGCAATTATGCGGACTAGGTCCGTAGTCTGAGGATTATCCTCACTGCTGCACAGAAGGCTTATGTCCTTGATGCACCGCTCGGTGTGCCAACCCCTCTAGCATCGTCTGTGGATGTTGTGAATGTCTGGCAGGCATGTTCTGATGACTACTCGATAGTTCAGTGCGCCATGCTTTACGGCTTAGAACCAGGGCTCCAAAGATGTTTTGAGCACCACGGAGCATATTAGATGTTCCAGGAGCTGAAATTGGTATTTCAAGCTCATGCCCGGGTCGAAAGGTATGACATCTCCGACAAGTTCTTTAGCTGTAAAATGGAGGAGAACAGTTCTGTTAGTGAGAATATACTCAGAATGTCTGGGTTGCACAACCACTTGACTCAGTTGGGAGTTAATCTTCCAGATGACTCGGTTATTGACAGAATTCTCCAATCACTGCCACCAAGCTATAAGGGCTTTGTGATGAACTATAATATGTAAGGGATGGAGAAAACACTTCCCGAGCTCTTCGCGATGCTTAAGGCCGCGGAGGTAGAAATCAAGAAGGAGCATCAAGTGTTGATGGTTAAAAAGACCACTAGTTTCAAGAAAGGCAAGGGAAAGAAAGGGAACTTCCAGAAGAACGGTAAAGCAGTTGCCGCTCCTGTGAAGAAACCCAAGGCTGGACCCAAACCTGAGACTGAGTGCTTCTACTGCAAGGGGAATGGTCACTCGAAGCGGAACTGCCCCAAGTACTTGGCAGATAAGAAGGCTGGCAACGTCAACAAAGTTATATTTGATATACATGTTATTGATGTGTACCTCACTAGTGCTCGTAGTAGCGTCTGGGTATTTTGATACCGATTCAGTTGCTAATATTAGTAACTCGAAGCAGGAGCTATGGAGTAACGGAAACTAGTTGAGGGCGAGGTGACGATGGGTGTTGGAAGTGTCTCCAAGATTGATACGATCACCATCGACACACTCGTAATACCTTCGGGATTAGTATTAAACCTAAATAATGGTTATTTGGTGCTTGCGTTGAGCATAAAACATTATATCTCGATAATGTTTATTGCAAGACGGTTATTCATTTAAGTCAGAGAATAATGGTTGTTCTATTTATATGAGTAATATCTTTTATGGTCATGCACCCCTTGTGAATGGTTTATTCTTGTTGAATCTCGATCGTAGTGATACACATATTCATAATATTGATGCCAAAAGATGGAAAGTTAATGATGAAAGTACCACATGATTGTGGCACTGCCGCTTAGGTCATATTGGTGTAAAACGCATGAAGAAACTCCATGCCGATGGACTTTTGGAATCTCTTGATTATGAATCGTTTGAGACATGTGAACCATGCCTCATGGGCAAGATGACGAAAACTCCGTTCTCCGGAACAATGGAGTGAGCTAGTGACTTATTGGAAATAATAAATACTGATGTTTGCGGTCCGATGAGTGTTGAAGCACGCGGTGGATATCGTTATTTTCTTACCTTCACAGATGATTTGAGTAGATATGGGTATATTTACTTAATGAAACACAAGTCTGAAACATTTGAAAAGTTCAAGGAATTTCAGAGTGAGGTGGAAAATCATCGTAACAAGAAAATAAAGTTTCTATGATCTGATCGTGGAGGTGAATATTTGAGTTACGAGTTTGGTATGCATTTAAGACAATGTGGAATTGTTTCATAGCTCACGCCACCTGGAACACCACAGCGTAATGGTGTGTCCGAACATCGTAATCGTACTCTATTGGATATGGTGCGTTCTATGATATCTCTTACCGATTTGCCACTATCGTTTTGGGGTTATGCATTAGAGACAGCCGCATTCACTTTAAATAGGGCACCGTCAAAATCCGTTGAGACGACACCGTATGAGTTATGGTTTGGTAAGAAACCTAAGATGTTGTTTCTTAAAGTTGGGGGATGCGACGCTTTTGTCAAGAGGCTTCAGTCTGATAAGCTCGAACCCAAAGCGGAGAAGTGCATCTTCATAGGACACCCTAAAGAGACCATTGGGTATACCTTCTACCACAGATCCGAGGACAAGATCTTTGTTGCCAAGAATGGGTCCTTTCTAGAGAAGGAGTTTCTCTCGAAAGAAGTGAGTGGGAGGAAAGTAGAACTTGATGAGGTAATCATACCTTCTCTCGAATTGGAAGGTGGCGCATCACAAAAAACAGTTCCCGTGATGTCTACACCAACCGAAGAGGAAGCTAATGATGATGATCATGAAACTTCGGATCAAGTTTCTACTGAACTTCGTAGGTCGACCAGGACACACTCCGCACCAGAGTGGTACGGTAATCCAGTCCTGGAAGTCATGTTGTTAGACAACAGTGAACCTATGAACTATGAAGAAGCTATGATGAGCCCGGATTCCAACAAATGGCTTGAGGCCATGAAATCTGAGATAGGATCCACGTATGAGAACAAAGTATGGACTTTGGTGGACTTGCCCGATGATCGGCAAGACATTGAGAATAAATGGATTTTTGAAGAAGACATACGCTGATGGTAATGTCACCGTCTATAAAGCTCGACTTGTCGCAAAGGGTTTCCGACAAGTTCAAGGGGTTGACTACGATGAGATATTCTCACCCGTAGCAATGCTTAAGTCTGTTAGAATTATGTTAGCGATTGCTGGATTTTATGAAATCTGGCAGATGGACGTCAAAACAACATTCCTTAACAGATTTCTTAAGGAAGAGTTGTATATGATGCAACCAGAAGGTTTTTGTCGATCCTAAGGACGCTGACAAAGTATGCAAGCTCCAGCGATCCATCTATGGACTGGTGCAAGCATCTTGGAGTTGGAATATTCGCTTTGATGAGGTTATCAAAGCTTTTGGTTTTATACAAACTTACGGAGAAGCTTGTATTTACAAGAAAGTGGGTGATAGCTCTGTAACATTTCTAATAGTATATGTGGATGACATATTGTTGATTGGAAATGATGTAGAATATCTGGAAAGCATAAAAGGGTTGTTTGAAAGGAGTTTTTCAAAGGAAGACCCGAGTAAAGCTGCTTACATATTGGGCATCAAGATCTATAGAGATAGATCAAGACGCCTGATAGGACTTTCACAGAGCACACACCTTGACAAGATTTTGAAGAAGTTCAAAATGGATTAGTCGAAGAAGGAGTTCTTTCCTGTATTGTAAGGTGTGAAGTTGAGTAAGACTCAAAGCTCGACCACGGCAGAAGAAAGAGAAAGGATGAAGGTCGTCCCCTATGCCTCAGCCATAGGCTCTATAATGTATGCCATGCTATGTACCATACCTGATGGGTGCCTTGCCATGAGTCTAGCATGGGGGTACAAGAGTGATCCAGGAGTGGATCACTGGACAGCGGTCAACATTATCCGTAGGTACCTGAAGAGGACTAAGGAAATGTTTCTCGGTTATGGAGGTTATAAAGAGTTCGTCGTAAAGGGTTACGTCGATGCAAGCTTTGACACCGATCCGGATGACTCTGAGTCGCAAACCGGATACGTATAGTGCAACAGTCATTTGGAATAGCTCCAAGTGGAGCGTGGTAGCAGTATCTACAGAATGACATAGAGATTTGCAAAGTACATACGGATCTGAATGTGGCAGACCCGTTGACTAAAACCTCTCTCACAAGCAAAACATGATCAAACCCCAGAACTCATTGGGTGTTAATCACATAGCGATGTGAACTAGATTATTGACTCTAGTGCAAGTGGGAGACTGTTGGAAATATGCCCTAGAGGCAATAATAAAATGGTTATTATCATATTTCCTTGTTCATGATAAAGCTTTATTATTCATGCTAGAATTGTATTGACCATAAACTTAAATACATGTGTGGATACATAAACAAATACCGTGTCCCTAGTGAGCCTCTACTAGACTAGCTTGTTGATCAAAGATGGTTAAGGTTTCCTAACCATAGACATGAGTTGTCATTTGATAACGGGATCACATCATTAGGAGAATGATGTGATGGACAAGACCCAACCATAAGCTTAGCACCAGATCATTTAGTTTATTTGCTACAGCTTTCTTCATGCCAAGTATCTGTTCCTTAGACCATAAGATCGTGCAACTCTCTGACACCGGAGGAATACTTAGTGTGTATCCAAACGTCACTTTGTAACTGGGTGATCATAAAGGTGCTCTATAGGTATCTCTAAAGGTGTTTGTTGGGTTGGCACGAATCGAGACTGGGATTTGTCACTCCGTATGACGGAGAGATATCTCTGGGCCCTCTCGGTAATACAACATCGTAAAGAGCTTGCAAGCAATGTGGCTAATGGGTTAGTCACAGGATCTTGTATTACGGAACGAGTAAAGAGACTTGCCGGTAACGAGATTGAACTAGGTATGGAGATACCGACGATCGAATCTCGGGCAAGTAACATATCGCTGGACAAAGGAAATTGCATACGGGATTAACTGAATCCTTGACATCGTGGTTCAACTGATAAAAGATCTTCATGGAATATGTAGGAACCAATATGGGCATCCAGGTTCTGCTATTGGTTATTGACCGGAGAGGTGTCTCGGTCATGTCTACATGATTCTCGAACCCGTAGGGTCCGCACGCTTCACGTTCGGTGACGCTAGAGTAGTATTGGGATTTTTAATGAGTGGTAACTGAATGTTGTTTGGAGTCCCGGATGAGATCCCGGATGTCACGAGGAGTCTCGGAATGGTCGATAGGTAAAGATTTATATATGGGAAGTCATATTTTGGGTTCCGGAAAAAGGTGCAGTTTTTTCGGTATTGTACCGGGAAGCTTCCAGAAGGTTTCGGAGGATTCCGGAGGGGTCTGGAAGTCCACAAGTGGGTCCACCACGTCCCAAGGGCTGGCATGGGCTGAGGGGAGGCGCCCTAGCCTTATTGGGCTAGGCGCACCAAGTCCTCAAAAGCCCATGTGGCTAGGGAAGGGGAAAAAAAGGGGAGTCCTAGTAGGAATAGGATTGGACTTGGAGTCCAAGTCCCCCCCCCCTTGGCTGCGCCCTAGTTCTTGGAGGGGCTGTTCCCCACGCCCAGGGGGTGCTCCAAACAACACACCAGCCCCTGGGCGCCCCTCTCTCTCCCATTACACCACCGCCTCGTCCCGACGACGCTTAGCGAAGCGCTGTCGGTGCTCCACCACCATGCCGTCATGTTGGTTGTGATCCCATATACTTCTCCTCTCCTGCTTGCTGGATCAAGAAGGAGGAGACGTCATCGAGCCGCACGTGTGCTAAACTCGGAGGTGCCGTCTTTTCGGCACTAGATCGGTTGGATCTTGATCGGATCGCGAAGAGTACGACAACATCAACCGCGTTATATACGCTTCCGTTTTCGGTCTATGAGAGTACGTAGACACACTCTACTCTCTCATTGCTATGCTTCTCCTAGATAGATCTTGGGTGTTCGTAGGATTTTTTTTTGATTTTCATGCTTCGTTACCCAACACGCAGCTTCCTGGCAAAATGCTCGGAAAGTGCAGCTACACGCGTAAGTTGTGCAAAGTGTCGACCCTTCTACCAGTAGCCATGGGCCTCCTTTTATAGGTTAAGGGGTCACCACAGTGGCAAAAAGGTAAATACATGATGATTTGATAGCAACAGTACTATCATACCTAACTCTGCCGGACTAGGACAAATGCATTAAATGCACCGTTAGGTGTCATGTGGAGGAGGAGCTCCGGCATGGTTTCTGCACTGCTCGCCCAGCTACCTCCTATTAGCATGACACGCCATTAGGACGGGTGTCATTAAAGTTGATCCTCCTTCCAGCGTGCTGACACGTGCCCCGACAAGCCTCACCAAACAGCCTGCCTGCTCGACACCTCATCGACAAGTGACTAGCTGACCGATGAGGTGGAACGGTGGCGAAGCAGAGAGGGCTTGCCGGGTCTTCGTCTTGCTGGTGTGTAGATTGCTGGCAAGTGCAGTCTTGATCTTCAGTACTAACTTAGTACTTCTCGATGACCTGCCTCGTGGTCTTCTTCATGGTTTTATCAACCAAGTCTTGAATCTTGACGGTAGCAATCCTCCGGCAGGCCCTAGTCACCAGGAAGGCTGCAACTGTCTGTGCATAAGTCAGGGTATAAAAAATGCCCATGTTTTATACACCGACACCGCAACACCCTCAACTTCTCAGCAGATGCCTACACGGTGCCACAACAGAGGCGGTACTCTTTCATATCTGCTCAAGTTATTTATCTCAGCCAGAAAATAGATCGCCACTGCTTTACTGTGATTTCTTGTCCATCACTTAGAATCTTACTTCTTAGTTGAAAGCAAACATTGTTTGTGAAGTAGCCTTTGTCCCCTTTGCACCTTCAGATCCGCCATGGCATGCTCAACACTATACTCGCAATGCTTATGGTTTTCCCCTTTTATATTCACTACCATCATCCTAGGTGCTTCGTGTCGTGCTAGCACTACTCCTCAACCCATCAAGCGAAACAACATGCCACTCATATTTCAAAAGCTTACTTGTTCAAATACGAATCTGATATGATGCTGATATTACTAAAACAGAGAACGTTTAATTGGTTAGCTAATGTTCCTACTTTAGTTTCAAAAAAGCATGTGCACCACATATAGAGAGACATCAGGGAATTGCATTTCTTTATGCGCTCTGGTTCATCATGGGTTGGCAACGAACATTGTAGTATCCAAAATCTGCTTGCTCTTCTTTAACTGATCCTCTTCTGTTCTTCTTTAATAAGTATAGTAGTATAGTGAAAGCGCAGGTTATCTCCCAGAGGGGGGTGAATGGGAGATTATTAGGAATTCGTCAAACTCTGATGAATTTGACGAAGATCAGAGTGAAGAAATAGAAACGCATGGGAAACTAGGTCATCACAGATTCAGAGTACATGCGAACAGCATACATAAGGGTGAAGAACATGCAATCATACAATCATACATGCATGAAGAAAATGAACTGAGGAAATAAAAGATAGCATGATCAAATACTTCAGTTCAAATTCGTCAGAGGATAGATCACAAATTCTTCAGCAGCGGAATAAAGTAAGGGAGGGTGAGGAATTTGAAACCAGGTTGGCTCGGTGAAGACAATGGAATTTGGTAGACCAGTTCCAGTTGCTGCATCAACTGTATGTCTGGTTGAGGCGGCTGAGTCGCAACTCAGAGAACACTTAGTCCTCACCATATTCCTCTTGAGCTAAGGTCACTTAGACCTCGCCCAATCACTCATGGTAAGTCTTCAAGGTAGACTTCCAAAACCTTCACAGACTTGTTCACCGGCACGCCACAATTACTCTTGGGTGCTCAAAACATGACGCCTAACCGTCTGGAGGAATGACAGTCCTCAAAGGTAACAAGCGTCGGATCACATAGATCAATCTCTTCAGTGATGCTCAATCACTTAGGCTCTGGTTGGGTTTTTCCTCACTTGGGTTCTCACAAAGTCGTCAGAGGAAGGGTTGCTCTCAAATGACAAGTGTCAAGTTCTCTCAGAGCAGCCAACCAACAACTGGTTGGGGGGCGGCTATTTATAGCCAGGGGGCAACCCGACATAAAATGTCATAAATGACCTTGTCTGATTCGACCATTGTCAGGATAAGGATCCACTCGACAGCTGGCACGCGGCGCAGGGCACTCAATTTCCTCACGGTAGGCATCTCGCACTGGCGAACTCCTAACTCCTCGGCTTGACCAAATTCGTCAGCGACCAGATGAACTTCGTCACTGTCACTAGCAAATGCGTCAGCTGTACAGGAGATTTTCAAAGGCTTCACTCGAAGCGGCTTGTGTGTATAGGTTTGAGAAGTTATGAGCATCACTTTTGAAATGTGAAATATGTTTCACCTAGACCCCCTTTAACAGTACGGTTTTTCCTATGACTCAAATAAGAAGAAAAAAAACTACGAAAACCAAAGTCTTCAAGCTTCAAAGTGTTCACATCAATTTCTTCAAAGGTCATACCAATTTCATCATCAAATTCTTCACTTGAAGAAATCTATTTTTAGGGGTTGTCTTCCATGTGTTAAACCAAGTCTTCAGGGACTCTGTCTCCTGTGTATACTCACAAACACATTATTTCCTCAACCTATTTGTCTTCAATGCGCCAAAACCACTAAGGGGGCACTTGATGCACTTACAATCTCCCCCTTTTTGGTGATTGACGACAAATTGGTTAGGCTTTCAACGAGAGTAAAAATAATTGAAGTGTAAGTACAGAGTTTGTAGAAATTGATTACAAGATATTGAGGAACTCCCCCTGAAGATGTGCATATGAGGAATTTGCTTTGGATTGAAAATGCACATGGCAGGTTGAAATTGTGGAGATCTCCCCTATAACTTGGAATCCAATCATGCATGATCATTGGATTTGAAGAATATGAATGCATGATGAAAATTGGTGTCTGACGAAATTGTGCATGCATGATGAACAGATATATTAGGATCAGAGCACGCATCATAAGTGTAGCAAAAGAGTCACACGACCAACAGTATTTAAGTTACAACTCAGCAAAGAGCAAATCCAGCGAAGTCCAAGAGTTGCAACTTAAGCAAAAAACAGCCCATATATCGACCCGCTTGAAGACTAACTCACACTTCTCTCCCTTTGTCATCAGATGACCAAAAAGAGACAAGGTGAGGACTAACGCCCCTGAAGAAAATCATCGCGATGAAGATTAGGGAGCGCCAGCGTTGTCGGGGTCGCGTGAAGCAGATGGACCAGTCGCATCGTCTTCAACAGCTTCATTTTCATCAGTCCAGCGCGATGAAGACTCTGAACTTGGCATGAGGGAAGGAGCTTTGGTGTTCTTGAACTTCTTCCGAGGTGGTTTGGCCCAGTCAAAGTTCATCTGGAAGTCCAAATCAGCAAGTTCTTCATCGGTCTTGAGATGCGAGAGGATGGCCCATGATCTGCCAAATATCTCATGAAGATAGTAGCGGTTTTTGTGGACTAAGTTATGCGTCACAGTCATGTTGGCTTGAACTGCAGTGAACTGACACTTAACCCATCTGTGGTTTCTGTCCACTTTCTGGTGAAGCCTGATGAGCAGCTCATGGTCCGTCATGACACATGGTGCTTCTAGTGAAGTATTTGGCCTTGAGGCTTTTGCTGCAGTGTTCTGGCTTGAAGTGTCATCAGCATTGGAACTGGAGATTGGTTGACGAAATTGTCCATCAAGGGAACGAATTCCTTCATCGATGGGTGTCTTGCCCTTGCCAGGAACTGAGGAGATGCTGCTCTGAAGAATTTCGACTTCAGGCAAATAGCTCAAATGATTCTGACTGTCAGCCTTGTAGTGTATAGCAGATCGGGATCTGATGAATCTCATGATCCACGGAGCATATGGTTTCAGATCAAATGGCGACTGTGCCACTGTTACCAAAGTCCTCAGAAAGAAGTCATGAATGTTGATGGGAGTGCCATGAATTATATGGAACAGCAAGTTCTTCATGATCCCCACAACTTCTTCAGTGTTGGAGTTGTGACCCTTAATTGGACTGAGGGTTTTGGACAGAATGCGAAAAACAGTTTTTGGCACATACAGCAAGTCCTTCACTAGGAAGGTTGTCCTTTGAGCTTCTCCTTCAGCGATAGGCTTCATCAGCGCTTGCATCAGGTGGTCGGGCAGCTCAAGTTCTTCATATATTCTCTTCGCTTCATCTTGGGGCGGATCGACTGGGAGAGCACGAAAAAGTTCTTCAATTGGTGCTTTATAGTGAGTGTCTTCACTCATCCATTCCAGTGCCCATGTAGCAATGTCTTCAGCCTCTCCAGAAAAGTGCACTGTGGCGTAGAACTGAAGAATGAGTTCTTCATTCCAATCGCACACGTCAGAGCAGAAGCTAAGTAATCCTGCATCATGAAGAATAGCCAAGACTGACCGAAAGCACGGTAGTGACTTTATATCCACGTGAGGAATATGGCGATGAGGAAATACTTTCTTCCTGTCGAATAGCAGTGAGGCATAGTAATTCATCTGCGTTCGTGTCCAGAAGCACAGGCGCCTGATCTTGGCTGAGTCATATGGGGACTCGCCTATGAAGAAATTCTTCTCTTCGAAGAATTTGGTGTTGTCGAATTGAGGCCGCCTGAGGGTTCTGCCAATCTTGGGCATTACTGGCACTGGCTGAAGGTTATGCATATTTTTGCGGACATCAAACATTGGTCGTGGAGACCCAGTGGAATCATTCAGATCTGTTACTGCAAGAGACTTGGCAATTTCTTCAGCAGTGGCGGTAGGAACTGTATCTGTGTCAGCTGAAGGAATTGAGTCTGCATGAGGAGGGGATGCATCAACAACATTAACAGTGGGCTAATCTTGAGCAGTTTCTTCAGCTGCTACAGCTAGAATTTCCTCAGGAATGCTCTAGAGGGGTGATGGTTGCTTTTCCTCAGAGCCCGTATGAATTTCTTCAGTGACGGCGGGTGACTGTGGCACTTGCGTCAGAGGTGGGTGAGGGGAGAGTTTGGATGGAAAGCTTCCCAAAAGTCATCAACGATTGGTGGGGTTGTAGCACCATCTATGTCCACATCCTCTTCAGTTGCTTCACTGCTTGCAGACGAAGCAGTGTCATTTTCTTTAGTCATCGGAACCGGTGAGGGCTTCCGTGACACAACTTGGTGAAGCGAAGTATTATCTTCAACTTCAATTTCTTCATCCACTTGCTCTGTGGTAGCAGCAGAGTGGGTATCAGTGATATCTACGTCAGCCTGAGGAATTTCATATTCCACCCCATATGGAACAAGTTGAAGATTTGCAGTGGCAGGAGTAGGGGGCGCTGACGAGATTGGTACGGCATCAATCGGATCTTCTGAAAACAATGGTGTCGTCTTCACTTTCTTTACTAAAGTAGTGTTGGCAGGAGGAGCTGAAGCTTTTCTCTTCTTTGCTTCCTTCTCAGCAGCTTTGGTTTTCTTCACTTCTGATGCAGAAGGAAGTGTGATTCTCTTCACAGATGAAGACATTGGAGGTGCTGCTGCTGATTCATTTGATGGTTCATTTACTTCAGGGTCGACTGATGTAGTCGCCCTTGCAATTTCTTCAGGAACAACTTCTTCAGTTGCCCTTCCTGGTTCTGGCGGAGATAGAGGCGCATTCTCACTGGCCGGAGCTGGTGGTGGTGAAGCTAAAGAACTTGTGGGTGGCGCAGTACCAAACTTGGTGGCTTCGCGCTTGTTGTGGTCTTCAACAACCTGGTGGGTCGCCGTGATGAATCTGTCGTGCACTCCACAGCAGTGACTAGACTGTCTTTCAAATTCCTCAGACAGCTGTTGAATCTCAGTCTATAAAGCTACAAGTTGCTGAGGGGAAATGGAAAGCATGTTCTTCCGCAGCTCTTTCTCTTTCTGCAGCTATTGTTTCCTCACCAGTTTAGCTTGAGCTATTTTGTGCTTCTCGTTCAAAATGAAGGCAGATAGCACATGACTCAGACCAGGAGGCAGATTCAGATCGTCAAGAGGCGTGTCTGGCTTGTTGCACCAGATGTCAATGAAGTCTAGCAGCTTCTTGGGATCAAGCAGTAGTGGTACTAAAGAATTCTTAGCAACGACAGCTTGCTCTTGCTTTCTTCTGAGGAACTCCGCAAGCTCGTCTTCGTCTGCCTGCCCGTGTTCATCAGCCTGAGGCAGGACGGCCTTGCTCTTGGGACTTGGCCTGGTTCCACGGCCAGCAGTTGCCTTTTTCTTCAGTGTGGGCAATGAAGATGATGACTGCCCACAAGCTGAGGCACTTGATGCAGCGATTGTGGCTGTTGCAAAGCCCTCGGTGTGCTGGCAAGATGCGAGCACAACCGGTGTTGAAGATTTTGCTGCTGCCACTGAAGAACTTGTAGCAGGAGGGGGTACTGAAGGTTTTGAGACCTTGGTTGTTGAAGCCTTTGGGACTGACGTCTTTGGTTTGCTGGCAGGCTTCTTTTGCATGGCTTTCTTCGGAGCACTTGCACTGCCGCTTGGGCCCGCTTCAGCTGAGGCCTTTCCAGCCTGGTTGAATTCATCAACGGCCTTGTTGGCCAGTTTCTGCAACTTAGCCTATTGCTTTGCCCATTCTTTGGGGAACTCTTCACCCCTTCGAATGGTAGTCGGATCAGCAGTTCGGCCTTCAGCAAGTGGTGGCCTGTTGCACGGTGGCTTTACAGCAAATTCCTTCATGTACTTGGAGGTGACTAACTCGTAGTCCCTCCACTGGTATGTCCAGAACCTCTTGATCTTTTGCATGCGCGTTTTGCGCTGCTCCTTTGTTTCCTTGTCATGAGTTTCCTCATCTGGTGTGCAATAACCATCATACAGGTCATCAGGAATCACGAATGTTGTATGTTCCTCTTTCTGCTTGCCTCCCTTCTGAGGCCTTTTCCCATCAGTCATTTTCTTCAGCTGAGGTTTTTGAACTTTTGAGGACTCTGAAGATGTTTGAAGATTTTCCTCAAGCAATGCTGCAAATGAATTAATTTGATGAGAACCTAGTGATTCGTCTGCAGACATTGTACCTGTGAATAGAGTATAGTTGCGAGAAAATGGGGAAGAGTCACATGCGTTCTCAGAGATTTTTCAAAATAAACCAGATGAAGAAATTGACCCTTATCGTCTTGACGCATTTCACTAGGTGTTCTTGACAAAGGTTCCAGAGTTGTACAGATTGAAGCAATTGCACAATTGAGGAATCTTGTTGTTCAGTGAAACTTTGATGTAAATACTCAAGACTGGCCAGAAGGAAGTGCTGAAGAATTGAAAATGTGGTAAAAACAACACTTGAAGATTTTTTGGCAGAAAACAGATCAAACTGGGGCGGTAAAAATAACTTTTATTCACCCCAAGGATGAACTTGACGAACTGGACGACGAGGCGATGGAAATCCTCAGTTCAGATCTTCTGTGCCCTAACTTGGTGACGAAAGACGTGTACGGCGGCGGCGGAGGTGAAGAAATCTGCGGGCCGGCGCGAGTACGATGGCGAAGAAGTCGAGGCAGTGAAGCTCTTCCTCTCCGACGACGATGAGATCCAGCGGCGGCGCTAGGGTTTGAGAGCTACAGGGGCGAGAGTGAAAGCAGTGGAGGTTGACGGGGTCAAGCCTTTATATAGGCGCGGTAAAAACCGAGTGGCCCGAAGATTTTGGACGGATAAGCCCCTGGCGATTCGCATCTGAGTGACACGCGTCACACATGCATTTTCATCTCTATCCTCGCGTGCGACGCGCGGGATGAAGTTACTGCGGCAACCGCCAAAAATTGATTAGAATATTTTCAAATTGTGTTCGCAATTTCTTCAGCTGTCAAGGACACAGCGGGTCTGATCACATCCACATAGATGACGAAAAACTCGATTGAAGAATTAGCTATATGTGGATGCTGTTGAGGACATGAAAAACTCAAATATATATATATATATATATATATATATATATATATATATATATATATAGGTATAGAAACAAACGTAGTGAAGAATAACCTCAAATGACGAATTTGAAAAGTTTGACGAAATCGCAAATGACGAAAAACTCAAATTCGAAGAATGTCAAAAAGAGGTGGAGGCGTTACCCACCGTATAAGAACTATGATGATTTCAGACACCGCGTACAATTGTCGTAGGGTTCTGAGAATCAAGTTCTTCATTAATTTCTTCACACTTGGAGGGTTAGTCTTCATTGATTGAAGAAAAACGTTACTTCGTGTGTTGTGCATCAAAGTCATCAAGAATGCATAAGCGTTAGGATGTGTGTCCTTTTCAAAGGACATTCGAAGATTCTAAGATGTTTAGCTCACACCGCAACAAGCAAAACCTTCTCTCGTCCAAGGGCTTTGTGAAGATATCTGCAAGCTGGTCTTCAGTCTTCACGTGGTCGATGACGATGTCTCCCTTCAGCACATGATCACAAAGAAAATGGTGATGAATCTCAATATGCTTCGTCCTTGAGTGTTGCACTGGGTTGTGGGCGATCTTGATGGCGCTCTCATTGTCGCAGAAGAGTGGCACTTTCTTCACGTCGACGCCATTGTCCTTGAGGGTTTACTTCATCCATAGTAACTGAGAGCAGCAGGCGCCAGCAGCAATGTACTCAGCCTCGGCAGTAGAAAGTGGCACGCAGTTCTGCTTCTTCGAAGACCAACATACAAGAGATTGTCCGAGGAAATGGCATGTGCCTGATGTTGACTTGCGATCCACTCGGTCACCAGCATAATCAGAATCGGAATATCCAGCAAGATCAAGTGATGAGCCCTTGGGATACCATAATCCAAGCGTTGGGGTGTGAGCCAAATATCGAAGAATTCGTTTCACAGCCTGGTGGTGTGATTCCTTCGGTGACGCTTGAAAGCGGGCACACATGCAAACGCTAAGCATAATATCTGGCCTTGATGCACATAGGTAAAGCAGTGAACCAATGATGGAGCGATATACCTTCTGATCGAAATCTTTACCATTTTCGTCAGTGTTGAGTTGGCCATTTGTTGGCATTGGTATCTTGAGGCCTTTGCAATCTTGCATTCGAATTTCTTCAGGCAGTCTTTGAGGTATTTCTCCTGAGATATAAAGATGCCATTGGGTTGTTGACGAATTTGAAGCCCGAGGAAGAATTTCAACTCTCCCATCATAGACATCTGATATTCTTCTTGCATCATATGAGCAAATTCATCACTGTATTTCTTGTTAGTGCAACCAAAGATAATATCATCAACATATATTTGGCATATGAACAGTTCACCATCATAAGATTTAGTAAAGAGAGTGGGATCAAGTGAACCGGGCTTGAACCCCTTTTTCTTCAGGAATTCCTTCAGTGTATCATACCAAGCCCTAGGGGCCTGCTTGAGGCCATAGAGAGCCTTGTTGAGTCTGAAGACTTTGTCGGGATGCTTTGGGTCCTCAAAACCTGGTGGTTGAGCAACATATACTTCTTCCTCAAGCTTACCATTGAGGAATGCACTTTTCACATCAATTTGATATAAGAGGATATCATGATGGTTAGCATATGCAAGCAATATACGAATGGCTTCAAGCCTAGGAACATGTGCAAATGTGTCATCGAAATCAATACCCTCAACCTGTGTGTAGCCTTGAGCTACAAGACGGGCCTTATTCCTCAGCACTTGGCCATTTTCGTCTTGTTTGTTGTGATAGATCCACTTAGTGTCGATGATATTGTGTTTGCGTGGATCTGGACGCTTAACAAGCTCCCACACATTGTTGAGCTCGAATTGACGCAATTCATCTTGCATCGCTTGAATCCATTCGGGTTCCAGAAAGGCTTCATCAACTTTGGTAGGCTCTGAAATAGAGACAAACACGTAATGCCCACAAAAGTTAGCTAAATGTGAAGCTCTTGAGCGAGTAAGGGGACCAGGTGCATTGATGTTGTCGAGGATTTTCTCAATCTGCACTTCATTCGCCACTTGTGGATGTGCTGGACGAGGGCCTTGATGTGGTTGTTGCCGCACAGAATCCTCAGCATCATTTTCATCAGCATGTTCATTTTCTTCACGACAAGGAACGACCACTTCTTCATCAGCAGCTATTTCTTCACTGGGCACAATTTCACCAGTGCCCATCAGCTTGATAGATTCCTCAGGTGGCATTTCATCTAGCACAGGAGGCAGGTGCTCTCTTTGCGATCTGTTAGTTTCATCGAACCGCACATCTACAGTTTCAACAACCTTGTGGTGGAAGGAGTTGAAGACTCTGTAGGTGTGCGAGTCCTTTCCGTAACCAAGCATAAAACCTTCATGTGCTTTCGGTGCAAATTTAGAATTGTGAGGAGGATCTCTAATCCAGCATTTAGCACCGAAGACTTTGAAATAACTCACATTGGGTTTCTTGTCAGTGAGGAGTTCATATGAAGTCTTCTTGAGGAATTTGTGAAGATATACCCGGTTGATGATGTGGCATGCAGTGTCAATTGCCTCAGGCCAGAAGTGACGAGGAGTCTTGTATTCATCAAGCATGGTACGCGCCATCTCGATGAGGGTTCTGTTCTTGCGCTCCACGACTCCATTCTGCTGAGGAGTGTAGGGAGCAAAGAGCTCATGAGTAATACCAAGTTCATCAAGATAATCATCGAGGCCTGTGTTCTTGAACTCAGTGCCATTGTCACTCCTGATGTGCTTGATCTTGAGACCATAATTTGTCATGGCCCGATTGGAGAATCGTCTGAAGACATTCTGAACTTCAGTCTTGTAGGTAATGATGTGCACCTAGGTGTAGCGAGAGTAGTCATCAACAATGACGAATCCGTAGAGAGATGCTGCATTGGTTAGTGTGGCATAATGTGTAGGACCAAACAAATCCATATGAAGCAATTCAAAAGGACGAGTAGTAGTCATGATTGTCTTCGCCTGGTGCTTGGCTCTGGTCATTTTTCCAGACTAACAAGCGCCACAGAGATGATCCTTGACGAATTTGACACCCTCGACGCCAATGATATGCTTCTTCTTGATGAGTGTGCTCAAATTCCTCATTCCAGCATGTCCAAGTCATCGATGCCATAGCCAACATTCCGAAGCTTTTGCCATTAGACATGTTGCGGGCTGACGACCTGTAGAAAAATCTACAATATACAAGTCACCTCTCCTAAAGCCTTCGAAGACTTTGGATTTGTCAGATTCCAACAGCACAATGCATCTATATTTGCCAAAGATGACAATCATATCAAGATCACAAAGCATTGAGACAGACATGAGGTTGAATCCAAGGGACTCGACAAGCATCACTTTTTCCATGTGTCGATCCTTTGAAATGGCAACCTTACCTAGACCCAATACCTTGCTTTTTTCCTTTGTCAGCGTAAGTGATATGCTTCAGATGAGACGCAGTAAGGGGAGCATCAGTGAGGAGATTCCTATCTCCAGTCATATGATTCGTGTAGCCACTATCCAAGACCCATTCAGTGGCTGAAGGTGTATCATCCTTTGGAAGCATTAGTCTGACTTACAAATTCATATGCTTCAAAGTAAAGAATATGATGATGATCAATTTCGTCAGACAATTTCATCAATGTATAGTATCAAGCAACATAAGGGATGTGTGAAATGAAGTATTCATTCCAGCATGATTAGCCTGCATCCCAACAGGCATTATGTCAGGTCTTCAGCAAATTCATCAGACATTTAGTTGTCTGAAGACCTGACCCTGCAGAAGAGATTAGTTCTTCTTCTTAACCACCCACATCTGAATGGGTGGCTGAGAAGAAATATGACGAAGTGCATTGATGGAGAACTTAGGCATTGAAGAATATGCATTTCTCTTCACAGGAGGGTTATAGTAATTGAATGAATAAGCAGAGAAATTCTTCGAAGATTTATGAACATAGTGGTTCGAAGAATAATGCTCATATTCATCAAATAGTTGTTTGTTTCCCTGCGAAACAGAGGCATTAGTGCGACCATTAGTGGGTCTGCGTCCAATTGACGACTTTGATCCTTGTGAAGAATTTGCCCTGGGAAGTTTCTTCTTCATCGGTGGTGTCATGATGACAGTCACCTGAAGATTTTCCAAAAGGCTTTTAGGAACCCAGATTTTCTTCACAGGTGGACCATTCCTGCAGTTAGTACCAATGAATCTGGCAAAGACCTCACCATTCTAATTCTTGAACAGTTTATAATTTGAGTCAAATGACTCATCTGAAGAATATGAAGAATCACAAGTATAGCCAGATAAAGTGGATGGGTCTACTGGGGGTCCCTTTGCAGCAACCCATGTGGTTTTGGGATACTGCTCAGGCTTCCAATACGAACCATCAGCGTTGAGCTTTCTCTCAAAGGCAATACCCTCTTTCCTAGGGTTCCTGTGAAGAATTTGCTTTTTGAGCATGTCACACAGGGTTTGATGCCCTTTGAGGCTTTTGTACATGCCAGTGACATACAATTCCTTCAGCCCTGCATTTTCATCAATATCACTGGTGGCTTCCTCAGATGAGGGGTTAGTGGCCACTGTAGCAGTTGAAGCAATTGCAAGTACAGAAGCATTTGAACATTCAGCTGAAGAATTAGCATTATCACGTTCAAGGCATTTTAAGCATGGTGCAACAAATTCTTCCTGAGCGGTACTGATCTGTTGAGCGAGGAGTGAATCGTTTTCTTTTTGAAGATCATCATGAGACGCTCTCAGCTTCTCGAGATCTTGCTTCCTTTGAAGAAATTCATAGGACAGCTTCTCATGTTCAGCTGAGAGGGACACATGACGACTTTCAAGTTTGTCAAATTTTGACTGAAGACGTTTGATTTCATCAGTCAAGATTTGTGAGCGTTCCATTTCATCGTTCAACAGATCATCGCTTTTGTCTAGCAGTTTTTGAGTCTTTTCCAAGGCATGTTGTTGCTCAGTAGCAATTATAGCAAGTTTCTTATAGCTTGGTTTAGCTTCACACTCAGAATCATCATCGCTGGAAGTTTCATAGTAAGCTTCAGATGAGGTTACCTTTGCACCTTGTGCCATGAGACACACTGCAGACGAAGTAGAGGTATCATCAGGTTCCCGGGATCTGAGGGAATTCGCAAATTCCACAAGCTAGGGATCATCACGTCTATACGCCCCTTCATAGACGTCGGAGATCCTGTCCCAGATAAGCTTCGCATTGCTCAGATGGGAGATGCGAGTGAACTCATCCTTGATCAGACAAGAACAGATGATGTATTTGGCCCGAGCATCGAGTTGAGTGTATCTGCGAATGTCCTCAGCATTCGCCCTCTTGCAAAGATCAGTCAATCCCAGTTCAGTGACAGTCCATAATTCGCTGTTCGTGGCAAGGAGACGCTTTCGCATCATGACCTTCCAGTAGGGATAGCCTGTGCCATCGAAGATGGGGCACGCAGCGGAGACCTTGATCATACCTGTGGTCGACATAACTAAAACTCCAGTTGGTTAAACCAAAATCACACAAAACAAGGGAGCACCTTGCTCTGATACCAATTGAAAGCGTAGGTTATCTCCCAGAGGGGGGTGAATGGGAGATTATTAGAAATTCGTCAAACTCTGATGAATTTGACGAAGATCAGAGTGAAGAAATAGAAATGCATGGGAAACTAGGTCATCACAGATTCAGAGTACATGCGAACAACATACGTAAGGGTGAAGAACATGCAGTCATACAATCATACATGCATGAAGAAAATGAACTGAGGAAATAAAAGATAGCATGATCAAATACTTCAGTTCAAATTCATCAAAGGATAGATCACAAATTCTTCAGCAGCGGAATAAAGTAAGGGAGGGTGAGGAATTTGAAACCAGGTTGGCTCGGTGAAGACAATGGAATTTGGTAGACTAGTTCCAGTTGCTGCATCAACTGTATGTCTGGATGAGGTGGCTGAGTCGCAACTCAGAGAACACTTAGTCCTCATCGTATTCCTCTTGAGCTAAGGTCACTTAGACCTCGCCCAATCACTCGTGGTAAGTCTTCAAGCTAGACTTCCAAAACCTTCACAGACTTGTTCACCGGCACGCCACAATTACTCTTGGGTGCTCAGAACATGACGCCTAACCGTCTAGAGGAATGACAGTCCTCAAAGGTAACAAGGGTCGGATCACACAGATCAATCTCTTCAGTGATGCTCAATCACTTAGGCTCTGGTTGGGTTTTTCCTCACTTGGGTTCTCACAAAGTCGTCAGAGGAAGGGTTGCTCTCAAATGACAAGTGTCAAGTTCTCTCAGAGCAGCCAACCAACAACTGGTTGGGGGGCGGATATTTATAGCCAGGGGGCAACCCGACATAAAATGTCATAAATGACCTTGTCTGATTCGACCGTTGTCAGGATAAGGATCCACTCGACTGCTGGCACGCGGCGCAGCAACGGACGGAAAATTGTACTCTCAAATTCGTCAGGGCACTCAATTTCCTCACGGTAGGCAGCTCGCACTGGCGAACTCCTAACTCCTCAGCATGACCAAATTCATCAGCGACCAGATGAACTTCGTCACTATCGCTAGCAAATGCGTCAGCTGTACAGGAGATTTCCAAAGGCTTCACTCGAAGCGGCTTGTGTGTATAGGTTTGAGAAGTTATGAGCATCACTTTTGAAATGTGAAATATGTTTCACCTAGACCCCCTTTAACAGTACGATTTCTCCTATGACTCAAATAAGAAGAAAAGAAACTATGAAAACCAAAGTCTTCAAGCTTCAAAGTCTTCACATCAATTTCTTCAAAGGTCGTACCAATTTCATCATCAAATTCTTCACTTGAAGAAATCTATTTTTAGGGGTCGTCTTCCATGTGTTAAACCAAGTCTTTAGGGACTCTGTCTCCTGTGTATACTCACAAACACATTAGTTCCTCAACCTATTTGTCTTCAATGCTCCAAAACCACTAAGGGGGCACTTGATGCACTTACATATAGTATGTTCCTTGCCTAGAAGAGGAGCAGGGACATTTGCAGTCGGCAGGTCTATTGGGTCGCTTCTGATGGATGCTTTCAACTCTTCGAGTTGGTCTGCCATAATATCCAAGAAATGATGGGAGTTGTGTTACCTTTGAGGGTCTAGACTGATAGTAACCGTAGTGCGCCTTCAGTTGAAGAGAGTTGCCCCTGTAGTGGATCCAAAGCCTTTCTAGCTGTACCGGCAATACAAGCCCATATTTTCCAGCTAGTTCCACTTTCCCGATTTTACTCGTGATGCATAGGGTCTTCCATTTTATCTACATTATCATCTGCATAGGTGCTTTGTGTCATACTAGCCGCAGTCCACCCTTCAAGCTAAACAACACACCACTCATATTTCCAAAGCTTAGTCGTTCATATACTAATGTGATATGATAATGATATTAGTTAACAGACACATTTAATTGGTCAGCTAATGTTCCCACTTGAGTTTCCAAATGCACGTGGCCTGGTTTATCATGAGCTTAGTTTCCAAATGTATAGAAAGAAGTGGAATCTCCATAATATGCTTACTCTTCTATTCTTTAACATGTTCCTCTTCTGTTCTTCTTTAATAAGTACAGTATGCTCCTTGTCAGGAAGGGGGGCAGGGAGATCTGCAGTAAACAGGTCTATTGGTCGCTTTTGCTAGATGCTTTCAGAACTTCGAGTTGGTCTGCCATAATATCCAGGAAATGCTAGGAGCTGTGTGGCCTTTGAGAGACTAGCCTGATAGTAACAGTAGTGTGCCTTTAGTTGAATAGAGTTGGCCTGTAGGGGATCGAAATGCTTTCGATTAGTAGCTGCAATACAACCCCATATTTTCCAGCCAATTCCACTTGCCTAATTTATTTATGATGTTATGGTTTCACCCTTTTATCTACACTACAATCTGCCTAAATGCTTCGTGTCGTACTAGCAGCACTCCATCCTTCAAGCTAAACTACATGCCACTCATAATTCCAAAGCTTAGTTATCAAATTCGAATCTGATATGATACATATACTAATAAAATAGAGACACATTTAATTGGTCAGCTATTGTTACTACGCGAGTTTTGAAATGCACGTGTGCCACATATAGAGACATGAGGGAATACAATTTCTCTGTGCGCTCGCGTCGTCATGGTTTGGCAATAAACTTTGTATACAGTATATTTCGAACCTATGATCTGCCAACTATCATTACTTCTAGAGCTCCCAACAGGGAGCCTATTTTTTTGAGCAGTAGTGCCAGATTATATTAATGTACGCACCAAATTACAGCACACATGGGCTCTCTCATCAGAATTCTAGAGGTAGCACACAAGGGTTTACAGGGAGCCCCTATTATATTAGGATATCCTATGCATTTCAAAGATAATCTCACTACTATTTATGTTTTCATGCATATCAGATATTGAACATGATCACAATAAATATGAGAATGCGCGCATCAGAAGAATACTGCGGAAAAGTGCAATGGCTAACAAACTTGGCATAAAGGGATTAAGATCCATTCTGGATGGAATGAAACCCACACGCTCCCCACCTATAGATTCGTGTTTAGAATATGATCCTACTGACTATTCTGAGCTCGTGCAGTCAAAGGCAGATCGCCTATCATGTTCAGCCATCAAGGTGCCTATTCTAATTTGGCAAGGTTTTATTGGTTGTACGTATATTGCATAAGGTGTCTTGCATTTCTTCTACTTCGTTGCACCGCCATATGCTTAGTTTACTCATCATATATGTGAAGATGCCATGCCCATCCATTATCAATACCTATTTCATCTATCATCATACCATGTTTTTCCATTCAAATGTTGTTCTTGTGTATCAGGCATCCAAAAGGAAGAGGGTGATTGCAGAACCTGAAGGAGTACAAACAAAGTCTTTGAAAAAGGTGGTGGTACCGGAGAAATCAGATAGCACCCCACTTATATTGGCGATAGAACCAGTGCCACAAAACCTAGGCCTGACTCCAATAGACTGTACCCATACTCCACTGGCCATACCACTAACCCCACCACACATGAACCATGCTCCAGCAAAAGGTATGCCGATTTCGGTTGACATAGCACCAGCCGTACCACTGAAAAATCCCAGTCCAGCAAAAAATACACCAAATCCATAGGCCAAAGACCTATTCCAACTACAGAGTGCCCCAATTCCCGCAGATTGGAACCCCATTCCAGTTATTCCCAGTTTAAAAGACAATGCTTTCAATGTTGTTAGGAACCACATGTGTATCTTCCCATCATGGGAAGATTATAGTGAAGACAAACACCATTTTCACTTCTTCCTATCCCACTTATGTGTACGAGCTATTATTCATGGTGATTATTATCTTGTTTTCTGTTGATTGAACATATCAATGATTTACATTACATTCTTCTAAATAGGCGAGGGTCAATCTGGATAGTCATGACAAGCAAAGCTTGCTTGCGCTTTTCATGGACGCGTTGCAGCATTATCGATGTTACCTGAGGAAAACACACTTTGATGGCAAGTCTATAAATGAAATTTTGGTGAAGTCTCCTGTGCTTAATTTACAAGATATTGAATGAAAAAACCTTGTTATGCACTGGTCTCGTCCCCAAGAAGAGGTACTATCTTTGAGATCACATGACAATTTGAACTGCTACATTTCTGCATGTGCCTTACCGATCTCTTTTGCAGGAAAACTGCTCGAAGAAGAATAAAGGTTTGAAATGGATGACAGGATTTCGCAACTATGCTGCTCGCTGCTATGCTCTTATTAGTACCTGTTGCCCTGTATCACTGTACTTACATTCATACCTGGTTGATTATGTGACATCTGTGTGTATGATAGCTTGCTTATCCACTGTTCAATCCAAATTATTAGATCTATATTAATGCTTACATTAATGTAGAATAAACCCAATACTTGTGAAGAAGTTTAGATCTGCATTGTTCTTGTAAGTACCTGATGTCCTTCATCACTGTACTTATATTGGCAGCTAGTTGTTCATGTACCATCACTCTGCAGCTTATTTCCCCTTGCCCTCCATTTTCTAGACCTTATCAGATCTATATTTACTCTTACCAAAATGTTGAATAAAACAAATGCTACTGAAGAAGTTTAGCTCTTCATTGCTCTTGTCAGTACCTTTTTGCCTGTACCGCTATACTTACATTTATTGCTAGTTGATTATGTAGCATCACTCTGCATCTTAGCTTAAATATTCTCCATTTGTTCCTATATTATCACATCTATATTTAGGCTTAACAAAATGTAGAATAAAGACAATGCTTATGAAGAAGATTCTGTGGTAAACTACTTGAATTGCCCCCCCCACATTAGCATGGACAAGGGCTTTATAGAGCCGGTCTTCACTACTAACGTAAGTTTGTCCTGCTCGAGGCTTCAAACTTTGTCGTGTATATTTGGATAGACATGACTGCAACTGCTGTTTATTTTTCGCGTTTGCATCAAATTGCATGTTTAAAGTTTTTATGAAGAAGTTAATAAACATAAGTTTGTCCTTCTCAATTTCAGTTTTTAGTTGTACAACCAAGTTCCTTATTCATACCATGTAAATTAAACTAAACAGAGCAAGTGATCTTCTTTAGAGTGCATGTATGCTTGTGTTCTTGATCTGTATTCCAGTGGTGTGGTGAAACTACCCACTCCAGCACAATGTCATATCCTGCTATCTCTTAACTATGAACTATGACATATTATGTTAATGTTATTTAAATCGTGTCTCTTTATTTGCCAATCTGGAATGGGATTAATTGATAGCACACTGGCCATTGATGCTTATTCGTTCTTTAGCACTGCATGTATGCTTGTGTTCTTGATCTATAATCCAGTGGTGTGGTGAAGCTGGCCACAACTGTACAATGCCATTTCTTGCCATGTCTTAACTATGCACAATGCCATATGATGTTAATGCTATTTTAAACCGTGTCTCTTTATTTGCCAATAAGAAATGGAATGAATTGACAGCACTGATGCGTATACGTGCAAAACCTGTTATCTATTTTCTTGTTTGTCTTTTAGAGTGATATCTCTGATGCTAGGAAGAACTGCCACAGTGATAGTGAGACGAACCCATTGCTTGTCCCTCTAACATATATTGCAGGGAAGAAGGCAACACATCTTCGGGATAGCGATACAACCTCGAAGTCATGTCTTGATGTAGTGTCCAAGTTACTCGCTAATAGCAGTGACACAGGCTCCATGAAGTCGCCACCTGAATCTGTTCAACTTCTTTAGTCTCAAATTCAAGCAGAAAGACATGCTTCAGCTCAACTCCTACTGGAACTCCAATCTCTATGGAAGATTAACCAAAAGTATAGTAAGTCTATTGATGCTATGTGTCCGTGTACTAAAGCATGGGTGCCCTCGTACCCTGACTTGTGCACAGGCAGTTGTAGCCTTCCTAACGGCAAGGGCTTGACGGAGGATAACTATGAACCAAGACTTAGAATAAACAAGACCGTGAAGAAGACCTCAAGGCAGGTCATCGAGAAGTGCTATTCTCGTACTGAAGATCAAGATTACCCTCGCCGGCAAGCTTCGCACCGGCAAGGTGAAGGCCAAGACTCTGGTTGCCGGCAAGGAACGGCCCGACAAGCTCCGTGCCGGCTGGCTCATTCTGTCCCGTTACCGCTCCACCTCATCATCGGCTAGATAAGCACGCATGATAGGTGTCGAGCGGGCAGGTAGTCAACGCAGCTGGCCAAGGCATGTGTCAGCATGCCACGCCAGGATTAACTTTATTGATAGCCGTCCTTGGGACGTGTCAAGGTTACAGGAGGGCGCCAGGACTGGTGGTACAGATCTTTTACCCAAAGCCTCGCCTCCCCGATGTAGCACCTAACGGTGCACTTAATGCGCTTGTTCTACCCCGTCTGGAGATAGACGTGATGACGGTGCAAGTTACTATTCATACTCTGTAAATGACCATATTAGCCACTGTGGTAACCCCTTGGCCTATAAAAGGAGGCCCACGGCTACACTTAGAATGGCCGACTCTTAGCTCAACCACACACTGTAGCGGCACTTCCCGCACACCTTGCCGGCAAGCTGCGCTCTTTGTAACCTTTGAGCTCTCATACAATCAAACCGCCAGAACAGGAGTAGGGTTTTACGCTCATAGTGGCCTGAACCTGGATAAATCATTGCTTGTGCTCATATCTATTAGCCCTGCTCTTTGTAGTATTTCGATCCCACTTTCGAACCGCAAAGGGATCTTCTCGATCCCATAGATCGTCGTTTTCCCACGACATCTTTGGCGCGCCAGGCAGGGGGTCTTATATTACGAATCGGTGTTCATAGTTTGAGTACCGGCTCCATCACCCTCATCGATGGCGCCGAAGAAGAAGACCGGAGCCACGACGGCTCCCACAACCTCCAAGCTGCCTTCCCAGGCGTCCGGAGATGGTGCAGGCAGCGCAGGCGGAGCGGGCGCTACGGTTGGGATGGCCGGGGCAGGAGGCGCCGGCGGTGCGGATTCCCCGCATCCCCACCGGGCCGGCGATCGCTGTCAGCACACCAGAGATGGCGCAGACGGCCACCTCCAACAACTTGCCGGTGAGCATGATCATCCCAATATTACATTTCGGACTGGTACGAACTAGGACCCTACCTCCGCGACGTCCAAGGACGGAGCGGCGACGTCCAACAACATTGCGGCGGGACGTGTGCAGCTACCATCGCAAGATGGGCGCGCCACGCTTCCCCGCGGCGCTGGCGGTCCTGGACGGCGTCAAGCCAGCCCTAAGCATCATCCTCACGATGCTCAGGTTCCACCACCACCACGCCAGCCCATTGGTGGGCATGCGCCGCGGCAGCAGCTACGCGACGAGCTCCGTCCTGGTCCTACCAGGAGTCGAACGCCGTTCCGTTCCGTGTTTCCCGCCATGCCAACCACGGCGGCAGAGGCTATGGCATGAGTTCAAATGCTTTTGAACTTCCCGCCAACCCCAGACAAAATAGAAGAATGGAGGGCCACTAACCAGAGTCTCATCAGTTTTGCCGATCCCAGCAAGACACAGGATGTGGGCCCCTCCAGACGACCACCCACAATGCCGGCAGGACCATTTGGCTGCCGTGCTGGAGACGGTGCACCGACGGTGCAGTCACCTCCACGTCAACAACCACCACGGCGGCATGCTCGCCTATCGGATGACCAGGACACTATGTCCATGGCATCGTCGGATCTGCGGAGCCGCTAAGACCTGCGCTGAGTGCTCCATGAACGGCACGACGAAGATGCCCGTACGAAGATTGAGCGGTGCCGGGAAGCACGCCGTCTATCAGACGACCGTGCCGAGCCGGCAGCATACGTGCCAGTGCCAGGGTACCCTGGGTGCCTACCTTACGAGGTGGGCTGCCCAGCATTTACTCATGAGCTGTGGCAAGTGTGCTGGTCGTCCACTCGCCCCTTCAAGCCTGAGCTGCCCGACAAGTACGAGGGCATGCTCGGCCCAGCAGAGTTCCTTGGCATCTACACCATCATGGTGCAAGCTGCCCTGGGCGCGCGATGACAAGCTGCTGGCCAACTACTTTCCGTTGGCGCTCAGTCCCAACGTCAGATCATGGTTGATGAACTTGCCAGAGGGCTCCATTTCCTCTTGGTCGGATCTATGCCATCAATTCGTGGGTGCCGATCAGGGTGGCAACAAGCTATCTGGTCAGGAGAGCGATTTGCACGTGATCCCCCAGAGAGATGGCGAGACCCTCCGCAAGTACATACAGAGGTTCAGCCGTGTGCAGCACAACATCCCAGATGTTCATCCCACAGCTGTTTGCACCGCATTCCACACAAATGTGCACAACCGCAGAATGCGGTCTAAGATGAATATCGTGAAGGTCAGAACCATCAATGAGTTGTACGCCTTGGCGGACAAGTGTACACGTGCTAAGGAAGGGAGGCGACTCCCTTGGGAAGATGCTGGCGCCGAAGTCAACTCCGAAGACGACGACGCAGATGATGCATCAACCCCGCAGAAGAAGAGCCGGAAGCACAATCGGAAGCGCAAAGGCAAGAGAGTGATGGCAGTTGAGAGCCCCGGCGATGCCAACGCCACCAAGAAGTCTAAGGCAGAAAGCCCCGGTGTCGGTACCAAAACCGGCAGATCTCGGGTAGGGGGTCCGAACTATGGGTCAAGGAGTCGATGGTAACAGAGAGCGTAGAGACAACGATTTACCCAGGTTCGGGCCCTCTCGAGGAGGTAAAACCCTACGTCCTGCTTGAGTGTATTGATGTGATTGTATGAAGGTTACATAATTGATCTACCTCGAGATCAGATGGGCTAAACCCTAGATTATGAGTCTCCTTCCCTATGGACTAAACCTCCTGGTTTATATAGACACCAAGGGGGCCCTAGGGTTACATATGGTCGGTTACCATCAAGGATAACATGCCGGTTACGCCATCTATTCCTTGGAGGAGACGCCAAGACTTCAGAGATTTCCTTCTATCATACGGGTTGTCCACGATCCAGCCTTCCATCGACGTGTAGAGAGCGGCCCACCAGTCCGGCCCATGAAAGATAGGCCGGCAGCCCGTGTACCCCTTAGTCCGGGACACCCTCAGTAGCCCCCGAACTAGTCTTCGAAGCTGAGGTAGATGCCGAACACCATCGGCTTTGTGGACCAGTTCACTTTCCTCCGTGACACCGGTAACAGGCCTGTATTACTCCGAGTTGTATTTTCAAGCATTATCCGGTCGTGTATGCGCCGAACTGTATCTTGGTAACGAAGTATAATAATAACTTAGCCCCGAAGGCTAGCCGCCTCGGCGTGAACAGTGTTCTTATCTGACAACTTTTACCGAAGGGTCACACCTTGCCACAACCGCAAGTTGGTTTATGACAAACTCGATTCGCGGTTCGAGGTGGTTCTCATTGGCACGTTCCATCGATATGGAGATCGTGTCCTGTTCTCAAGGGATATAATCAATAATCTGCCTCACCCCACGCGCGCATAATGGCACGGTTATACGGGGAAGCGGCGAGGACTGCGGCGCAGTAAAGGGACCGTGGGTTTTAAAGCCCATAAAAGGGGCACAGTCCTTGTTTCGGTCACACGCTCTCATTCCCCTCTTTCACCATTGCCTTCCCTGATTCCTGAGCTCCAACACCCAGATCTGCTCTCCCTCCCAAGAACCTTTCCATCCACCTGCCTAATCCGGCAATGGCGGGTTCCGGGTCCAAGGGCATGTGGGAGGCGTCCGTCATCACCGAAAGCGCAATCATGGAGTTGAAGGGCGCGGGATATCTCCCCGCCAAGGTAGCCCACCGCGCTCCAGAGGCCGGCCAGGCCGTCCCCACGCCGCGACCGGGCAAAAGGGTGGTGTTCGTCCCCCACTTCCTCTGAGGTTTAGGATTTCCCCTTCACCCCTTCGTCAGGGGTCTTATGTTCTTTTACGGGCTTGACTTCCACGATCTCGCGCTGAATTCCTTTCTACATATCTCGGCCATCATCATCATCTATGAAGCCTTTCTCCGGATCCGGCCACACTTTGGCCTATGGCTGAAGGTCTTCAACATCAAGCCGAAGATCGTCGACGGCCAACAAGCGGACTGCGGGGGTGCTATGGTCAGCAAACTCCCCCGAGTGGAATGGCCAGAGGGCACCTTCATTGAGACCGTCAAGGTTTGGCAGAGGGAATGGTTCTACATCACCGAGCCGAGGGGCGCGGGTTGGGGGGCGATTTCGGCCTTCCGATCCGGATCCCCTACGAGGTTGGTCTCATGGACCAAGAAAGGCCTCGACTGGGGGGTAAACAAGGAGGTAGAGCAGCTACAGCAACGAATTGCCAAGATGATAGGGAAAGGCGTCGAGCTGCCCAACGTGGTCCAGATCATGCTCGGCCGTTGAATACTCCCATGCCAGGATAGGGGCTCCCCCATGTGGGCCTACAAGCCCGAAGACCCGGCCACTGTGCGCAACTTCTTCCGCACCACCCACACCCAGCTATGGAGAGCGCTGTTCAAGCCGCAGAAGGACTGGCCGGCCGAGGGAGAGGACATCGGGCTTGACGCCGCAAACCCCCCACGGGAGGTATGACTAAGTTTGTCCTTGTATCCGAACTATTTCCCTTTAATAAGGTACTCAACTTCTTGACTTCTTATCCACAGAAATGGCTGAAGAAGGCCCAGCGGATTGACAGTCCGGCGCCGCTGCCAGAGGGACCCAGAACGCCCCTCCTGACGGCCATGTTGGCCGTGGAGCCGTACGAGGTGCCGGAAAGGAAGGAGAAGAAGAAGCAACAGGGGGAGGCCAGAGAGGGCCTCCACTCCCGAATACCCCCGGGTGGTAGATCCGAGGACACCAATGCTCCCTCTGTGCAAGAGGAGGATAAGGAGCAAGGAGAGGACGGGGAGGCGGACGATTCCTCCCGAACAGGGAAGAGGGCGGGGTCCAAGGATGCCGAGGAGGAGCCCCCTCGACCCGCTCCCAAAAGACCGTGCAAGGCCAAGGTAGCCTTATCCGGCAATAGCTCGGCTTCTGCCGAGGACTCTGAGGCCTCAGAAGAGGTTCCTCAGAAAATTCCCAGGGCCAAACCGCAGGCCCAAAGGAATGCGCTATAGCGATTACCTGACCGTCTTTAGCCGAACTGGGCTGATACTGATCAAGTTTCCATGTGCAACTTTGCAGTCTGCTGCGCGATCTCCGCGCCGACCGAGTCTCAGAGGGGGATTCTCCACTGGCGGCGCTAGCGGAGAGCGGCACTGGATCCCGTGCCTCGCCTTCCCCAATCGTGAAGGAAACCGAGGAGGTCCTGTCGAGGACTCCTCCCATGCCACATACAGGGGAAGGAAGCGATACTATCATGGGCGAGGTGAATGCCTCGGTCGCCGAAGACTAGGAGGGGAGGGCCCCTCTGGTGAACGAAAGGGAGGAGCTCGGACAAACCGAGCTCTCTCCGAGGAGCACTCCAGAGACGTCAAGGCGCCCAGAGTCCGGTGCTCCGGACTTGGAGAAGGAAGGAGCCGGAGTGCCACCGCCACCCTCGCCTGCCCAAGAGCAGGCATCAACCAGGTGGCCGAACGAGATGGAGGACGCTGTGACCAGCTCCTCCATCGCCGAAGAGCACCGTGCACTTATGGGTGCGGTGTTACAGAGTATTCGGTCCGTGGATAACGGACTGAAGGAGGCTTTTAGTGGCCTTCTGACTGACTTCAAGGTGAGCGAAGTAATGCTTTTTTCCTTAGGAAAATTCATTTGTGCAAATATATAGCCTCATACATAGTAGCCCCCGACACTCTGACCGGCTGAGCAAAGCCGGTCGGAGGATCAAAAATCGACATCTCGGATATTAACGGGTGCAAAATAATGCGCCGGCATCATCCTCGGCCGCAGCTGCCAACGCCGAAGAGTTGGCCGAGCTGAATCGGAAGCTAAAGAGCTCCGAGGACGATATGAGCCTGGTGAACAAGAGGTTCGACGAGGCGCAAGGTAAGGCCGAGTTGTGATAGTGAATACAGCCGTAGATTTGAAGCAGTGTTCGATGTATTCTAACGGAGATAACCGATTGAACTGCAGCTGCCGCCGCGGAGGTCGAAAGCCTGAAGGCCGCACTGAGGACAGCTCAGGCGGACGCGGTGACGCAAAAGTCGGCAGCCGAACAGGCAGCTGCCGAGCTGGCGGCGCTGAGAACCACAAGTGAAAAGCACGAGGCCAGGGTGCTGGAAGTGCAGCAGGAGCTCGGGGATGCCATCACAAGATGTGAGGCCCTTGAGCAAAAGAATAAGGAGAAGGCCGCCGAGCTGACCTCGTTAGCAGCGGCGGCTAAGGAAGCGTAGACAGAGGCGCGCGGTTACCAAGAAGAGCTCCACCAAGTCAGGCTGATCGCGGACGGTAAGCCGTACTTGTTACAATGTGTCTTTGGAGGTAACAGGTTCGCGTTGCTCACACGGGTATGGCGTTCCGCAGGCGCCTTTGAGGACCTCCCGAAGAGTGCGGCGGATGCAGCCAGGTTCTTCGCCGGCCAGGAGGGTTGGGCCGAGCAGAGGCTTTCCTGGGCGCAATTTCAAGCGCCCGAACACCCTCCCCTCCTCAACAACCAGATGAAACAGCTAATGGAGCTACATCGGAGGGCGGAGCCGGTGATGAAGGACCTCTGCGTCAAACTATGGCCATCGGAGCCGCTGCCGAGCAGCTACTTCAGTCTGGTGCAGAGGCTGTTCGGCGCTCCTGCTCAGGTCGATGCCTGGAAGCGCTCCACATGTATCGAGGGTGCTCGGATGGCCTTCGGCAAGACAATGGTACATTGGCCGAAGCTAAAACCCGCTGAGATAGCCACCGGACCTCCGCCGCCAGGGAAAGAGCATAGGCGTCCCGAGCAGTACTTTCTAGCCATGATGGACGGTGCTCGGGCAGTAGATGCCCAATGCCGAAAAGATGTAATCTATGAGTAGATGTAGTTTCCTTGTAACCAAGTAGTTGAAACTTTTGCTTTATTGTAGTGCAAAGGATCGGCTATGGATATAGTGCCGGATTAATTTTGACTCCTGTGCGGCCGATTTGAAACTGAAAGTTACCAGTCGCCGGCTTCAGCCCCCTGGCAGATACTGCATGGGGTGTTTTCTCGTAATACGTGAACCCTTAGCCGACGTCTCGGTGCCCGGGGGCGGTTGTATGTATGGAAAACCAGGCAATCAGACTATGTGGTTTTAGTGCTTTCACTTAGCCAAAGGAGCTTGACAGTGGAGGCCGGTGACGAGCCCCCGGTGTTTGTGATATTCGGACGAGCCGCGGTTGATACCATCATCACATGGTTTCTGTGACAGAGAACCCTTCGTATGACACGGACTAACCTCCAACGATTTTAGGCTAATGCCAGTCAT
Organism: Elymus sibiricus; assembly: GCA_039707655.1. NCBI lineage: Eukaryota > Viridiplantae > Streptophyta > Magnoliopsida > Poales > Poaceae > Elymus > Elymus sibiricus. The sequence continues at coordinate 236,302,230 of CM077676.1, forward strand.
CGGATCGCTGACCAGTTCTCGCTTATTGGGATAGTCAGTTTTTGGCTTTCTCCACTGAGGTACTTGACCAGGCGAGCTAGAAGTACAATCGCAGTGGTTCTCCCTTTACCCTCTTAGCCGAACAGTGCGGAACGTAAGAGGGTAAACACAGGAGCCGGGCAACCCAACTATTGACCAAAGACGCAATTCGGATCTGATTCATATAATGCAATATCCGTGACACCGAGCACATGAAAAGAGAAGTGCCGGTATAAAGTTTTAAGGCAAGATCTATGGTCGAGCCCCCGGTCTATTAGCCGGTTTAAAATAAATGTATTGTGATAGTGTACTTTGGCGGAAAAAGGCGGAAAGGAATATGCAACGTGAATGACCGCACGAGTATACCATAATAAAGTGGTCTTTACTTCCTTTGAATGTGTGACGTCCAACCGTACAATCCGTATTGCCGAAGTAGCTTAAATAGATACTTTAAAGGAATGTATATATTGAGAGTAAAGGTTTACACAGGGCTTCCATGAGTGGTTTGACGTCCCTACTACGCCCTGCTGCACGTCTGCGCCTTTGCTCGTCAAGAAGCTGTCGTGGAAGCAAAGCTGTCCGCCGTGTATTCGGCGGAAGAAGTAATCTTTGGTGGGCGAGCCCTTGAAAAAGGGTTTTGAGAAGTCGCTATGGTATATCAGCTGGACGCTGATCGGGCCCTAGATGGTGCCCATTGTTGATGTCGATTTGAAGACATTTGGTGGCCATTGGTCGGTCGAACCGAGCTCTGGACCTTTTGTTTGCTGTGTCCCCACAACTGCCCATGGAATTTTGAGCGCGAAATTGTGCACGCGAGGTACGTATTTCGCGACTAGGTGGGCCATGCTGTGGGGCGCGTATCCCTATTTGGGTGGAGCATGGGAGCGCGCCGGGACCGATGCTGCAGCTCGGGTGCGCTTGCATGTGTCCAGTGTCTTGACAGTGGACTGGGATTGCGACGCCTCTTCGGCAGCTTGGACTTCGGCGGCGAGAGCCGCAGTGTGTTCCTCTGTTCGGAGCGAGCGCTCGGTATTACCGTTAATGGTAATAATGCCCCTTGGTCCTGGCATCTTCAGCTTCAGGTACGCATAGTGCGGGACGGCGTTAAAGCGAGTGAAGGCGGTCCATCCGAGGAGTGTGTGATAACCACTGCGGAAAGGAACGATATCGAAGATCAAGTCCTCGGCGCGGAAGTTGTCGGGCGAGCCGAAGACTACTTCCAAAGTCACGTATCCCGAGCAGCGTGCCTCAACGCCAGGTATTACACTTTTAAAGGTGGTGGTGCTGGGTTTGATCCTTGACGGGTCGATCCCCATCTTCCTCACTGTATCTGCGTAAAGCAGGTTAAGACTGCTACCTCCGTCCATTAGGACTCTAGTGAGGTGAAATCCGTCCACGATGGGGTCGAGTACCAAAGCCGCCGTTCCTCCATGGCGTATACTGGTCGGATGATCTCGACGGTCGAAACTGATCGGGCAAGCCGACCAAGGGTTGAATTTCGGGGCTACCGGCTATAAGGCGTAAACATCCCGAAGCGCGCGTTTCCGCTCCTTCTTTGGTATATGCGTGACGTAGATCATGTTCACAGTTTTGACCTCCGGAGGGAACTGTTTTTGGCCTCCATTGTTCGGCCCGCGAGGTTCGTCGTCGTCCTCACTGAGGGGCCCTTGCCCTGTTCTTCGGCTGTGGCCTTGCCGGCCTGCTTGATTACCAAAAAGTGACGGTTGGTGTGGTTAGCTGGCTTGTCGGGGGTGCCGTGAATCTGGCAGGGCCTATCCAATATTCTGTCCAGCGCAGACGGGCCATCTTGGTTCCCTATAGAGGGTTTTCTCCGCTGTCCCGATTTCGAGCCGCTGAATCCGGCGTTCACCGCTGCGTCATCGGCTTCACCGCCGTTGTTTGAGTGGTGGCGCTTGTTGTTCCTATTGCGTCGGGGTTTGCCATTCCCGTCCCGGGTCTCTGAAGTACCGGGGTCTTCGGGGTGGCTGCTTCGACGAGCTAACCAGCTATCCTCACCCGCGCAAAAGCGGGTCATGAGAGAAGTAAGGGCCGACATTGTTCTTGGCTTGTCTTGGCCGAGCTGGCGAGCGAGCCACTCGTCCCGGATACTATGTTTGAATGCCGCAATTGCTTCGGCGTCTGGACAGTCGACGATCTGGTTCTTCTTGGTCAAGAACCGGTTCCAAAATTGCCGGGCTGACTCTCCGGGCTGTTGGATAACATGGCTCAGGTCATCGGCGTCCGGTGGTCGAACGTAGGTGCCCTGAAAGTTAGCTCGGAATGCATCTTCGAGTTCTTCCCAGCTCCCGATGGAGTTTTCGGGTAGGCTGTTCAGCCAATGCCTGGCCGGTCCCTTAAGTTTCAATGGTAAGTACTTGATAGCATGGAGATCATCTCCTCGAGCCCACTACTAGAAAAAAGCACATTAGTGGCGCACCACTTTTGGGTATTAATGGCGCACCATAGGTGCGCCACTATTACCACGCCACTAATAAGAAATACTAATGGCGCACCTCTGGTGCGCCATTAGTATTGCAGGTAACAGTGGCGCACCTCTGGTGCGCCATTACTATTGCTACAGGTGCGCCACTGGTAACTTTTTTTTTTAAATTTTTTTTGATTTTTTTTTAATTTTGAAGGTGGGAAAATAGTAGTGGCGCACCGTCTAACCCCCACCGTGCGCCATTGCTATTTTTGAATTTTGAATTTGGATCTGGATCTAGATCTGGCTCGTTTTTTTAGCTCGTTTTTTTGCTCGAATTTTTTTCAAATTTCGTTCTGGTACGTTCTTGTGTGTTTGGGTGGTTGTGTAACGCGCACCGGCGCGGACGGCTGTGGATAGTGGCCGGGATGGGGCGGGCGGCGTCGGGGACAACTCCGGTGACGTGGCTGACCACCGGCGGGCGTGCGGGGCGGCGCCCTGGCTCCGTTATTGGCACAAGGGGTGGTCGGGGACGTCGGGGTTGACGGGAACGGCTTGGTGCGGAGGCGGGGTCGGTGGTGGCTCTTGCAGCTCCTCCGGGCACCTCCTCGGCGTGTCCTGCAGAGCCACGGTGGGGCAAGGGTTAGCTAGGGCGGAGGAATGCAGAGAGGGAGCAGAGTGGAGCGAGGGCAACCTCCTTGTTGCCGGAGAGCTCCGGCTCTCTCCTTCTCTCGGCGGCTGCTCCTGGTGAGCAGGGCTTCGCCCTAGGCTACTAGTTACTGGGGAGAGGGGGGAGATGTGGTGCGAGGTGAGGAGGGGCTCGGGCTGGCCTTATGTAGGCGAGGGGTTACAGACTTAGCAATGGCGCACCACGGGTGTGGTGCGCCATTACTAGTTTTGCAATTTCAAACTAGTAATGGCGCACCACCCCATGGTGCGCCATTGCTAACTTGTTTTTTATTTTTTATTTTTTTGAATTTGGAAGGCGGGAAAGTTAGCAGTGGCGCACTATGCACTGGTGCGCCACTGCTAATTGTTTTTTATTTTTTACCTCCAGATCTTAAAATGGCTGTAACTTTTTTTCTGTTAGGTTTTTGAGGATTCTAAAAAATCGATAATGGGCGTAGCTGGTAAAATTCGGATGTAACTTTTCGAGTAGTATCTTTTTCATATAAAAAACTTTTTCATCGGAGGTCGTATGCAAAAGTTACGACCATTTTACCGAAACACGGTGGGTTTTTTTTTTTGCAAAAAAATTCAAAATTCATGTTTATTAATTTTCCTAACAACTAGAACACATAACACATGGGCATCTATTTTTTTGAATTTTTTTGAATCTTTTATCATTTTCTTTTATTTAATTTTAAGCTGAAAAGGCGATCCACGGGGGGGGGGGTGTTTGTGTGTGTGTGAGCAATAGTAATGGCGCACCCTCCCTGGTGCGCCATTGCTAACATTAGCAATGGCGCACCAGGGAGGGTGCGCCATTACTATTGCTCACACACACAGACACACCCCACCACACACACATAGCAATGGCGCACCACACCAAGGTGCGCCATTCCTATGTAGCATAGTAATGGCGCACCTAGGTGTGGTGCGCCATTGCTATGTCTGGTGAGGTGGGGGGTGGGCAAAAAAAATAACAATGGCGCACTGCTCAGGTGGTGCGCCACTACTAAAAAAATAACAATGGCGCACCTGTTTTTGGTGCGCCATTGCTATATAGCAGTGGCACACCACCACCATGGTGCGCCACTAATAGGGATATTGGCTATAGCCAGTTTTCTAGTAGTGGCCATATGAATGCGGAGAAGAAAATCCGCAATCCACACAGCTGGGTCAGTTGTCCCATCGTAGGATTCTATATTAACGGGTTTAAACCCCTCGGGGAACTGATGCTGCATCACCTCGTCAGTAAAACACATTGGGTGTGCGGCGCCCCTGGCCCGGGCTGCGTCGCGCCGAAGATCAATTGTCATCCGGGCACGGTGCTGATCCCGAGCCCCGTCGCTTCTATCGCGCCAGGCCTGGTATGCGTCCCGTCCAGCGGGTGCGTATTCTGTGGGTCCATAGATGGACCTCGACTGAATCGCTCATGTGTTCAGGTCATGGCGCAGATCGTATTGGTCATCAGGTTGAACCGGGTCTTTGCCTGCTCGGCGAGAAGGCACGAGTGGGTATTCGGCTTCCCTGGCCGTCCTATCCTGTCCTCGAGGGGGCACGGGTGGGAGTTTGGCTTCTCCGGTCGGTCTATTTCGTCCTCGAGGGGGCGCGGGTGGGAGCTCGACCTCCACAGCCGGCCTATCTCGTCCGTGAGGGGGCCGGTCGGGCTGGTCTGCGTAAGTTCGTCTGGGAGGTACGGGCTCGAAGGCCTCATCCTCGAAGTCTGGAAGGAGGCGCCGCCGCGGATAACTCCTATATTGGCCCTGACGTTGATTGCGAGGCCTTCTTCGGCGGCTAGCACCATCGTCCATCTATCGTTGAGTGTATCCTGTTCGGCCCTGAGCTGTTGTTGTTTCATCTTTAAGCTTCGGGCAGTGGCAATGAGTTGCCGTTTGAATGTTTCTTGTGCCAGGGGATCCTCTGGGACGATAAAGTCCTCGGGTCCGAGGCTATCTTTCTCTTCGTATGGGGGGAGGTAATTACTGTCCTCGGAATCCTCGAGGTCCTCGGGGTCACCCTGGTCCTCATGCCCTTCAGGGGAGTCAGGTCGTTGCTCAGGCGTGTTGTCGCCGAGCTCCCCCAAATTATCCGGGGTCTCGTTAGCTCCGGTGTCGTTTGTGTCTATGTGATTTTCCTTGCCCTTCCCCCGCCCTCTGGCTCGCCGTCGTCGGCGTCTGGGCGGGTCTTCGGTGGTGTCGTCGCCGCCTTTGTTGGTTGTGTCACCGTCCTTCACGGGGGTGTCAACCATGTAGACGTCATAAGTGGAGGTGGCGGTCCACTTTCCGGTATTTGTAGTGGCAAGGAAGGTGTCCGTGGAGGGCGGGACGTCCATGTCCTCGTTCATGTAGTCAGCCTCCTCAGAGGCGTAGTCCAGCGTGTCGGTTAAATCTTCGACAGTGGCTACCAAGTGGGTGGTGGGTGGGACGCAAAATTCCCCGCAGCCGGCATCCTGTCTGACCTGCTCCTGGTCCGAGGACGGTCCGTCCGCGATATTTATCATCTGGATCCGGTCCAGCATCTCGCTTAAAATCGAGGGATCCACCGGATCTATGTTCGGACGATCCCTGGAGTTGAGCTCCGGCGCGTCGTTAACGGGAGTGTGCTCGGCCAAGGGTGACCCCTGGTTCTCCGGCACCGGGGTTGGAGCCAAATTCAAGGTCAGGGCCGATTCGAGGCCCGCCCTGAGGACTGGGGCGGGGAACGGATCCGAAGTCAAAGCCTCGGGGTTGGTGGGTTCCTCGGGTGAGACCGAGAACCCAGTAAAGATCAAATCACCTCGAGCGTCGGCGACGAACTTAAGGCCGCCGAACCTGATTTCCTGCACGGGGGCGAAGTTGCCGACCTGGTCGAGGTGACCGGTCGGATCGGCGTATAACACGATGCTGCCGAACGCGAAGAGCTGGTCGGGGACGAAGATGTCCCTGCCACGAACTCCGTCGCTGAAGAGAAGAGCTGTCCGAGGACGATGATATCCCCGCTGCAGATTCCTCTGCTGAAGAACTGTCCGGGGACGGCGAGCCATTGATCCTTGGCGACCCACGATGGGACTCTCAATGAAAGCACCAATGTCGGTACCAAAACCGGCAGATCTCGGGTAGGGGGTCCGAACTATGGGTCAAGGAGTCGATGGTAACAGAGAGCGTAGAGACAGCATTTTACCCAGGTTCGGGACCTCTCGAGGAGGTAAAACCCTATGTCCTGCTTGAGTGTATTGATGTGATTGTATGAAGGTTACAGAGTTGATCTACCTCGAGATCAGATGGGCTAAACCCTAGATTATGAGTCTCCTTCCCTACAGACTAAACCTCCTGGTTTATATGGACACCAGGGGGGCCCTAGGGTTACATATGGTCGGTTACCATCAGGGATAACATGCTGGTTACACCATCTATTCCTTGGAGGAGACGCCAAGACTTCAGAGATTTCTTTCTATCATACGGGGTTGTCCACAATCCAGCCTTCCATCGACGTGTAGAGAGCGGCCCACCAGTCCGGCCCATGAGAGATAGGCCGGCAGCCCGAGTACCCCCTAGTCCGGGACACCCTCACCCGGCAAAGAGGTTGCTGGATGCGCTGACTGCCAGGAGGCTGTGGTAGGCAACAAGAGCGGCAAGACCGGTGGGCCGTACTGCAAGATCCATCATGCCAAGGGCCACGGCCTCCAGGAGTGCCAGCAAGTGGAGCAGCTTGCCGAGAAGCAGAAGCAAGAGTACGAGAAGCGCGACAAGGAGAAGGGCCAGGATGGTGCCGGTGGATCCGCCAAGCAGAACCATGGTGCCCGAGGTGGCCGCCGTGGCAAGGCTAAGCAACCGAAAGAGAAGGCTGCACAAGGCCAAGATGATGGCGATGAGGACGAAGATGAGTACGACAAGGAGTTCCAGAATGCAGTGGATGCCATGTGTGTTGACGGAGGTGCATCTTTGCACTCCTCACACCAGCAACTAAAGCAGTGGATCCGCGAGGTGAATGCCGCGGAGCCCGTGATGGGAGCGCAGAAGCCACTCAAGTGGTCGCACACGCCCATCGTCTTTGACGCCAAGGACCACCCTGATCGCACCACCATGGTCGGGTGTTTGCCATTGTTGGTTTCGCCAACAATCTGCAACCTCAGGGTGACGAAGATGTTGGTTGATGGTGGGGCCGGCTTGAACTTGATCTCTCCCAACGTGATCAAGAGGCTACAGATCCCCAACAAGGATCTTGAGGAGACCGGCACGTTCCAAGGGATCATCCCAGGAAGGAACAAGCCAAAGGGCCAGATCACCCTACCGGTCGCATTCGGCAGCGACCTCAACTACCGGACGGAGAAGATCGTCTTCGACGTCGTCAAGATGCCCCTGCCGTATAATGGCATTCTGGGCTGTCCGGCGCTGGCCAAGTTCATGGCCGCGTCGCACTTCGCCTACAATGTCATCAAGATGCCAGGGCCGATGGGGGTCCTCACCATCAAGTCGAACCACAAAGACGCAATCATCTGTGCCGACAAGCTCTACCAGGAGGCAGTGGCGGCATCTGCCGACAAGGCACCTGCTCCTGCCGGCAAAGCTCCCGGGGGAGGAAAGAAGAAGAAGAAGTCCAGCAAGACATCTGATACAGACTCTGGGAAGTGCACTTTAGAGTGCAGCACGGCCGTCGAGGACATACCAGAGAGCTCTACCAGCAAGAGCAAGAAAGCCAAGGCCTCCGGGTCGGCGACCAAGAAAGTTTCTACGAGAGAGGATGGGACGAGTGGCGCTTTTTCTGTAAGTGCCATTCTCGGTGACAAATAGGAAAGCGAGCTCATTGCCTTCCTACGGGCGAGTGTCGATGTGTTTGCGTGGCAAGCATCTCACATTCCTGGTGTTCCTAGGGAGGTAATTGAGCACCACCTTGCTGTCTGCCCTCATGCGAGACCCATCAAGCAGAAGGTCAGGAAGCAATCCTTGGAGCGGCAAGAGTTCATTGCCGAGGAGATCAAGAAGTTGGAAGCAGCAGGTCTAGTCAGAGGAGTGCTACACCCTATGTGGTTGGCCAATCCAGTCATAGAGCACAAGGCAAATGGGAAGTGGAGGCTTTGTATAGACTTCACTGATATAAATAAAGCCTGTCCAAAGGACCCTTTCCCTTTGCCTTGCATCGACCAGATTGTAGACTCCACTACCGGCTGTGATTTACTCTCGTTCCTTGACGCCTATTCTGGTTATCATCAGGTCTTTATGGCCAAGGAAGATGAGGAGAAAACCGCATTCATCACTCCATGTGGCACTTACTGCTTTTTGCATATGCCTTTCAGATTGAAGAGTGCCAGGGCAACCTTTGCCAGAGCAGTTCAGATCGGTTTTGAGCCACAACTGCATAGAAATGTGGAAGCCTACATGGATGATATTGTGGTCAAGACCAGAGACAAGTCCACCCTGATCCAGGATTTGGAAGAGACGTTTGCGAACTTGCGCCAGCTCAACTTGAAGCTCAACCCCGAAAAGTGTGTGTTCGGTGTTCTGTCCGGCAAGCTTCTTGGGTTCTTTATATCTCAGACAGGGATTGAAGCCAACCACGACAAGATCAAAGCAATTGAGAAGATGGAAGCACCAAGACGCGTCAAGGATGTCAGGCGTCTTGTTGGCTGCATTTCCGCTCTCACCATGTTCATCTCCAAATCAGCAGAGTGCGCCTTGTCATTTTTCAAGATATTGAAAAAGGCAGGTCCTGTAAACTGGACTCCGGAAGCGGAGGCCGCGCTCCAAGATTTGAAGGAGTACTTGTCCTCTCCGCCAGTCCTAGTTGTGCCTAGTGTTGGGGAACGTAGCATGGGAAACAAAAATTTTCCTACGCACACATAAGATCTATCCATGGTGATGAGCATCTACGAGAGGGAGAGTGAATCTACATACCCTTGTAGATCGCTAAGCGGAAGCGTTAATAAACGCGGTTGATGTAGTCGAACGTCTTCGCGATCCAAATCGCCGAGCGTCCCGCGATCCAATCACGATCCTTCCGATCTAGTGCCGAACGGACGGCACCTCCGCGTTCAACACACGTACGGCTTGATGACGCCTTCACCTCCTCGATCCAGCGAGCGATGGTGAAGTAGTGGTTGAGTTCCAGCAGCACGACGGCGTGGTGATGGTGGTGAGGAACAATCTCTGCAGGGCTTCGCCAAGCACTACGGAGATTATGACGGAGGAACTAGAGGGCTAGGGTTGCCGGCACACGGCTTGGGAAATCCTGATGATCTCCCGTGTGCTAGCCCTGCCCCTCTATTTATATGTTGAGCCTTGGGGTCTAAACTTGGAGTAAAAGCCTCCTCCGGGTCGGTTTTGCCCGCACAAGGTCGGTTTGGCCCGCAGGGAAAGAGTCCAACTCGGATCCCTGCCGAACCGTGCACAGCCGCGCACAAGCGGTAGTACCGCTTCACACAAGCGGTAGTACTGCTTGGGCGGTAGTACCGCTTCACACAAGCGGTAGTACCGCTCGGGCGGTAGTACCGCTTCACCAAGCGGTAGTACCGCTTACGCGGCAGCAAAACTACTTTTGCACTTTCCAATACCTTGTGGGCTTTATCCCTTTGGCTCATATAAAGTGTTGCTGCACCCGAACACTTCGGTAAACATCCGGAACCCATTCCGGTGAACTCCGGAACCCTTCCAGAGATCAAAACACTATTATCACATATATCAATCTTTACCTCCGGACTCTTCCGGAGATCCTCGTCATGTCCGGGATCTTATCCGGGACTCCGAACAACTTTCGGTCACCAACATAATAACTCAATTATACTAATCGTCACCAAACGTTAAGTGTGTAGACCCTGCGGGTTCGAGAACTATGTAGACATGACCGAGACACCTCTACGGCCAATAACCAATAGCGGGACCTGGATGCCCATATTGGCTCCTACATATTCTACGAAGATCTTTATCGGTCGAACCTCTATGTCAAGGATTCAGTTAATCCCGTATGCTGTTCCCTTTGTTCTTCGGTATGTTACTTGCCCGAGATTCGATCGTCGGTATCACTATACCTAGTTCAATCTCGTTACCGGCAAGTCTCTTTACTCGTTCCGTAATACAAGATCTCGTGGCTAACACTTTAGTCACATTGCTTGCAAGGCTCATTGTGATGTTGTATTACCGAGTGGGCCCTGAGATACCTCTCCGTCATACGGAGTAACAAATCCCAGTCTTGATCCATGCCAACCCAACAGACACCCTCGGAGATACCTGTAGAGCACCTTTATAGTCACCCAGTTACGTTGCGACGTTTGATACACACAAGGTATTCCTCCGGTGTTAGTGAGTTGCATGATCTCATGGTCAAAGGAACAGATACTTGACATGCAGAAAACAATAGCAATAAACTGACACGATCAAATGCTACGTTTACAGTTTGGGTCTTGTCCATCACATCATTCTCCTAATGATGTGATCCCGTTATCAAATGACATCTCATGTCCATGGCTAGGAAACCTTAACCATCTTTGATCAACAAGCTAGTCAACTAGAGGCTTACTAGGGACACAGTGTTGTCTATGTACCCACACATGTATTTGAGTTTCCAATCAATACAATTATAGCATGGATAATAAACGATTATCATGAACAAGGAAATATAATAATAACCAATTTATTATTGCCTCTAGGGCATATTTCCAACAGTCTCCCACTTGCACTAGAGTCAATAATCTAGTTCACATCACTATGTGATTTACATTGTAATGAATCGAACACCCATGCAGTTCTGGTGTTGTTCAGGTTTAGCCCTTGGAAGAGGTTTAGTCATCGGATCTGCAACATTTAGATCCGTGTGTACTTTGCAAATATTTATGTCGTCCTCCTTGATGTAATCGCGGATGGAATTGAAACGTCGCTTTATGTGTCTGGTCCTCTTGTGAAATCTTGGTTCCTTGGCTAGAGCAATGGCACCAGTATTATCACAAAACAGAGTCATTGGGTTAAGTGCACTAGGCACTACTCCAAGATCTGTCATGAACTCCTTCATCCAGACACCTTCCTTCGCCGCCTCCGAGGCAGCGATGTACTCCGCTTCGCATGTAGAATCAGCTACCACGCTTTGCTTGGAACTGCACCAACTAACCGCACCCCCATTAATAATAAATACGTATCCGGTTTGCGACTTAGAGTCATCCGGATCAGTGTCAAAGCTTGCATCGACGTAACCCTTTACGACGAGCTCTTGATCACCTCCATAAACGAGAAACATGTCCTTAGTCCTTTTCAGGTACTTCAGGATATTCTTGACCGCCGTCCAGTGTTCCATTCCTGGATCACTTTGAAACCTTCCGACCATACTTATGGCAAGGCTGACATCGGGTCTTGTGCACAGCATTGCATACATGATAGAGCCTATGGCCGAAGCATAGGGGATGACACTCATCTTTTCTCTATCTTCTGCAGTCACTGGGCATTGAGTCTTACTCAACTTCACACCTTGCAAAACAGGCAAGAACCCCTTCTTGGACTGATCCATTTTGAACTTCTTCAAAATCTTATCATGGTATGTGCTTTGTGAAAGTCCTATTAAACGTCTTGATCTATCTCTATAGATCTTGATGCCTAATATGAAAGCAGCTTCTCCTAGGTCCTTCATTGAAAAACTCTTGTTCAAATATTCCTTTACGCTTTCCAGCATTTCTATATTGTTTCCAATCAGCAATATGTCATCCACATATAATATTAGAAACGCTATAGAGCTCCCACTCACTTTCTTGTAAATACAAGCTTCTCCGTAAACTTGTATAAACTCGAACGCTTTGATCACCTCATCAAAACGAAGATTCCAACTCCGAGATGCTTGCACCAGTCCATAAATGGATCGCTGGAGTTTGCAAACTTTGTCAGCATTCTCTGGATCGACAAAACCTTCTGGCTGCATCATATACAACTCTTCCTTAAGGTAACCGTTAAGGAACGCTGTTTTGACATCCATCTGCCAAATTTCATAATCGAAAAAGGCAGCTATTGCTAACATGATTCTGACGGACTTAAGCATCGCTACGGGTGAGAAGGTCTCATCGTAGTCAACTCCTTGAACTTGTGAAAAACCCTTTGCCACAAGTCGAGCTTTATAGACGGTGACATTACCGTCCGCGTCCGTCTTCCTCTTAAAGATCCATTTGTTCTGAATGGCCTTACGCCCTTCAGGTAATACTTCCAAAGTCCATACTTTGTTTTCATACATGGATCCCATCTCGGATTTCATGGCCTCTAACCACTTCTCGGAATCCGGGCCCATCATCGCTTCTCCATAGCTCGTAGGTTCATCGTTGTTTAACAACATGACCTCTAAGACAGGGTTGCCGTACCACTCAGGAGTAGTACGCGTCCTTGTCGACCTACGAGGTTCGATAGCAACTTGATCCAAAGCTTCATGATCATCATCATTAACTTCCTCTTCAGCTAATGTAGGCTCCACAGAAACAACTTTCTGCGCTGCGCTACTCTCAGGTTGAAGTAAAGGTTCAATAACCTCATCAAGTTCTATCTTCCTCCCACTCAATTCTTTCGAGAGAAACTCTTTCTCAAGAAATGTTCCGTTTTTAGCGACAAACATTTTGCCTTCGGATCTGAGATAGAAGGTATACCCAACTGTCTCTTTTGGGTATCCTATGAAGACGCATTTCTCCGCTTTGGGTTCCAGCTTTTCAGGCTGAAGCTTTTTGACATAAGCATCACATCCCCAAACTTTAAGAAACGACAGCTTTGGCTTCTTGCCAAACCAAAGTTCATATGGCGTCGTCTCAACGGATTTCGATGGTGCCCTATTTAAAGTGAATGCAGCTGTCTCTAATGCATAACCCCAAAACGATAGTGGCAAATCGGCAAGAGACATCATAGATCGCACCATATCTAATAAGGTTCGATTACGACGTTCGGACACACCATTACACTGTGGTGTTCCAGGCGGTGTCAATTGTGAAACAATTCCACACTGTCTTAAGTGACTGCCAAACTCATAACTCAGATATTCTCCTCCTCGATCAGATCGTAGGAATTTAATCTTCTTGTTACGATGATTCTCAACTTCACTCTGAAATTGTTTGAACTTTTCAAATGTTTCAGACTTGTGTTTCATTAAGTAAATATACCCATATCTACTTAAGTCATCAGTGAAGGTGAGAAAGTAACGATAACCACTGCGCGCTTCAATACTCATCGGACCGCACACATCAGTATGTATGATTTCCAATAAGTCACTTGCCCGTTCCATTATTCCAGAGAACGGCGTTTTAGTCATCTTGCCCATGAGGCATGGCTCACATGTGTCAAGTGATTCAAAATCAAGTGACTCCAAAAGTCCATCAGCATGGAGCTTCCTCATGCGTTTTACGCCAATATGACCTAAACGGCAGTGCCATAAGAAAGTGGTATTATCATTATCAATTCTACATCTTTTGGCATCAATGTTATGAACATGTGTATTATTACTATCGAGATTCAATAAGAATAAACCCCTCACATTGGGTGCATGACCATAAAAGATATTACTCATATAAATAGAACAACCATTATTCTCTGATTTAAATGAGTAACCGTCTCGCAATAAACAAGATCCAGATATAATGTTCATGCTTAACGCAGGCACCAAATAACACTTATTTAGGTTCATCACTAATCCCGATGGTAATCGAAGAGCGAGCGTGCCGACGGCGATCACATCAACCTTGGAACCATTTCCCACGCGCATCGTCACTTCGTCCTTTGCCAGCCTCCGTCTATTCCGCAGTTCCTGTTTTGAGTTGCAAATATGAGCAACCGCACCGGTATCAAATACCCAGGCACTACAACGAGAGTTGGTAAGGTACACATCAATAACATGTATATCATATATACCTTGTTTGTTGTTGGCCGCCTTCTTGTCAGCCAAATACTTGGGGCAATTCCGCTTCCAGTGTCCAGTTCCCTTGCAATGAAAACACACAGTTTCTGGTTTGGGTCCAGCCTTGGGTTTCTTCACGAGAGGAGCAACTGCTTTGCCACTCTTCTTAGAGTTACCCTTCTTACCCTTGCCATTTTTCTTGAAACTAGTGGTTTTATTGACCATCAACACTTGATGCTCCTTCTGAATTTCAGACTCAGCGACTTTCAGCATCGCAAACAGCTCGGCGACTGACTTGTTCATCCCGTGCATGTTATAGTTCAACACGAAGCTCTTGTAGCTAGGCGGCAATGATTGAAGAACTCTGTCAGTGATAGCCTCTGGCGGAAGGGGCATCCCTAACTCAGCCAGACGGGTGGAGTACCCAGACATTCTGAGCACGTGATCACTGATAGACCCGTTCTCCTCCATCTTGCAAGCATAGAACTTATCGGAGATCTCATATCTCTCGATCCGGGCATTCTTCTGAAAGATAAACTTCAACTCCTGGAACATCTCATATGCTCTATGACGTTCAAAACGTCTTTGAAGTCCCGTTTCTAAGCCATACAACATTGCACATTGAACTATTGAGTAATCATCAGAACGAGCCTGCCAGGCGTTCACAACGTCTAGAGACTCAACTGGAGCGGGTGGATCACCAAGCGGTGCATCAAGGACATAAGCCTTCTGGGAAGCCGTAAGGATAATCCTTAGATTACGGGCCCAGTCCACAAAGTTACTTCCATCATCTTTCAACTTAGCTTTCTCTAGGAACGCATTAAAATTCAGGGGTGCTACTGCGCGAGCCATGATCTACAACATAAATATAGCAAAGACAACTTAGACTATTGTTCTTAGATAATGAGTTTAGTTAATCATATTTTAAAAAACTCCCACTCAAATTGACATCCCTCCGATCATTCGAGTGTAACATGATCCAAATCCACCAACTCAAGTCCGATCATCACGTGAGTTGAGGTGGTTTCAATGGTGAACATCTTCATGTTGATCATATCTACTATATGACTCATGTTCGACCTTTCGGTCTCTTGTGTTCCGAGGCCATGTCTGTACATGCTAGGCTCGTCAAGTTTAACCCGAGTGTTCCGCACGTGCAACATGGCTTGCACCCGTTGTATGCGAACGTAGAGTCTATCACACCCGATCATCACGGCGTGTCTCGAAACGACGAACTTTCGCAACGGTGCACACTTGGGGAGAACACAATTTATCTTGAAATTTAAGTGAGGGATCACCTTATAATGCTACCGTCGTCCTAAGCAAAATAAGATGCATAAAAGGATTAACATCACATGCAAATCATAAGTGACATGATATGGCCATGAACTTGTGCTTTTGATCTCCATCTCCAAAGCACCGGCATGATCTCCATCGTCACCGGCATGACACCATGATCTCCATCATCTTGATCTCCATCAACGTGTCGCCATAAGGTTGTCGCGCCGACTGTTGCTTCCACGACTATAGCTAACGTTTAGCGATAAAGTAAAGCATTACATAGCGCTTAATGATTGACACGCAGGTCATACAATAATTAAAGACAACTCTATGGCTCCTGCCAGTTGCCGTACTCATCGACATGCAAGTCGTGATATTCTATACAAAACATGATCATCTCATACATCACATATATCTCATCATGTAATTGGCCATATCACATCACAACATACCCTGCAAAAACAAGTTAGACGTCCTCTAATTGTTGTTGCAAATTTTACGTGGCTGCTACGGGTTTGCAAGAACCGTTCTTACCTACGCAAAACCACAACGTGGTGTAGTGATTGCTTTTTAATCTTCTAAAAGAACCCTCTTCATTGAAATCGATTCAACTAAAGTGAGAGAGACAGACACCCGCTAGCCATCTTTATGCAACGAAGTTACATGTTAGTTGAAGGAACCTGTCTCGCGTAAGTGTACGCGTAATGTCGGTCCGGGCCGCTTCATCTCACAGTACCGCCGAATCAAATATCAACTAGTAACGGCAAGCAATATGTATACACCCACGCCCACAACTCGTTTGTGTTCTACTCGAGATCTCATCTACGCATAGACCTAGCTCATGATGCCACTGTTGGGGAACGTAGCATGGGAAACAAAAATTTTCCTACGCACACATAAGATCTATCCATGGTGATGAGCATCTACGAGAGGGAGAGTGAATCTACATACCCTTGTAGATCGCTAAGCGGAAGCGTTAATAAACGCGGTTGATGTAGTCGAACGTCTTCGCGATCCAAATCGCCGAGCGTCCCGCGATCCAATCACGATCCTTCCGATCTAGTGCCGAACGGACGGCACCTCCGCGTTCAACACACGTACGGCTTGATGACGCCTTCACCTCCTCGATCCAGCGAGCGATGGTGAAGTAGTGGTTGAGTTCCAGCAGCACGACGGCGTGGTGATGGTGGTGAGGAACAATCTCTGCAGGGCTTCGCCAAGCACTACGGAGATTATGACGGAGGAACTAGAGGGCTAGGGTTGCCGGCACACGGCTTGGGAAATCCTGATGATCTCCCGTGTGCTAGCCCTGCCCCTCTATTTATATGTTGAGCCTTGGGGTCTAAACTTGGAGTAAAAGCCTCCTCCGGGTCGGTTTTGCCCGCACAAGGTCGGTTTGGCCCGCAGGGAAAGAGTCCAACTCGGATCCCTGCCGAACCGTGCACAGCCGCGCACAAGCGGTAGTACCGCTTCACACAAGCGGTAGTACCGCTTGGGCGGTAGTACCGCTTCACACAAGCGGTAGTACCGCTCGGGCGGTAGTACCGCTTCACCAAGCGGTAGTACCGCTTACGCGGCAGCAAAACTACTTTTGCACTTTCCAATACCTTGTGGGCTTTATCCCTTTGGCTCATATAAAGTGTTGCTGCACCCGAACACTTCGGTAAACATCCGGAACCCATTCCGGTGAACTCCGGAACCCTTCCAGAGATCAAAACACTATTATCACATATATCAATCTTTACCTCCGGACTCTTCCGGAGATCCTCGTCATGTCCGGGATCTTATCCGGGACTCCGAACAACTTTCGGTCACCAACATAATAACTCAATTATACTAATCGTCACCAAACGTTAAGTGTGTAGACCCTGCGGGTTCGAGAACTATGTAGACATGACCGAGACACCTCTACGGCCAATAACCAATAGCGGGACCTGGATGCCCATATTGGCTCCTACATATTCTACGAAGATCTTTATCGGTCGAACCTCTATGTCAAGGATTCAGTTAATCCCGTATGCTGTTCCCTTTGTTCTTCGGTATGTTACTTGCCCGAGATTCGATCGTCGGTATCACTATACCTAGTTCAATCTCGTTACCGGCAAGTCTCTTTACTCGTTCCGTAATACAAGATCTCGTGGCTAACACTTTAGTCACATTGCTTGCAAGGCTCATTGTGATGTTGTATTACCGAGTGGGCCCTGAGATACCTCTCCGTCATACGGAGTAACAAATCCCAGTCTTGATCCATGCCAACCCAACAGACACCCTCGGAGATACCTGTAGAGCACCTTTATAGTCACCCAGTTACGTTGCGACGTTTGATACACACAAGGTATTCCTCCGGTGTTAGTGAGTTGCATGATCTCATGGTCAAAGGAACAGATACTTGACATGCAGAAAACAATAGCAATAAACTGACACGATCAAATGCTACGTTTACAGTTTGGGTCTTGTCCATCACATCATTCTCCTAATGATGTGATCCCGTTATCAAATGACATCTCATGTCCATGGCTAGGAAACCTTAACCATCTTTGATCAACAAGCTAGTCAACTAGAGGCTTACTAGGGACACAGTGTTGTCTATGTACCCACACATGTATTTGAGTTTCCAATCAATACAATTATAGCATGGATAATAAACGATTATCATGAACAAGGAAATATAATAATAACCAATTTATTATTGCCTCTAGGGCATATTTCCAACACCTAGGCCGCGAGAAACGTTGCTACTATACTTAGCGGCGACGAATCAAGTGGTTAATGCTGCACTTGTGGCTGAAAGAGAGGCAGATGAGGAGGAGGTAGCAGCCGCAGAGCCATGACCCGATGAGCCGGAATCTTCTCCGGCAAGGTCAGTTGCCGACAAGCCAGAGATTGTGCAAGCTAGCCAGCCAGATCAGCAAGTTGTGAAGAAGAAGATGGTGCAGCGCCCAGTCTACTTTGTTAGCTCCCTCCTGCAAGGGGCTAGGTCAAGGTACTCTGGTGTGTAGAAGTTGCTTTTTGGCCTTCTCATGGGCTCAAGGAAGCTGCGCCATTATTTTCAAGCACACCCAGTCACCGTCATCACTCGCTTTCCATTGGAACGCATCTTGAGAAATCCAGAAGCAATCGGCAGGATTGTGGAGTGGGCATTGGAGCTGTCGAGCTTTGATTTGAAGTTTGAGAGTACCTCAACAATTCAGAGCAGAGCCTTGGTGGAATTCATTGCAGAATGGACCCCAATGGCAGAGGAAGAAATTCCAGAGACCTCTCTCCCCGGCAAGGAAACTGTTGACGACTCGATCATGTACTTTGACGGTGCTTTCATGCTTTCATGCGCCAGTGCCGGCATGCTGCTTATAGCACCCACCGGAGAGCACCTCAAGTACGTGCTTCAGATGCACTTTCCCAGGGAGCAGGCAACCAACAACACTGCTGAGTATGAAGGATTGCTTACCGGTCTGCGCATTGCAATCGACCTTGGTATTCGAAAGCTGAACCAGAGGCGACTCACAATTAGTGGTGAGGCAGGTCAACAAGGATTACCAGAGCCCTTTGATGGAGGCGTACGTTGATGAAGTGAGGAAGTTGGAAGAGCACTTTGACGGTCTACTAGCAGAGCACGTTCCCCGTGCCCAGAATTGGATTGCCGACGACCTGTCATAGCTTGCTGCCCAAAAGATGCCGGTGGAACCAGGAACTTTTGTGCTCCATCTGACTCAGCCATCCGTTACAACATCAAGGCTGGCGAAGATGAGAAAACAAGATGTTGGTGGCTACTTTCCGGCAGAGCAGCCGGCAGCCGCTTGTAACACCCCGATTTTTGGCCCTTTCTTTTTCTTTTGGATTTCTTCGAATTTTTATTCGGATTTCTTTTTCCGTGTCTATGTGGTCTTAAAACCTGGGAAGATCTTCTCTCCTGCCACTTCCATGTGGCTTGGCATTCTCAAATCTATCCCAAGGCCAAGTCATTTCCATCTTAGCCCAACTCCAATATTTATTTATTGGGAATATTCCTTTTTCTATTAAAGGAATAACCCTGTTTGCCCTAGGTTGTGAAGCAACCTATATTTCTGTCTTCCACAAAATTCCCACAAAATTCTCATAAATTCTTTGGATCATATCTTCCACAAATGTTCCAAAATCCATCCTTGCCTAGTTCAAAAATAATTCAGGAATATTCATTTTCCATTCTGTCCAGAATGGCACTTTGTGAAGGAAGTGCTATTTATATTTTCTTGATTGCCCTCAAAAAGTTTGGGCACTCTTTCCTATCCAAATTATTGCCACATGCCAAAATTCAGCTTCATTTGCCTAGTAAATCTTCCTCAGCAAATTTCCAAAGTTTATGTCCAGAGAGAAGCTTTGTAAAGGAAGTACTAGCTAGGCTAATACAAATGAGTTAAAATTTTGGTAGATCATTTATATGATCAAATCATTACTATCCACCAAATTTCATCTCCATCAAACAGCCTATGTGAGCACACCTTCAAATCTTGTTTTCTGGTCACAATTTCAGTTTGTGAAGCAACTATATTTTATATTGCTTCAAAAATTCTGAAATTAATCCAGAACCTAAATATCCCTATATAATTTGAGGATGACAAAATTCACATCATTTGTTTAAGTAATTTTCTCCCCAAAATTCCCCCAAGTTTCTGTCCAGTGAGGAGCATTGTGAAGGAAGTACCATTTATACTTATCCAAATGGGATGAAATTTTTATGGTACCTTCATATGCCCAAATGACCACCCTCCACCAATTTTCAGCTCAACCCAAGCAACCATGTGAGTGATACGTCCTGATCTAGCTTCTGGAACAGATTTGGCAGTTGTGAAGCAACTATGCTAAATTTTGATCCAAATATCTTCAAAATTCACAGGATCATAGTCCTTCCTACCCTAAAACCCTGAGACATCCTGGTTAGCTATTATCCATTCTAATTTGGTCACTACTTCATGCCTAAGTTTGCAACAACAACCTTCAGTCGACCCTTCCCATCATATCACAGTCACTTTGGTCGATCCATCAGTTCCGTGGGGCTGTAGGTTGGAGGGACAACACGGTAGACATCTTTTTGCAGGCCATCATGCCCTCTCCTCGCCATGCCACGCGGTGACCACGCCGTTGGCATGCGTTTGGCGCGCTCTGCGCGTCGGCTAACTCCGAGCACTGCCCTCCCGTCCGCTCTCGCTCGTCTCACCATGTCTACCGCGTCGCCCACAGTCCCCCGCGTCCGCTCGTGCCCGGGCCCCCTCCTCCTTCGCCCTCCTCGCGCCACGGTGGCCGCGACCGCGTGAGCACAGTGGCCGGTGGCCGACCGGACACCACACCGCCCTCAACCCCTCCGCGCGTGCGCTCGTGCACGCGGTCGTGCCATAAGCATCATCCGCGAGCTCCCATCGTCATCCGGAGGGAGCACCTCGCCTCGGCTATTTAAAGCCTTCTCGAGACCCATCGAGCTCTCCAGCCTCCCTCTCCACCTCCTCTAGCCCCGCCTAGCCACTCCAATGAGCTCGATGAGCTCTCCTGCCCCCCAATGGCCGCCATGGCCACCATCGGCCTCGGCCAAAATCCGACTGCCCTGGTCTCTCTCCCTCCGCCCAGACCTCACCACTGCCCTCCCCTCGCCACCGCAAGCCTCCCCACCCCCTTCGCATCGTCCCCGGAGCGACCTTGGGCTCGTCCCCAAGACCGGCCGACAGCCTCATCCACGGGAGTGTGAGCCGCCGCCGCTCTGTTCCTCCTCGGCGGTCGAGATGGGGCTAGGTGGGCGCGGCGTCTCTTCCCGAGCCCGCCGGTGGCCGGACTTCGGCCAGAGGTGGCCGGTGGCGTCGGGGCCGGCATCGGCCATGCCCAGCCTCGCCTCCTCTGTCTCCCATCGAGAGGAAGGATACAACCAATCCAGGCGGGTCCCACCTCCCCACGGGTCCCACTTGTCAGCCGAACAAAGGAGTCAACCTTGGGCCCGCGCAGATTTAAGTGGAGACGTATTCCCCAGAATACGTTTTCGCTTACTGAAGACGTATTCGGTAGCGGCTGCGGGCGAGAGTGCGCTTTCCTTTGCCAGAAAGCGTATTCTTTGGAATACGCCTTCTGTTTTAAACCCAGCCGGCCGAAACTTTTATATTGCGGACGTTCGTCCGTTAGTAGCAGAAAAGAACAGATTTTTATTCGATTTCTGCCTAACGAACGAACGGCCGTATCTCGACAACCATGACTCCGATTCAGGTGATTCCAAAGCCCACGATCACAGTTCGTCGAGCCCGTTCCGATGGTATCATTTTCATGAGGTTGTCACACTGTGAAAATGACCATTTTGCCCTTTCCCTTAAAATAGCTCCACCGAGAGGGAAACTTTTCCGGCGATTCTTTCCGCGAGTTCATCGCACCCCCCCGGTGGTTCCTCCATTCCCAGGCAAGCCACGATAGCCACTTGCATGATGGCCTTGCAGTAGCCATGGTTTCCACTCAAATATTTAAATGATTGTTTGCTCATTTAATTATTTCGTGAATAATATATGCTTGTGAATCCATGCTCGTTCTTATGCCTTGTTCATTTGCACCTAGTAAGTTGAATGATTATTATTATCATGTTAGTTCTCGGATTTATTTTCAGATGCTAGTGATAATGATATGCTCATATGAATCATTATGGATGGATATGAAAATACTTGTTATATTCATGATCGTCATTATGCCATGTGCATTTGCATCCCGTAGAATAGATGACTTATCATTGTTGATGTTATGTTGTTAAATGGTTATGTTGCCCATCCATGTTTATGTTGATATCATGCTCATATGCATTATCATTTTATTATGACTCAGCTCATCACTCTTCAAGTGAACCTGACATTAATCAAACTTGAACAAATCTGTTGGCTGAGTCATGGTGCCACCGAATCGAGCTAACCAGTGCAGCCATACTTGCCTTATGGGGGCCCTAATGCGGTCTATTGTCATGCCTCTCGCCGGTGCCTCCTACGAGGGAAGGTTGTGCTCTGGCGCTACCCTCGCCCGGTAGGCAGTCATAACCTTGAGGACCCGAGTTGTATGGATCCGAGGTCCCCGTTTGGGACGATGTTTATGTTTGGCCACGACGGTGGCAGCCACAGAGCTGGCGGTGTCACATGTTGGCACTGGGGTCACCCAGGACATAGCCCAAAGGGGAGTTTGTCAGAGTGGCCGGGAGAGTGTCATGCAATAGGCTGATTTTGTCGGAACGTCGTTGGTCCACCCGAATGGGAGCACGAGGCCATGAGTTCCGTGGTGTGGGTACAGTGTACTAACCTCTGCAGAGTGTATAATCTATCGATAGCCGCGTCCTCCGCCATGGACACAGTTCGTAGTAGGTCACACTATGGGTTAATAGAAATAATAAGCTGAATAATAAACAACCCCGGTTCGATGAGAAAAGAAGTTGGTTGATCTTTATGTGGTCATGCGATGATCACAGGTAGAGATCAAGCTACGTGTGGTCATGTGATGATCACGATGGTAACTTTGTGGTTACGAGATCATCTCCGAGCAGAGTAAGTTGGTCCATGAGACCTTAAATGTCGACCCCCTTGCATGCTAGTGCTAGTATCATCCTGTTCCTATCATGAATTATATGTACATGTCATGCTCATGTTGTTGCCATGCTCATGTTGTTCTAGTAGTATCATGTTCATCATTGATGATTAACCTGTAAATGCCATGTTGTTGTTTGTCTTGATTGCTTTGGTTGCTGTGAGCTTGCGAGTACATTCAAAGTACTCACCTGGCGTGTCATGCCAGATTGCAGGTGATGCCGTGATTGCTTGTTTGTCGAGGATCCCGAGGTTGCGCTCTAGGATGCGTCCCAGCCAGAGTCCCTGCGGAGTGGAGTTCATCACCGTCGCTGTTGTTCCGCTGTTAGAATTTATTCCGCTTCGAGATGTTCCGCTGCTAGCATAGAACTACCTTAGCAGGCGGAGTGTCGCCGTGCCCCTGTAACCTTTGTAATATCGGACCCTTGTACCCCGATCATTCGTAATAAAGAGCTGATTTGTTCTATGCCAAGCAGTGCCGTATTTCAGAAGACTTGATCTCTGGGCTGGAATACGGGGTGTTCCAGTTCCTCTGAGCTGGGGTGCCACACCGCTAAGAAAGTAGATACTGCCGACAAGATACCCTTGGCCGGTGAGCCGCAGTTTCCGGCAAGCTAGATCCTTGTCATCGAAGCGAGCACTCCCGCAGAGGAAGAAATGCCTTTAGTCCTTGTCGTCGAGCCACAAGCTCCGGCATGGGCGCAGCCAATTGTCCAGTTCCTTCAGATATGAGATCTTCCCGATGAGCAAGAAGACGCAGAAAGAGTGGCTTGTCAATCAAGGATGTACAAGTTTGTTGACAACATTCTGTACAGAAAGAGACCAAATGGGGTGAAATTAAAGTGTATCTGCCGGGAAGATGGACAGAGGCTGTTGGAAGAGATGCATGAAGGGATGTGTGGCTCTCACATTGGGTCGCGTGCACTTGTTGACAAGGCGTTCCGTCAAGGATTCTACTGGCCGATAGCCCTTCTGTCAGAGTCTGGGATCTGCGTCCAAGAAACTTCTCCAAGAACTTAGGATTCGAACTCTAGGGGACTTTGCTTGGCGACCTACGACACGACGGTAACTACGGCAGGATCACGACGGGCTCGCGGGCTCTCATCGGACACGAAGGGGACGCGTGAGCTACCCAGGTTCGGGCCACCGTGCGGTGTTGGATTGCTTTGTAATGCAAAGCTTGTGGCCCGAGGTACACGAGGTGTGGGGGAGAATCAATCGATCCCCTTACATGGAAGCGGCCCTGCCCCTTTTGTAGTGCCTTGGTCCTCTTCCCCGAAAAATAGGAGCGGGAAAGGGTGGCCACAGGGCGGCAATTCAAAGGGGGACAGACGCGCAGGTCTATCCTGAATAAAGGCGGTCTCCGCCTGATTAAGTAGTCTTCGTGGCGTGTTGGTGGGCTTGGCGATGACCTCCGTCTTGGTGTGCCAATCCATCCTGATCTTCTTTCACCAAAGAGGAAACGCATTGGGAATTGCTTTGGGGGAGGCAGATGCCACTGCTCCCTTATCACCAGAATGGAAGCTGGGCTTGGCCATGCCCCGCTGCCCTTATCCTGATAGCGGGATGTCACCCATGTGCTGGGCGCGGAACCCCGCGGCTGGCGCCGTATGATCTACTTCATGAGAAGGCCTCGCGAGGGGAGCCTCGCGAGGCAACCCGGTGCTTGGCGGCCTCAGCAGGGCCTGGCCTGGCGGCGAGGGGACTCGCGAGGCGGCTTCCTCCTAGGCGACGACGCCAGGGCCACCTTGCAGGGGCCAGCCCACGCGTCGTCTTCTGGGCCAGAAGCAGACGGGCCGTGGGACCCTGGTTCCCACTGGGCCGACAGTAGCGCCCGGGCCCGCGGCATGCGCGCTCCGCCCATTGGGGATGAAGCGCCGCGGGGCCCATCGAGCTGCCGGGCCCAGGGGCGATGCGTGGCGGCCTTTGCGGGCGCGGCGCCTCTGCTTCCTCGCGACGCCTCGATAACCGCCGTCCCGGCGATAAAGCCTGCCCACGCATGACGCAGGCATCTCATTGCTCCTTCACCCCGCCCCCAGCCTTCCTTGCGACTAACTCCTCGGCTCCCCTCTCTTGTCCAATTTCCCAATCTCCGCCCACCGCCACCGCGGCCATGGCTCCCAAAAGGAAGCTTTCCGCAGCCGAGAAAGGGAAGAAGGCGGCGGAGGAGGTAGAGCCGCCGAAGCCGGCACCGGCCAGGGGTAGAGGCCTGGCCCGTGGTTTGGCCACGGCGACGAGGGCTCCTCCCTGGGGCCGGACGCACTCCACGGCCGCCGCCGTGGAGGTCGGCCCCAGCATCCGCGGAACGGCTACGACTCGTGGTCGTGGGAGGCGCGGCGCTCGCGGCCGTGGGGGCGCGACGGAGCGCATGCCCCCTCTCCCCGGGCGGACGCCCACATAGCGGAGGTTGCGCACGAGTTTATCATGGGGCTGCACTACCCGCCTCGCACCTGGCTCCGGCTTTTGGACTCCTTTGCAAGGGTGATAGAGGATGACGAGCCCATGGGCCTGTGGCTGCAGGCGGATGACTGCTACAATGGCCCTTTCGGGGTAGCGGTGGAGTTTTCCCCGGCTGGGTTCATGTTCCTGGCCCTGGGGTGGAAAACGTTCTCCCGCTCCCACGCTCTGAAGCACGGGCAGGTCTTGCAGTTTAGGTACGACAGAGCTACAACCCTCTTCGCGAAGTTCTTTGGGGTCGCCGGCGGCCGCGTGGGGTGCTGCGCGGAGAGCAAGAGCGGGAGCGACTCCGACTCTTCCGGCGGGAGCGGGTCTGGCTCCTCCAGCGGGAGCGAGAGCGGAGGGAGTCCCCGGAGCATCAAGAGTGAAGACGAGGATTCCGACTAGGCGCAGGCGGCACCTGGGGCGGACCCTTGAGGATGATTCCTTCCATTTGTCCCTGCAACCAATGTAGCCTGGTAGGGTGTAAAAATATTTTGTTTGGCGCCATATGCTTAAGTACTTGATGTCTCCCGTGTTTTTGCTTTCTCCCCAAGATCCTTCTTTCCTTCTTACGCTGCCCTTGTGCCCTGCGTCATTGGGACCCAGCCCCCGAGATAGCTACGACCGTCGCTGGTGTGCTTGGAGCGTGCGCTCAGCAAGACTAGATGGTGTAGGGCTCTTGAGGCCGGTAAGAGTCCCTGAGGCGCGATGCTCAGGGTCCCCCCCATGACGTGCAGGCGCCTTGTGCCAAGGAAATCCAGGTGCCTCGAGGGAAAAACGAGAGGAGGGAAACCCGAGGGGCGCTTAGACTTAGCTCTCTTAGACGCGCAGCTTGGAGCGAGTCCTTCATAGGGCGCAGCACGCGAGGCACAGTCCCTCACGAAGCCTTCTGCCCGCAGAGCGCCTACCGCGAGGCCTCCCGAGGGGGGGCTCCTGAGGCCCTTCAAATCCTGCACCAGGGAAATTGCCAAGTTTTCGCAGGTAATGTAATGGGGCGCGCTTGCGAGGCCGCTTGTGGTTGTTACGCGAGGAGGCAAGAGCACCAAGGCCCTGGTGAGGTGACGTGCACGGGACCCGGCCCGCGAGCCAGAGCTCAGTCACTTGGGTTTTGCAGCGCTACTGGGACTGACCCGAGCACAGGCACCGTGCCCAGCCCCCGCTCGCGTGAGACACACGGGGGGAGATCGCGAGCATGCCTCCCAAGGCAAACTCAGCTGCAAGGACACCGGTTGTTATTAGGAAGTAGGCTTTACTGATGCATGAAATATATTCATTACACAACAGAAAAGATACGCGCTGCCGTGTTCGACACGGGTCAGCTTTAAGGATGTGACGGCGGTAGGCCCCTCAAGTAAGTAGGCCGCCAGCGCGGAGCATGGGGCATCCGCCAGCGCTGAGCATGGGGTATCCACCAGCGCGGAGCATGGGGCTTCCACGAGAGTGGGAAGAAGCTCCCGCGTGCCGAAGGCAGCACCGGTAGAGGGAGCTCCGGAGCGTGTACAGCTCCATGTCGCTCGTATCCGTGGGGTCACGGATAGAACTTGCAGAGATGTTGGATGTTCCATGTGTTTTGTACCAGAACACCCTCCTCCGTTTCGAGCCGTGCCACGCCGGGCCGGGAGATGTGCGTGACCCTGAAAGGGCCCTCCCACATGGGTGAGAGTTTGTGGAGTCCCTCTCTGGAGAGGATCCGGCGAAGGACAAGGTCGCCCGCCTCAAGGGTGCGGGGCGTATGTTGCGGCTATGATAGCGACGGAACGCCTGCTGGTACCCTGCCATGCGAAGGGTGGCTTGGCGGCGCGCTCCCTCGAGGAAAAGCAGGTCATCCTCCCGCAGGCCGTCCTGCCGAGATTCGTCGAAGGTCAAGACCCGCAGGGACCGGTGCTTGACCTCGGCTGGGAGGACCGCTTCTACCCCATAGACGAGGAAGAAAGGTGTCTCGCCGGTGGGCTTGGTCGCCATGGTGCGGATGGACCACATCACTGACGGGAGCTCATCCAGCCAGCCCTTGCTGTAGGCTGCGAGTTGCTTCTTGAAGCTCCTAGTCTTGAGGCCCTTGAGGACCTCAGCGTTGGCACGCTCGGCCTGGCCGTTGCTTCGAGGGTGTGCCACGGAGGCGAAGCAGATCTGCGTGCCGATGCTGGCGCAGTAGGTCTTGAATTAGCCGCTAGTGAACTGCGTTCCATTGTCCGTGATGATGCGGTTGGGGACGCCGAAGCGGCACACCAGGCCCTTGATGAACTTGACCGCTTACCCTGCCGGAATGGCCCGGACAGGCTCCACCTCCGCCCATTTGGTGAACTTGTCGATGGCGACGTAGAGGTAGCGGTAGCCACCAGTCGCGCGAGGGAAGGGCCCGAGGATACCCAGCCCCTAGACCGCGAAGGGCCACGAGAGAGGGATGGTCTGGAGCCCTTGCGCTGGCTGGTGGATCTGCTTGGCGTGGAACTGGCAGGCCTTGCATGCCTGGACCAGCTCCGCGGCATCCTCGAGCGCTTTGGGCCAGTAGAAACCAATGCAGAATGCCTTACCTGCGAGAGTGCGTGAGGAGGAGTGGTGGCCGCAGTCGCCTCCGTGGATGTCGGTAAGCAGCTCGCGCCCTTGCTCCATGGAGATGCATCGCAACGCGACTCCGTTTGGGCGGTGGCGGTACAGGTCACCCTCCTGCAAGTGGTAGAGCGTAGCCTGGCGGACCACACGCTCTACTTCTGCGTCGATCTCCGGTAGGGGGCCGCACATCAGGTAGGCCTTGATCTCCGTGATCCAGCTTTCGGGCTGCGGCTAGAGCGCCAGTAGCAGGTGAGCGCCTGAAGATGGTCCGCTGTCTGGTGTGCCCATGGGTGGTGCGGGAGGGAGCTCCTCATGAGGCGCCGTGAGGCTGGCAGTCGGAGGCGCCGCTAAAGGCTTTAGGAGCCACTCCTTGAAGACGCCGGGGCTCTGGGGCTCGCGGCGAGAAGCGCGCTTGGCGATTTCATCTGCCTCGCTGTTGTCGCCGTGAGGGATGTGCTGTAGCTCAATGCCAATGAAGCGCTTCTCGAGCTTGCGCACCTCCTCCAGGTAGGCTGCCATGTGCTCGTCCTTTGGCTTGTACTTCCTGTTGGAGAAGTTAACGAGGAGTTGCGAGTCACCCTTGATGATGATGCGCCTGACTCCAAGCGCGATGGCGGCCCTGAGCCTGGCGATGAGTCCCTCATATTCGGCAATGTAGTTGGAGACCTTGTCAGTGCGCCTGAAGCAGAGCTGCACTGCATAGTAAAGCTTGTCTCCTGTGGGTGTAGTTAGAACCATCCCAGCCCCCGCGCCCTGGCGCATGAAGGCCCCGTCGAAGTGCATGCTCCAGCCTCCGGAGGTAGCCTCCTCGGGCAAGGACTCCTCCTGCTGGGGCTCGCCCTGATGCGTGTCCATCCACTCCGCCATGAAGTACGCCAAGGCCGCGCCCTTGATGGTCCTGGTGGTGAGGAACTCTAGCTCGAAAGGCTGCAGCTCAATGTTCCATTCGGCGATGCGGCCGGTGGCATTTGGGCTCCGCAGGACTTGCTCCAGTGGGTGGGAGGAGATCACTCTGACTGGGTGACCCTGGAAGTAGTGGCGCAGCTTCCTGGAGGCCATGAGGAGTGCCAGGAGGAGCTTCTACTGCATGGGGTACCATTCACGCGCGTGTCGCAGCACCGTACTGATGAAGTAGACGGGGTGCTTGATGAGGCGCGTGACCATGGTATCCACGTCATGCTCACCGAGGAGCTCAGGCTGCTGCGCCGCAGAGGTCTCCGGAGGCTGAGCTCCAGAGGCCTCCTGAGGGGGCATTGGGGCCTCCTGAGGGGGGCCCTCGGCAGGCGCCGGCAGGGCCTTGAGGGGTCCCAGCGACGTCTCCACGGGGGCGGCATCCGCAGGTACATGCTTGGCTGGCTTCTTCTTGACGCAGACTCGCTCCTCCCGCTCTACCACAAGGGCCGCGCTGTCCATTTGGGGAGTGGCCGCCAAGTATAACAGCAGTTGCTCGCGTGGGCGCGGGGCGACCATGATGGGAGGGCTCGTGAGGTACCTTTTCAGATCCTCGAAGGCAGCGTCAACCATGGGGGTCCACTTGAAGGGGCCAGACCTCTTCATGAGCTTGAAGAAAGGCAGAGCCCGCTCGCCGAACTTGGATATGAACCGACCGAGCGAGGCCATGCACCCCGCCAGGCGCTGCATCTCCTTGAGGTTGCGGGGCGGCCACATTTCCTCAATAGCCCTAATTTTCTCAGGGTTCGCCTCGATGCCGCAATTGGAGACCAGGAAACCAAGGAGCTTGCCGGAAGGGACACCGAAGATGCACTTGGCTGGGTTGAGCTTGAGGTTGACCTTGCGTAGGTTGGCGAAGGTTTCTCTCAGGTCCTCGATGAGGGTGCGCGCCTCGCGCATCTTGATGACGATGTCGTCGACATATGCCTCCGTGTTTCACCCCATCTGTCACACTAGGCAGATGCGCATCAGCCTTTGGAAGGTAGCTCCCGCACTGTTCAGGCCAAAGGGCATGCACACGTAGCAGAACACTCCGCAAGGGGTGATGAAGGCGGTTTTCTTCTCATCCTCCTTTGCCATCTTGAACTGATGATAGCCTGAGAAGGCGTCCAGGAAGCAGAGTAGATCGCACCTGGCCGTGGAGTCTACTATCTGGTCGATCCCTAGTAGCGGGAAGTGGTCCTTGGGGTAGGCCTTGTTGAGGTTGGTGAAGTCGACGCACGTACGTTTGCCGCCGTGCGACTTGGCGACGACAACGGGGTTGGCGATCCACTCCCGGTGGAGCACTTCGCGGATGATTCCGGCGTCTTGGAGTTTCTCGACCTCCCCAGTGATGAAGTCCTACTTCTCGAGCACCTGGCGCCGCACCTTCTGCTTGACAGGGCGCGTGTTGGGGCACACCGCCAAGTGATGCTCGATCACCTCCCTTGGCACGCCGGGCATGTCTGAGGCTGTCCAAGCGAACATATCAGCATTCGCCCGGAGGAAGTCGACGAGGGTGCCCTTCTGCTTGGGGGGAAGGCCGCTGCCGATGGTGAGGAAGGGGCCCGCGCCGCTCCCATCCAGTGGCACTCTCTTGGTCTCGGCCCGCTCTGTCGGGGCCGGATTTTCGGGACACAATATCCCAGAAATGAACCCCTCGTGTCGTCACCAGCCCCAGGATTTCTGTTACTGGTGGACACGTCCTTGTTACAGATTACCAAGCAATTACAAGAATTGGATATGAGACCATAAAGGTCTAATGATACAACAATGACTTCTAGTGATGGGTGACGGAAGCGACTCGTGGCTCTCCAATGTCGATGGGGCTCCATTCCCACAAGAACGGCTGACCTGGATAATTCCTATCCTGCGTGGCTGCTATCCTAAGCTCCGCATAGATGTCGATGTGGTAGTCCCTGTTGAACTCCTGACCTGGCCAATTAAATAGCCAGGGACAAGCATGTGAGTACATTTTAATGTACTCGCAAACATAATGAACAAAAGATATTCCGAATGCATATGATCATGATGGGTTAAATTATATGCATATGTTGTACGAAATTAAAGCATGGCATGATGAATATTAATACGGTGCAGAAGAATAAATATGAAATGTTAGTGACAAACAAAGAAAGTTAAAGGAGAATCGGGCGAGACAGGACCGTCCGAGAATCCAAAAGAAAATATAAAAGTGGAGAATCGGGCGAGACAGGACCGCCCGAGAATCCAAAAGAAATGCCAAACGGGTGTCTAAAAGCGACTCCTTGAGAGGTCTTGAAATGAAATGCCAAATGGGTGTCTAAAAGCGACGCCTCGAGAGGTCTTGAAAATAAATGAATATCTCGGGTAGTCCAGCCATCCCAAGAGATGTTCAGAAAGAAAATAAAACTGAGTATCTGGGTAGTCTAGCCAGCCCATGAGATACTCATAAAAGAAAAGAAAATGAGTGTCCCGGGTAGTCTAGCCAGCCAATGAGACACTCAGAAAATAAAATAAAATCACAGGGTTAGTTGACAATAATATTCATATCATCAAAAATATTCATGATAATATCAGTAGTGGCAATAATGATTCTGTAAAATAATTCATGCTCAATTTTTTTATTTCCTCCGGAGACCGACTCTAAGACTGGCACTTGACCAACCCAGACTGTAGTCCTTAACCGCGGACACTGCTATTTGAATAGGTATAACTCTGCAGAGGGTGTGCTCTTTACCCACGAGTAAAGGATTTCTTTAGCCAGCACCGAGACGCTGACTAATTCCCATTATGGCCTTTGGGTTGAAAACACACCTGACTAGCACACACCAGCTTAACACACCAAAGCCAGGAATCACCCAAGGCAATGATAAAGTAAAACTCTAAGTGGGAAGGCCTCATTCAACGACCTCCAATAGCATGGGATCACAATATTTATATCGGCGTGCAAACATGGGTGCTACCCCCTTAGTCCCAGACCGGTTACACCCATGCCCCCGGACCAAGTGACATTCCTACCATGGGCCAAAGGTATCTTTCACTATGGCCTCTCTGTACGGTGTGTGCAGGAAAGGGGTTAACAACTTACTGAACCATACCCTACCTGTGGTAGGGACATGTGGTAGTACAGATCAAGTATGGGGGTTACCGGAACAAGACTCGATCTATGGTCGACTCAAGAGGCTTATGTTTCAAGCAGTTGATTAGCGCAGTATAATTTCTTCTCAATAGAAACACCAAAACAGGGCCACAGCCCTTGCATGTCCCAACATGCATAACCAACAAGGCATGATCACGCTCGGACGTGATCACCCTTCTTCCGGTAATGGTATTTCTCTTATACCTGCTCCTGCAAGTTAGTCATAACAAGCACACGTTGCACGGTACGAGGAAACATGCCAACACTACATGCGTGCAAAATTTTATTTGAATTTAACAAATGCATGATTCAATTATTCTTGCAAACATTTAACCATGCAATCACCATATCAAGTGTTCAAGATGCTTGCCTTGAGCATGCAGAAGTGTTCGGTGCACTCCAAAAGTTTGAAAATTTTATCTTCCCTCCATTTCCTTTTTTCAAAAATATTGCAATTACCACTCAATTTGAAAACAGTACCAAAAAGTTATTTGGAAAATTTTAAAATAAATACTAAAATAAACTAGATGAAAAATTATGAATTTCAGAAAAAGAATCAAATTATATGGAGTTCATATGATTTTCCTAGGGGATTTCTAAACTGGAATAATTAAAGAATTGGACTATTTAATTGATCCAACAAAAACTAAGCTTAGGAAAAATGTTCACCCTAGCTAGATTAATAGAGCATAAATTTATGGGCATGTGAAAATTTGAATCACCAAATTTGGTTTTGAACTGGCTGCTGTGAGATTATTTTAGATCTACTAGAAAAGGAAAAAAAGAGAAAAGGTAGAGGCACGCCCTGAGCGTAATTTAGCCGTGCGGTGCCACTAGGCCAGGCCTAGCCACTCAGCCACGTACGTTTGCCGCCGTGCCTCTACCTCGCGTGAAGGCGGCCTCAGTGGAGTCCGCCTCCACTTACAGCCGAGTCGGCGGGGGCTGGGTCACTGACAGTGGGCCCACCTGGCCCACTGGTCAGGTTTGACCAGTCGTCTTGCGCCTTCTCTCCATGGCAGAACAGAGGAGGCGGCTGCCGGCGGCATCTCTCGGCAAGCTGAAGCCATGCGCGTGCTCAGGAGACCAAGGCGGTCCTCTGGGTACCCTTCTCGGCCTCCGGGGTGTACTGAGTCGCCGGCGGCGAGCTCACCCGAAGAGCTCCGGCGGAAGCAATTTGGGCGATTCACCCACGGTGGCTCCCGAGCAAAATCGAGAGGGGGAATGGGTTCGTGGGGTTGAGAGGGGTCTGTTGGTGAAGAGGCTCGGGTGGCGTCGGAAACAACGCGACAGTGGAGGCGGGTGCCTCGGCCGGCAACGGAGAAGATGACCGTATCTGGTCGCCTGGTTACTCGGGGTGGTTCATAGAGAGGAGAGAGGTGTGGTGAGGAGTTGCTGGAGCTCGGCTGAGCTTAAATAGGCATGGAGAGGTTGGTTCGCTGCTTCCAAAGGCTGGCCATGGCGGAGCTCGCCATTCATGGCCGGATGGGTAGCTGGCATGGTCGGTGGCGGACGGTGGAGGTCGGTGATGACGGTGGTGGTTGGCAGTTAAGCTCCAGGCGCACTGGTTGGATCAGAGGGCTCCGATGGCTTGGGCGGCGCCGTCCCGAGCTGACGGCAGCGGCGGCCATTCATGGCGAATAGTGGTCGGCGGCGAGGTGGTTGACGGCGGCTGACTTCGGCCAGTAGGCATTTAGAGCTAGGGTGCGCTGGCTGGCTCGGGAGCGGGCCAGGTGGCTTGGCCGGTGAGTGACAGCGACGGGCGCATGTCGGTGGCGGCGCTGGCTGGTGGAGGGCGGCGCCAGGGGGAGAGCTCAGGTGCGGGGAACGCTGCGGCTGGTGTAGGCGGTCAGCAGGGGAGCGGGGCAAGCTAGGGGAGGCAGCAGAGGAGCCGCAGTGGCTCGGGTACCACTGCCTGCAATACGGGCGCTCTGGCCATGCCAAGTGCACGCACGCTAAGTGCTCGACTGATTGCCAGAGCATCCTAGGGTGCTCCAAATGAGCTAGTTTTTGGAAAGGTGACACTGACAAGGATGGAAAGGATGATGGACATGTTGGTTTGGCCAAGAGAGCAAGTTTCTAATGCAACTTGGAAAGTTGCAAAATTTCAGTCATGCTCACCAGGTGTTTGACAAAATGCAAGGGTTATCTAGAGAACTTTGTTGGAAGTGAGATTTGGTAGGATGGTGTCTCTTTAGATGATAAAGAGGATGGAAGGGTTGGTTTGACCAAAAGAAAAACTTGCAAGTGCAAGTTTTACTGAATTTCAGTTCTGGACCAAATATTGAGGAAATTATTTGGAGGTCTTCCAGAATGCAATTGGAATTGATATGCTGGACTTAACGGTTTTATTGGAAGGACTATAAGGTGGAATAATTGCAGAATTCCTGGAGCAATAAAAATTGAGGTTGTAGTTAAAACTCAAGAATGGGACAGAATTGAAAAGAGGATGTTTTACTCAAAATTTCCAAAATACCAAGTTGGGTTTTTGCATAAAAGTGATCTATAGGCCTCACATGACCCCTCATAATTTTTGTGGAATTTTTAAAGAATTATTTAAAATAGTTGTAGTGCAACAGAAGCATTTAAACAATTGAAAATGCTATAAAAATGATTATCTTGGGCAAAAAAAATTTATGAAAATATTTCCTACTATTATTAAAATATAATTAAAATGATTTAAGAAAACTACCAAAGCCCACAATATTATACAAAAATTTCTATATGGAGGGAAGAATTTTAGAAAACTGAAAACAGAAAAAGACTCTGAAAATAATAAAAGACCCAATATAAATCAAAATTTTATTTCTGGCCAATTTTTATTTAATAAGAATATGGTTAAATTTTTGGGGTGTTACAAACTCTACCCCCCTTAAGAAAATCTCGTCCTCGAGATTTATTAAGGTGGTTATGTGTAGTCCTGAGATACATATACCTACACTATCAAAACCACACGATTGCAAAAACGGTGTATGCTACACCTCACGTATATACAAGCAGTGCTCCACCCAATGCTACTAGTACAGGACATGCAACTATACATTGCAACAGCACTCCATGGGACTAATCCACATGATTGCTGGACGGCCTAGGACCTGAGGAAGAGTGGTTCCCTGCTTGGGCTTCCATATTTGAGTTGGCTAAGATGGAAACTAAGCTCGAGCGGCGGCGACGTTGGTGTGGTTCTAGATGAGATGTTCCGGCTCTGATCCTGGCTGTGTATTCTTCAAACACTCGACGAGAGTAGCCAAAAAAGTGGGACGGGCCATTCCGCTGGTTGTCCCCTGGAATTCTTGAAATACTTCCCGGGACTGCTGACAGAATAACTGATGGTTCTGCACTCCCCCTTACTAGTGGGTGTTGAGAAATGGATCTCCTCGTACTGGAGAGTTCCCTGGCAACTTGGGTGAGCAGTGACTCTTGTGCGGCCACAAAATGCACCAAGTTTTCCAGGGCAGGGTTTTGCTCGTGCTCGGAGTTGGCAAAATGCATTCCTCTGTTGTAGCTGGATCTGGGTGGATAGTAGAAAAATGAGCGATTGCGAGTTCTTGGATCTTGGTGGCGAAGTTGGGCAATAGCTTCTCTAGCTGCATACTGGATGGCTTGATATTCACCAGCCATTACTCTTCCCGTGAATCGGTAAGAGTGTTCTTGCGCCAAAGCCATTACATTAATAGATACTGTGGCCCAATACTGGGTGAGGCCATTACGATCCCTTGCTTGGTACACGACATATCGTGGTGTTTCTTCCAAATCAAGGGCACGTCGGGTGACGTTAGAGAGTATGCAGACGAAGCCATCAAGCTCCGGCGCGGTGGTCTCATTGCGAACGACGGGGCCAGGCATCTTGGTGGTTGGGTATTGAACTGAGAGTGAAGCCATGATGTGCTGAGTTGGGGCAAGGCTTCCTTTATAGGATAGCCGAGCCTTCCATCGCACGCTTGTGGATGGGACAACTCAGGTGTCGGCCACAGGCACACGGCCTATGGGTAGGGCTGATAGGTTGGGCACCGACTGTCAAATGATGTCGGCTGGCCACTGTGTAGACTTATCGGATGAGATGGGTTTGGCTATGGGCAGAAAAGATTTGGATGGAATGGAAACCTAAGGATAATGACCATGCTAAGATAGGATTAGCCAGTGGTCAGCCTGGCTCTGATACCAAGGCTGTCGGGGCCGGATTTCCGGGACACAATATCCCAGAAATGAACCACTCGTGTCGTCACCAGCCCTAGGATTTCTGTTACTGGTGGACACGTCCTTGTTACAGATTACCAAGCAATTACAAGAATTGGATACGAGACCATAAAGGTCTAATGATACAACAATGACTTCTAGTGATGGGTGACGGAAGCGACTCGTGGCTCTCCAATGTCGATGGGGCTCCATTCCCACAGGAACGGCTGACCTGGATAATTCCTATCCCGCGTGGCTACTATCCTAGGCTCCGCATGGACGTCGATGTGCTACTCTCCGTTGAACTCCTGACCTGGGCAATTAAATAGCCAGGGACAAGCTTGTGAGTACATTTGAATGTACTCGCAAACATAATGAACAAAAGATATACCGAATGCATATGATCATGATGGGTTAAAATATATGCATATGCTGAACGAAATTAAAGCATGGCATGATGAATATTAATACGGTGCTGAAGAATAAATATGAAATGTTAGTGACAAACAAAGAAATTTAAAGGAGAATCGGGCGAGACAGGACCGCCCGAGAATCCAAAAGAAAATATAAAAGTGGAGAATCGGGCGAGACAGGACCGCCCGAGAATCCAAAAGAAATGCCAAACGGGTGTCTAAAAGCAACGCCTCGAGAGGTCTTGAAAAGAAATGCCAAACGGGTGTCTAAAAGCGACGCCTCGAGAGGTCTTGAAAATAAATGAATATCTCGGGTAGTCCAGCCATCCCACGAGATATTCAGAAAGAAAATAAAACTGAGTATCCGGGTAGTCTAGCCAGCCCATGAGATACTCAGAAAAGAAAAGAAAATGAGTGTCCCGGGTAGTCTAGCCAGCCCATGAGACACTCAGAAAATAAAATAAAATGACAGGGTTAGTCCACAATAATATTCATATCATCAAAAATATTCATGATAATATCAGTAGTGGCAATAATCATTCTGTAAAATAATTCATGCTCAATTTATTTATTTCCTCCGGAGACCGACACTAAGACCGACACTTGACCAACCCAGACTGTAGTCCTTAACCGCGGACACTGCTATTTGAATAGGTATAACTCTGCAGAGGGTGTGCTCTTTACCCACGAGTAAAGGATTTCTTTAGCCAGCACCAAGATGCTAACTAATTCCCATTACGGCCTTTGGGTTGAAAACATACCTGACTAGCACACACCAGCTTAACCCACCAAAGCCAGGAATCACTCAAGGCAATGATAAAGTAAAACTCTAAGTGGGAAGGCCTCATTCAACGGCCTCCAATAGCATGGGATCACAATATTTATATCGGCGCGCAAACAGGGGTGCTACCCCCTCAGTCCCAGACCGGTTACACCCATGCCCCCGGACCAAGTGACATGCCTACCATGGGCCAACGGTATCTTTCACTATTGCCTCTCTGTACGGTGTGTGCAGGAAAGGGGTTAACAACTTACTGAACCATACCCTACCTGTGGTAGGGACATGTGGTAGCACGGATCAAGTATGGGGGTTACCGGAACAAGACTCGATCTATGGTCGACTCAGGAGGCTTATGTTTCCTGCAGTTGATTAGCACAGTATAATTTCTTCTCAATTGTAACACCAAAACAGGGCCACAACCCTTGCATGTCCCAACATGCATAACCAACAAGTCATGATCACGCTCGGACGTGATGACCCTTCTGCCGGTAACGGTATTTCTCTTATACATGCTCCTGCAAGTTAGTCATAACAAGCACACGTTGCACGGTACGAGGAAACATGCCAACAGTACATGCATGCAAAATTTTATTTGAATTTAACAAATGCATAATTCAATTATTCTTGCAAACATTTAACCATGCAATCACCATATAAAGTGTTCAAGATGCTTGTCTTGAGCATGCAGAAGTGTTGGGTGCACTCCAAAAGTTTGAGAATTTTATCTTCCCTCTATTTCCTATTTTCAAAAATATTGCAATTACCACTCAATTTGAAAACAGTACCAAAAAGTTGTTTGGAAAATTTTAAAATAAATACTAAAATAAACTAGATGAAAAATGATGAATTTCAGAAAAAGAATCAAATTATTTGGAGTTCATACGATTTTCCTAGGGGATTTCTAGAGTGGAATAATTAATGAATTGGACTATTTAATTGATCCAACAAAAACTAAGCTTAGGAAAAAATTCACCCTAGCTGGATTAATAGAGCATAAATTTATGGGCATGTGAAAATTTGAATCACCAAATTTGGTTTTGAACTGGCTGCTGTGAGATTATTTTAGATCTACTAGAAAAGGAAAAAAGAGAAAAGGTAGAGGCACGCCCTGAGCGTAATTTAGCCGTGCAGTGCCACTGGGCCAGGCCCAGCCGCTCAGCCGCGTGGAAGAGGTGATGACGTCGAAAACGTATTCGTGGAGTACGTCTCCCTCGCGTGAAGGCGGCCTCAGTGGAGTCTGCTCCGCTTACAGCCGAGTCGGCGGGGGCTGGGTCACTAACAGTGGGCCCACCTGGCCCACTGGTCAGGTTTGACCAGTCATCTCGCACCTTCTCTCCGCGGCAGAATAGAGGAGGCGGTTGCCGGCAAACGGCGGTATCTCTCGGCAAGCTAAAGCCATGCGCGTGCTCAGGAGACCAAGGCGGTCCTCTGGGTACCCTTCTCGGCCTTAGGGGTGTACTGAGTCACCGGCGGTGAGCTCACCCGAAGAGCTCCGGCGGAAGCAATTTGGGCGATTCGCCCACGGTGGCTCCCGAGCAAAATCGAGAGGGGGAATGGGTTCGTGGGGTTGAGAGGGGTCTATTGGTGGAGAGAATGGAGAGGGGGAGGCTTGGGTGGCGTCGGAAACAACGCGACAGTGGAGGCGGGTGCCTCGGCCGGCAATGGAGAAGACGACCGTATCTGTTCGCCTGGTTGCTCGGGGTGGTTCATAGAGAGGAGAGAGGTGTGGTGAGGAGTTGCTGGAGCTCAGTTGAGCTTAAATAGGTAGGGAGAGGTTGGTTCTCTGCTTCCAGAGGCTGGCCACGGCGGAGCTCGCCATTCATGGCCAGATGGGTAGCTGGCATGGTCGGTGGCGGGCGGTGGAGGTTGGTGAAGATGGTGGTGGTTGGTAGTTAAGCTCCAGTCGCACTGGTTGGATCAGAGGGCTCCGACGGCATGGGCGGCGCCGTCCCGAGCTGACTGCAGCGGCGGCCATTCATGGCGAATAGTAGTCGGTGGCGAGGTGGTTGAGGGCAGCTGACCTCGGCCAGTAGAAATTTAGAGCTAGGGTGCGCTGGCTGGCTCGGGAGCGGGCCAGGTGGCTTGGCCGGTGAGTGACAGCGACGGGCGCATGTCGGTGGTAGCGCTGGCCGGTGGAGGGCGGTGCCAGGGGGAGAGCTCAGGTGCGGGGAATGCTGCGGCTGGTGCAGGCGGCCAGTAGGGGGGCGGGGCAAGCTAGGGGAGGCAGCAGAGGAGCCGCAGCGGCTCGGGTGCCACTGCCTGCAATACGGGCGCTCTGGCCATGCCCAGTGCACGCACGCTAAGTGCTCGACTGATTGCCAGAGCATCCTAGGGTGCTCCAAATGAGCTGGTTTTTGGAAAGGTGACACTGCCAATGATGGAAAGGATGATGCACATGTTGGTTTGGCCAAGAGAGCAAGTTTCTAATGCAACTTGGAAAGTTGCAAAATTTCAGTCATGCTCACCAGGTGTTTGACAAAATGCAAGGGCTATCTAGAGAACTTTGTTGGAAGTGAGATTTGGTAGGATGGTGTCTCTTTAGATGATAAAGAGGATGGAAGGGTTGGTTTGACCAAAAGAAAAACTTGCAGGTGCAAGTTTTACTGAATTTCAGTTCTGGACCAAATATTGAGGAAATTATCTGGAGGTCTTCCAGAATGCAATTGGAGTTGGTATACTGGACTTAAGGGTTTTATTGGAAGGACTATAAGGTGGAATAATTGCAGAGTTCTTAGAGCAATAAAAATTAAGGTTATAGTTAAAACTCAAGAATGGGACAGAATTGAAAAGAGGATGTTTTACTCAAAAATTTCCAAAATACCAAGTTGGGTTTTTGCATAAAAGTGATCTATAGGCCTCATATGACCCCTCATAATTTTTGTGGAATTTTTAAAGAATTATTTAAAATAGTTGTAGTGCAACAGAAGCATTTAAACAATTGAAAATGCTATAAAAATGATTATCTTGGGCAAAATTTTATTATGAAAATATTTCCTACTGTTATTAAAATATAATTAAAATGATTTAAGAAAACTACCAAAGCCCACAATATTATACCAAAAAATTTATATGGAGGGAAGAATTTTGGAAAACCGAAAACAGAAAAGACTCTGAAATAATAAAAGACCCAATATAAATCAAAATTTTATTTCTGGCCAAATTTTATTTAATAAGAATATGGTTAAATTTTTGGGGTGTTACACGCTCCTGGGAGAACAGCAGCGTCTTCTTCATGGGCGCCGGCTCTGCAAGCTCAGGGGCGTCCTCCTCAGCCAGGGATGCGGCGGCGGCAGCCTTGTAGGCGCGCGCGAGGGTGTGTACTACATCCTTTTCATCGCAACGGACGGTGAGGGTGCCATCGCTGCCGGGCATCTTGACGAGGCCGTAAGCGTGGTGCGTCGCGGCCATGAACTTGGAGAGCGCCGGGTAGCCCAAGATGGCGTTGTAGGGCAGGCCGATGCGAGCTGCATCGAAGACGATGAATTCCGTATGGTAGTTCTTGCAGGAGCCAAAGGTGACGCGAAGGCGCACTTGCCCTTGGGGGGGCAGTGGAGCCGCCAGTGACGCCCGAGGGCACGTTGAGGCCAGCACCGCCATCGATGACCGTCTTGGTGATGGCCACACCGCCAATAGTAGGAGTACACAGTAGAGGGGCAGCTCCCACAGCCCTGGTGGACTTGGGGGTGATCGCTGGCGTCGAAGGCGATGGGAAACTCGGACCACTTGAGGCGGCCGGCGGGCTCGGGCGCCGAAAGGGCCGCGCATACTTCGCGCGAGAAGCGCTTGAGGTGGTGGCTGGACGGAGGGGCCTGGGCCCCTACCAAGATGCAGGCCACCCTGCGGGGCCCCTGGGAGCCCCCGTTGGTGACAGTGCCCTTGGTCGGAGCCGCACGGCCCCCGCGCTCTCCTGGGGCAACACCGCGAGGGACGCGGCGAACAATTTGGCGGCGGCCGCCGACGCCGTCCAGCACGGACGAGCCATGGGACAACTCCGAGGCGCATGCCGCGTGGCGCCACCTGGCCGCGCCGCGGCCCGGAGAAGAAGGAGGATGAGGAGCGGCGTGCCCTGGTCGCTCGACGCGCTGTGGTGGAGCGGGCGAGGGGCGAGGGGGCGCCTGGCCGCCGCTGGCAGCGGAGACGAGCTTAGTGATGTGCTCGAGCCAGGCATTGCGGC
Source organism: Elymus sibiricus (assembly GCA_039707655.1). Lineage (NCBI taxonomy): Eukaryota > Viridiplantae > Streptophyta > Magnoliopsida > Poales > Poaceae > Elymus > Elymus sibiricus. Next base: position 236,343,575 of record CM077676.1, read on the forward strand.
CGTCCTTGGCGGGGCGACAGGACAGCAGCCCCTGCGCCATGAGCAGCGCAATGCGCGGAGCGGGAGTGCCGCGACCTGCGGGCGAGGACGCGGTGGAGGAGAGGTGTCGGTTTACTAAAGTTTGGGTCATTTTAGTACCCCATATTTGTGCACGGATGAATGTAGCCATACCAGTGGCAAGGCCTACCGGAGGACAGCTGGAAACGGATACAAGATATCAAGAAGACGTTCATGCTAATGATCAGAAGACAGAAGACCGAAGGCTGGGTTCCCGGCAAGATCCTTGCCGGGAAGGCTCGCGAAGGCCCGGCAAGGCCTCGCGCCCAGCAAGGCCTCGCGCCCGGCAAGGCCTCGCACCCGGCAAGATCCCACCGCTTCAGCACAGTGCCGCCGCTCCAGCGCAACGACTAGCCTGTCGTTTAGGGCTTGTCCTCCTGGTTGCGTGTCATGGCGTCGACCGCAAATGGGGTTAAGCGGTGCTGATGGGACGGCCCCTTTTTCCGCCCCCGAGAAAGTAAGGGACACCTAAACGGAGCATTAAATGTGTTTGTACTAAGACGTTTGTCCTAAGACGTCGGTGATAATCATGAAACACTGTAGTAACTTTACACCTCTTGTACTGCTGTCTGCCACTATTGGTGACCCCTTGGACGTATAATAGGAGGCCCAAGGCATAGCTACAGGGCGGAGGACCTTCCGGCCCATTCTGTATGCGTAACTGCTTTCCCACCACAAGCGCTCCGTGTACTTGAGCCAAGAACATCCACAATAAACAACAGCAGGAGTAGGGTTTTACGCTTATCAGCGGCCCGAACCTGGGTAAAGATCCTCGCGTTGATCGTTGGTTCCGCTCTTTGTGCAAATCTTTTCCCCTTTGCCGAACCGTAAAGGGATCCATGCGATCCCATAGGTGTCGTACGCCGACAAGAGGCCACGCTCCTGCTCACTCGCCGACGGGCGGATGGAGGAGGACGCCCGCCCCCCAACGGGCTCGGTGGTGGTGCGAGGGCACCGCCCGGGAGCACCTCGAACGGCGGGCGCCGCATGGACCCAGGCGGCAGCTTGGCGCGCAGCACCCTCCCGGTGAGCGGCGACGCCGTCCATGTCGCGGCTGATGATGAGGTCGGAGGCATGAAGACGGCAAGTCCCCCTACCTGGCGCTCCAAATGTCGGAGTCTGGGATCTGCGTCGAAGAAACTTCTCCAAGAACTTAGGATTCAAACTCTGGGGGACTTTGCTTGGCGACCTACGGCACAACGGCAACTACGGCGGGATCACGACGGGCTCGCTGGCTCTCACGGGACACGAAGGGGACGCGCGAGCTACCCAGGTTCGGGCCACCGTGCAGTGTAATACCCTACTCCTGCCTGTGTTGGATTGCTCTGTAATGGAGAGCTTGTGGCCTGAGGTACGCGAGGTGTGGGGGAGAATCAATCGATCCCCTTACATGGAAGTGGCCCTGCCCCTTTTGTAGTGCCTTGGTCCTCTTCCCCGAAAAATAGGAGCGGGAAAGGGTGGCCACAGGGAAGCAATTCAAAGGGGGACAAGCGCGCAGGTTTATCCTGAATAAAGGCGGTCTCCGCCTGATAAAGTAGCCTTCGTGGCGTGTTGTGGGCTTGGCGATGACCTCCGTCCTGGCGTGCTGATCCGTCCTAATCTTCTTTCACCAAAGAGGAAACGCTTTGGGACTTGCTTTGGGGGAGGCAGATCCCACTGCTCCCTTATCACCAGAATGGAAGCTGGGCTTGGCCACGCCCCGCTGCCCTTATCCTGACAGCGGGACGTCACCCATGTGCTGGGCATGGAACCCCGTGGCTGGCGCCGTACGATCTGCTTCATGAGAAGGCCTCGCGAGGCAACCCAGTGCTTGGCGGCCTCGGCAGGGCCTAGCCTGGCGGCGAGGGGCCTCGCAAGGCAGCTCCCTCCTGGGCTACGATGCCAGGGCCACCTTGCCGGGGCCATCCCACGTGTCGTCTTCTGGGCCAGAAGTAGACGGGCCGTGGGACCCTGGTTCCCACTAGGCCGACACCTTCAAGATGCCTTGGCAGTGGTCATCAGATGTGAGGCATGTCAGTTCCACTCCAAGGTCATTCACCAGCCAGCTCAAGCCCTCCAAATCATCCCTCTCTCCTGGCATTTCTCTGTCCGGGGGCTCGACAACGTCGGCCCCTTCCCCCGTGCTACCGGGGGCTTTGACTTGTTGTACGTTGCAATTGACAAGTTTATAGAGTGGCCTGAGGTGGAGCCAATGAGGAAGGTGACCGCATAGTCAGCCATCAAGTTCCTCAAACGATTGGTTGCCCGTTTTGGTGTCCCCAACAGGATCATCACTGACAACGACACCCAATTCATGAGCTGCGCCTTCACAGCATATTGCCAAGAACTTGGAAATAAGATTTTCTACGCGTCTGTTGCTCACCCAAGGAGCAATGGGCAAGGTGAGAGGGAAATTGCAGAAGTGCTACGAAGTCTCAAGACCAGAACTTTCGACAGGTTGCACAAGTGTGGAAGGCACTGGGTGGAAGAGTTGCCGGTGGTTCTTTGGTCGATCAGGATGACACCAAGTCGAGCCACTGGCCAGACACCCTTCTCCCTTGTTTATGGTGCAGAAGCGGTGCTCCCCACAGAACTCAAATACGGGTCACCTCGAGTCTTGGCCATCGACGAGAAGGATCAAGATGAGCTGCGGCAAGATGATGCCATGCTCCTTGAGGAAGATCGTTTCCGGGCTGCTGTCCGTGCTGCACAGTACCAGCAAGCTTTGCGCCACTACCATAGCCGCAAAGTGAACGCCAGGAATCTTGAGCAAGGCGACCTTGTTCTTCGTCGGTTCCAGTCCACGAAGGGTCAAAACAAGTTGACACCGAAGTGGGAGGGCCCTTACCGGGTGGTACAAGTCACTAGGCCCGGCGCAGTCCGCCTAGAGACCAAAGATGGCACTCCGGTGCTCAACTCATGGAATATTGAGTATCTTCGCAAGTTTTACCCGTAAAGCGCGGTTGCCGGGCTGCCCGGCAACCTCTTTTGTACAAGTTTGCCAGAAAGGCATGTAAACCTTTGTATTGAGTCGGGCGCAGATCCCGTGCACATAAATAAAGATAAGTGTTTCACAATTCTTTGTCCAAGTACATATTTGTTTATGTGTTACAGGCAGTCTTGTGTTACATTTTCCCTTGCATAGGATGATTAATGAACCGTCGAGATTCCAGCCTCCTCTTTTCTCTTCTTTCTTTTTCTCAAAGGACAGAAGGGTTCCTCGCGTACAAGTTTCCCGTGGGGAGTGACGGTATGGATACCGAATGACGTTCAAGGTATCGTCCTACGGCAAGGAGCACAACAAAGACAAAGCTAAGTTGCAAAACTTTGAATGATTTTGGCCTTTGTATGAGAAACCTGCACGCTAAGGAACCTTGTCGTGATCAGCTACGCCCTTACTTTGTTTTGAGTCCGCTCAACAACTTTAGTCATTACGTTGTGATCATCACGTGTATCCTTGCCGGCAGTGGCACTTCCGACAAGCTGCTAAGGACCCGTTCCTCAAGCGCTCGCGGCAAGAGTGCGCGCACCGGCAAGTTTCCGGCGAGCGTAGGGTACAAAAAATCATGCAAAGACAGAATAAAACAAGAGAGATAGCATGCATGCATCCATCCAAAACACAAATTACAGCAACCATTAAGCGCTTAAATGCGAAAGTCATTTTTCACGCCCCCACGGGGCTACATTAGTTCTGATACAGGAGCAAAAGCGAGGAGCCTAGGAGGATCGCGGCTAGTCTTCAAGATTCGACTCGGGCACTACTTGCGCCTAGTCAGAATCGTCGCCTTCGCTCTTGATGCGCGGGGAGCTTTCGTCGCTTTTGCTCTCGCTGGTTGAGTCGGTGCCACTGCTACTCTTGCTCTCCGCGCAGCACTCCATACGGCCACCGGAGACCCCGAAGAACTTCACAAAGAGTGTGGCGGCTCCGTCGTACCTAAACTGGACGAGCTGCCCCCGCCTTAGACCGCGGGAGCGAGTGAATGACTTCCACCCCTGCGTTAGGAACAAGAAGCCGGCGGTGGAGAACTCAGCCGCCAACTAGGAGGGGCCGTTGCAGCAGCCCTGCGCCTATAGCCACAGGCCCGAGGGCCTGCTGTCCTCCAACGCCCTCGTGAAGGAGTTCGGGAGCCGGAGCCAACTGCGGGGCCGATGATGCAGCCCCACGACGAACTCGTGCGCCGCTACCACCGTGTGGGCCTCCGGCTGAGGGGGCAGGGTGGCCGCTCCGCCACGCCCCCCTCGACCACGAGCGTCGCGCCCTCCACGGCCGCGGGGGGCGACCCTTCCGCGGGCGCTAGGGCTGGCCTCCATGGCAGCCGCCAACGAACGCGTTCGGCCCCGAGGGGGGGCCCTCGTGGCAGCAGCAGATGCGCGGGCCCGACCTCTAGCCCTAGCCATCGTGGCGGTGGACCTCGGGGAAAGAAAAAATGGGTGAAAGGTTGAAGGAGGAGAGAGGCAAGGGTAGAAGATGAGTGGGGGAGGTCTCCACCCCCACCCTTTTTATAGCACCCTAGGGGGTCACTCTCCCTGCCGCCTCGCCTTCTTCAATAGCAGGAATCGAGGAAGGAGATGCGAGGAGTCAGGCGCAAGGAGGCGGGAAGGAAGAATACGATGGCAATAGTGAGATTGGGAAAAAAATGGGGGGGGGGTAAAGCACCCCTCGCGGATTCCTTTTTATGGTGAAGGCGCGGGGGCTGGCTCTTTACTGTCCTACATGGCTCCGCATTTCAGGCGCACTACCTCCCCGCGCCCATTCCATTCCACCTGTCCCACACCCGCATTTAATGCGCATCGTTGGGGGCATGGTAACAGAGAAGATTACGACAGTTATCCTCTGCCACACGTGCCTGTGCACTATTCGGGCCTTGCCCAATGACTCCTCGCATGCGCGTGTGGCCCAGGCCCAGGGGCTCCTGTCGGTGTACTAAAGCATGGGTGCCCTCGTACCCTGACTTGTGCACAAGCAGTTGTAGCCTTCCTAATGGCAAGGGCTTGACGGAGGATAACTATGACACAAGACTTAGAATAAACAAGACCATGAAGAAGACCTCAAGGAGAGTCATCGAGAAGTACTATTCTCGTACTGAAGATCAAGATTACCCTTGCCGGCAAGCTTCGTACCGACAAGGTGAAGGCGAAGACTCTGGTTGCCGGCAAGCAACGGCCCGGCAAGCTCCGTGCCGGCTGGCTCGTTCTGTCCCGTTACCGCTCCACCTCATCATCGGCTAGATAAGCACCCATGATAGGTGTCGAGCGGGCAGGCAGTCAACGCAGCTGGCCAAGGCATGTGTCAGCATCCCACGCCAGGATTAATTTTAATGACACCCATCCCTGGGACATGTCAAGGTTACTGGAGGGCGCCAGGACCGGTGGTACAGATCTTTTACCCAAAGCCTCGCCTCCCGACGTAGCACCTAACGGTGCATTTAATGTGCTTGTTCTACCCCGTCTGGAGATAGTCGTGGTGACGGTGCAAGTTACTATTCATACTCTGTAAATGACCATATTAGCCACTGTGGTAACCCCTTGGCCGATAAAACGAGGCACACGACTACACTTAGAACGGTCGACTCTTAACTCAACCACACGCTGTAGCTGCACTTCCCGCGCACCTTCACGGCAAGCTACGCTCTTTGTAACTTTTGAGCTCTCATACAATCAAACCGCTAGAATAGATGTAGGGTTTTATGCTCACAATGGCCCAAACCTGGATAAATCGTTGCCTATGCTCATATCTATTAGCCCTGCTCTTTGTAGTATTTTGATACCACTTCTGAACCACAAAGGGATCCTCTCGATCCCATAGATTGTCGTTTTCCCACGACACTATGCATCTATAGTTGGAGGATATAAGCGTCAAACAAGCGCAGTCTCATCAGCTTGCTCAGCTGCTTGCGCTACAGCTCCCGGGCAGGGCTAACCTTTCTTGAACTATGTTGAAGTGCTATCGGTTCTGTATATTACTTTGTCGGCATGTTTATTTGCTCTAGTGGCGACCTTTTATGCCCAGTGTATGTAATATGTTGTCTGGTTGCCCTTTATTACCACTAGCGGCGAACTTTGATGCCTAGTGGACGTTATATGCCATAATTTTTTTGTCGTATAGTCTAGGTTAATTCTTCGTCACGATGCTATAATTTATTTACTGTATATGCTGTCGTCACTCTCTGAAAAGGCCGTAAGCTTCGACGGAGCGCAATGGGCCAAAACGTTAGCTTTATATATAAAAAATTACGGTACTAAAACTGGCCGGCCCGCCAATTGCTATAAATGGACCGAAATGTGGGCCCACGATCATCTCGGTCCATTAGCAGGCCTAGACGTAAACTGGCCCACTATTAGTTTCGGGCCTTTAATAGGCCGAGTAAACCGCTTGCCTTAGTTGGCCCAGAAAATACAATTGGCTTTTAACAGGCTGAAAAGTAGATTGGGCCTGAATTGTGCCGAACAATTCACGGGCCGACAGCAGACCGAAATATACCTCGGCCCATGATTGGCCCAATGACATGACGGGCTGTTAACAAGCCAAAATTTATGTCGGGCCTTGGTTGGCCCAATCACATTATGGGTTGTAAGCAGGCCGAATGCAAAGCGGGCCATAATTAGGCCTAGCTATATCACGGGCCTTTAACAGGCCGATAACCAGGTTGGGCTAAAATGTATCCATGAAGACTACGGGTCGTTAAGAGGCCGAATGTCACTTCGGACCAGAAATAGGCCCAGATGCAGCACGGGCCGTTAAATGGCCGAAAGTGACCAAGGGCCACAAATAGGCCAAAACTAATATCGGGCTGAACTGTTAAACGAGCCTTTAAGAGGCCGAAGTCCAAATCGGGCCCTCAATGGGCTAGAAGCACAGTGCCTGTTAACGGGCCGGATCTGATATGGGCCGTAATTTGCCCAAAATATGGCAGACTGATAACGGGCCAGATCTGATACGGGCCGTAATTTGGCCCAAAACATGGCAGGCTGTTAACGGGCCGAATCTGATATGGGCAATAATTTGGCCCAAAACATGGCAGGCTGTTAACAGGCCGGATCTGATATGGGCCATAATTCGGACCAAAACATGGCAGGCTGTTAACGGGTTGGCCCATCAGTATCTGACGAAATCTTGTGGGCCTTTTGCTGGGCCGGCCATTTTACCCAAAATGGGCCACTTTTAGGCCGTTCCACGTGTCGACGTTTCATTGGCGACTCCTGTCCATTGGATGGTTGACATCTGTCGCCACGCCGAGCTGACACATGGTACCGTTGGCGAATGAGAATTTTACACGTGGAAAATCGCCATTGGTCGGGGCTGTTAGCGGGTTATCGGATCCAAAACCGGACCCTATAGCTTATGGCTGTCGGGCCATTGGGAACCACTGTCGGGCCATTGGGAACCAGGGTATCCTGGCCCATCTGCCTGTGGCCCAGGAGGAGACGCCTGACGAAGGCCCAAGACGCGGCCCATCCAAGGGCCCCGCGAAGTGAAGACATCTGCTGAGGTCGAGCCTCCTGAAGACCCCTCCTCAAGGCACGCCCTGCCGGCTCTTAACCGCGGCAGCAGCAGGAGCCTCGCGAGGCTGCCTCTTGAGGCGCCTCCCGAGCCAGGCACCTGAGGCTATCTCGCCTGACGTCGGCTGCGCAGTCCGTTGCCCATCACGTGGGTTACGCGCGTGGCGATGAAGGGCGGTAGAGGCCATGCCAGCGGGCGCAGATAGAGAGGCTTTCCTCTTTGGTGATAAAGGGGCGGCCCCAGCTGCCCACCCCCAAAGCAAGTCCCAAGGACTGCCCGTTTGGTGATAGAAGACCGAGACAGCCAGGCGCGCAGGGTGGAGGTCATCACCGGGCCCACCGACGCGTCATAGATCATGCTTTTGCAGGCGAAGACCGCCTTTAGTTAGGATAAGATTGAGCACCTGTCCCATTTCAAAACCCGCCAAGTGTGGCAACCCTTCCCACCTAGTTTTTGGGGGAAGAGGACCAAGGCAGCTATAAAAGGGGCGGAGCTGCCATTGTAGAGGGGATAGATTCCTCTGCCTTCTACCTGTACACGAGAACATCTTCTTGCCCACAAAAATTCCAACACAAGTAGGAGTAGGGTTTTACACCGCAAGGTGGCTCGAACCTGGGTAACCGTCGTGTCCCCTGTCGTGCTCCCGCGTGGCGCTCTCGCCGTAGCCTCGCCGTGATCGCCTTTGGTTGGAGAGAGCCAGCATGCCCCCAGTGTTCGAACCTCTAGTCCCCTGGGGTCAAGACTCCGACATTTGGTGCGCCAGGTAAGGGGGCGTTCGAGTTCTCTTCCACCTCCTCGCCGCCATGGCCAACGCTCGCCGTGAGCGCTACGCGCGCCGGGCTGCCATGGTGGCCCAGACGGAGCCCGTCGCCCGCGATGACCGCCGACGCCGCGCCGTCGGCGCTGTCACCGACCCCGCTGCGAGGGAGCAATAGGCGTCCTCCCTCCACCCGTCTGTCCAAGCAGATGGCCACACCACCACGTCTTTCTCCCTCGCCTGTCGCGACGCGCCAGCTCCGCAGGCCGCGCTGCTCATGTCGCGCGAGCTCCTGCGCTACCGCCCCACCGACGCCGACTACGACGCCTGGCTTGGCCGCATCACCGAGCTTGTCAACGCTATAGGCGACGCCCCGGTGCCCTCTCACTCGCTCCTTCCTCCGCCGTCTCGTGCTGGGGACGAGGTGCATGACGCGCCACCTCCGCCTCCTCTGCATGGCAAGGATGCCCGGCGCCACCGCGACTCCCGGGCGCACAAACCGCCCCGTGGCACATCCTCTCCGGACCACGGCGAGCCCAGCTACCAGATCGTCCGGCGCGTGCCCCCCGACGCACGCGTCCTCCTCGAGCAACAGCGCCAGCACCAAGACAGGACCGTCCAAGAAGTCGCGGCTGCCGGCCGTCAGAACCGCGTCGCCCTCGCTGGCGGCGTCCCCTCCAGCAGCGTGGGCTGCTGCGCCTTCACCCGCGAGCTGCGCCGCGTGGTGTGGCCAACCAAGTTCAGGCCGGACCTGCCTCCGCGCTATGACGGCACCCCCAACCCCACGGAGTTCCTTCAGCTCTATGCCCTGAGCATCGAGGCGGCAAATGGTGACGACAAGGTCATGGCGAACTGGTTTCCCATGGCCCTCAAGGACGGCCCGCACTCGTGGCTCATGAATCTCCCCGAGGCATCCATCTCTTCGTGGGGCGAGCTCTGCCGGCAGTTCATCGCCAACTTCAAGGGCACGCATGACCGTTCCCTCAGGCTCAACGACTTGCGCGGCATGAACCAGTGCCCCGACGAGACCCTTCGCAAGTACATCCAGCGCTTCAGCCAAGTGCGCAATAGGATCCCGTACGCCTCCGAAGCCGCCATCATCTCCGCGTTCACCAGCGGCATCAAGGACGTCCGCATGAGCGAGAAGGTCACCATAAACGATGAGCTCGACTTCATGCTTGAGCTGTTCGACCTCGCCGACAAGTGTGCCAAGGCTGAGGAAGGCCGCCTCTTCATCCACAACGACCTCAACGCGGCGCCGGACACCGCCAAGGCCAAGAGCAAGGACGTCAAGCACAAGGGCCCTGCTGTGCTTGCGGCAGAACCCGAGCAGAAGCGCGGCTGCGAGCGTGACGAGCCCAAAAGGGATGACCGCCCTCTCTGCGCCTACCACAACTCGCACTCCCACAGTACCGAGGACTGCCACGAGCTCAAGCTGCTGCGCGACGAGCGCCTTGGCCGCAGCACCGGCCGTGGAGGTGGCCATAACGGCGGCCACTGGGGAGACTACAACAGCAACGACAACTTCTGCCAGGGCTGGCACGACCAGCCTCGTGAGGCTAATCCTCAGGCCAATGCCGCCCTTCCACCACTGCCGCTACCGCTGCGACGGAACGATGGCAACCAGCCCGACCAAGATGCCAGGGGCTACCAAGAGCCTCGCGGAGTGGCCTACATTCTAGGCGGAGCTCAGGCTCCTGTGTCCAACCGCCACTTCAAGCTGTTCTCTCGCGAGGTGAACGCTGCCCTCCCGAGGCCTGAAGCTTCTCGCCCCCTCAAGTGGTCGCAGTACACAATCACCTTCGACTCTGACGATCACCCCAAGTCCTCAAGCGCTGCTGGCACGGTCCTCATGCTATGCACCCCACCATTAGCAACGTCGCCGTCACCAAGACGCTCATCGATGGAGACGCCGGCCTCAATGTGATCTCCATCGAGACCTTCGAGCAGCTCCAAGTACCTTACGACCAGCTGCTGCCCACCAGGCCCTTCTCCGGAGTGACCGATGGCTGCACCATTCCCTTGGGCCAAGTGCATCTCCCCGTCACCTTCGGCACCCGCAAGAACTACCACACCGAGCTCATTGACTTCGACGTGGCGCATATCGGCCTGCCATACAACGCCATCTTGGGTTACCCGGCTCTCGCCAAGTTCATGGCAGCAATGCACCATGCCTACAACGTCCTCAAGATGCCAGGCTGTAGTGGCATCATCACCGTCTGCTGTGACCAGAAGGACGTAGTCCGCTCCCTTGAGAGCGCCTACAAGGCTGCTGCCACCGCCTACCCTGCCGACGAGGATGCCGCCGAGCCTCACGAAGCCGCACCCGTGAAGAAGAAGCAACTGTTCTCTCAGGACCGCGCCGAGATGAAGAAGGTGTCGGTGGACGGCAGCGGCTCAGGCCCTGTCTTCACCATCGGCACAGGCCTTTCCCCAGCATAGGAAGACGCGCTTGTCACCTTCCTTCGGGCAAATTCGGATGTGTTCGCCTGGACTGCATCTGATTTGTTTGGTGTGCCGAGGGAGGTGATCGAGCACCACTTAGCGGTGTGCCCCAACGCACGCCCTGTGAAACAGACGGCACGGCGCCAGGCGCCAGAGAAGCAAGATTTCATCGTTAAAGAAGTTTAGAAGCTCCAAGAAGCTGGAGTCATCCATGAGGTGCACCACCCAGAATGGCTCGCCAACCCCGTGATGGTATCCAAGAAGTGTAGCAAGGAGCGCATGTGCATCGACTTCACGAGCCTCAACAAGTTCTGCCCTCAAGACCCCTTTCCGCTGCCCCGCATCGACCAGATCATGGACTCCACCACCGGGTGCGAGTTGCTATGCTTCCTAGATGCCTTCTCAGGCTACCACCAGATTAAGATGGTGGCCAAAGACGTGGAGAAAATGGCCTTCATCACCCCCTGTGGCATATTCTGCTACATCTGCATGCCGTTCGGGCTCCGGAGCGCCGGAGCCACCTTCCAGAGGCTGATGCGCATCGCCTTGGGGCCCCAGATGGGAAGAAACGCCGAGGCTTACGTCGACGACATCATTGTCAAGACTCGTGAGGCCTAGTCCCTCCTCGCGGACCTCCAGGAGGCGTTCGACAACCTGCGCAAGGTCAACCTCAAGCTCAACCTAGACAAGTGCGTCTTCGGAGTCCCCTCCGGCAAGCTGCTCGGCTTCCTGGTCTCCCACTGTGGCATCGAGGCCAACCCCGAAAAGATTAAGGCCATGGAGAAAATGCGCCCTCCCCGGAGCCTCAAGGAGATGCAATGCCTAGCAGGATGCATGGCCTCCCTTGGGCGGTTCATCTCCAAGTTCGGCGAGCGAACCCTGCCATTCTTCAAGCTCATGAAGAGATCTGGCCCATTCAAGTGGACTCCCGAGGCTGACACTGCCTTCGAAGACCTCAAGAGGTACCTCATGAGCCCACCCATCATGGTCGCGCCACGCTCTCGTGAGCCCTTGCTCCTTTACTTGGCGGCTACTGCCCAAATGGCCGCCTTGGTGGCGGTACGAGAGGAGCGCGTCTGCTTCAAGAAGAAGCCCGCTGAGGCCACATCAGCGCCTGCCGAGGTCGCGATGTCACCTACCGGGGGCTCTCCTCAGGAGGCCCCTGTCGAGCCGCCTCGCGAGCCGCCTCCCGAGCCTCTTGAGCCTCACAAGCCCCCCGGGCCCCCTGAAAACCAAGTTGCTACAACAGCTACCCTCCTCGTCGAGCTCCCCATGTACTTCGTTAGTACGGTGCTGCGAGACGCACGAGAGCGTTACCCCATGCAGCAGAAGCTCCTCCTTGCGCTCCTCGTCGCCTCCAGGAAGCTGCGCCACTACTTCCAGGGCCACCCCATCAAGGTGATCTCAGCCTACCCCCTGGAGCAAGTCCTACGCAGCCCCAATGGCGCCGGCCACGTTGCCGAATGGAAAATCGAGCTGGAATTCTGCATCACAAGGGTGATCAAGGGCGCTACCTTGGCCGACTTCGTAGCAGAATGTACGGACCCACCCCAGGAGAAGCCTCGCGAGGCTGAATCCCTCTTGCCGGGGGATGAGGCGCCTGACGGATGGTCCATGCACTTTGATGGCGCCTTCTCCCGGCAGGGCGTGGGGGCTGGCGTTGTGCTCACCTCGCCAACAGGAGACAAGCTCTACTACGTCGTCCAACTCTACTTCAAGCGCGACGATAAGGTCTCCAACAACATCGCAGAGTACGAGGGCCTCATCACCGGCCTCAAGGCCGCCTCTGCCCTGGGCATCAAGTGCCTCACCATCAAGGGTGACTCTCAGCTCCTCGTCAACTTCGCCAACAAAAGCTACAAGCCTAAGGATGAGCACATGGCTGCCTACTTAGAAGAGGTATGTAAACTTGAGAAGCGTTTCCTTGGCTTGGAGCTGCAGCACGTCCCTCGCGGCGACAACAAGGAGGCCGATGACATCGCCAAGCGAGCATTCCGCTGTGAGCCCTAGAGCCCTGGCATCTTCGAGGAAAGGCTCCTCAGGCCATCAGCTGCACCACCTGCCGTGGGCGCCATGCTGCTTCATGAATAACTCCCACCCGCACCGCCCACGGGCGCGCCAGACTACGCCCCAGCCTTAGGAGCCCGCCTGTTGCTAGCGCTGGAGCCTCAAGCAGACAGCTGGGCTACGGAGTTCAACGCCTACTTGCTTCATGGCACCCTCCCGGAAAAGGACTCGGAAGTAGAGCGCGTGGCCCGGCAGGCCACCGCTTACTGCTTGCAAGACGGTGAGCTGTACCATAGGTGCCCCAATGGTGTCTCGCTGCGGTGCATCTCTGAAGAACAAGGGCGCGAGCTGGTCACCGACATCCATGGAGGAGACTGCTGCCACCATTCCTCGTCGCGCACCCTTGCCGGCAAGGTGTTCCATAGCGGCTTCTACTGGCCCACCACGCTCCACAACGCCACCGAGCTGGTCCAATCCTACGAAGCTTGTCAATTCCACGCCAAGCAAATCCACCAGCCGGCGCAAGGCCTCCAGACGATTCCCCTCTCATGGCCCTTCACGGTCTAGGGGCTGGATATCTTGGGACCTTTCCCTCGCGCAGCTGGCGGCTACCACTATCTCTACATCATCATCGATAAGTTCGCCAAGTGGGCGGAGGTCGAGCCAGTGTGCACCATCCCAGCAGGATCTGCCGTCAAGTTCATCAAGGGCCACGTGAGCCGCTTCGGCGTCCCCAACCGCATCATCACTAACAACGGCTCCCAGTTCACAAGCGGCCTCTTCAAGTCATATTGCGCTAGCCTCGACACGTAGATCTGCTACGCCTCTGTGGCGCACCGTCGAAGCAATGGCCAGGCCGAGCATGCCAACGCCAATGTCCTCAAGGGCCTCCAGACCAGAAGCTTCAAGAAAAAGCTCGAAGCCTGCGTCAAAGGTTGGCTTGACAAGCTGCAGTCTGTGGTGTGGTCCATCCGCATAACGGCAACCAAACCTACCTATGAGACCCCCTTCTTCTTCGTCTATGGAGCCGAAGCGGTCCTCCCGCCTGAGCTCTGGCACGGCGCTCCGCGAGTCCTTGCCTTCGACGAGGCTCGTCAGGGCACCTCATGAGAGGCCGACCTGCAGCTCCTCGAAGAAGCACGTCGCCAGGCCACGCTCCGCGCCACCGGATACTAGCAGGCTTTGCGTCGCTATCATAGCCGCAACATATGCCTACGCACCCTCGAAGTCGGCGATCTCGTCCAGAGAAGGATCCTCTCTAGAGAGGGACTCCACAAGCTCTCACCCATGTGGGAAGGCCCTTTCAGGGTTACTCATGTCTCCAGGCCCGGCGCCGCCCGGCTGGAGACGGAGGAAGGACTTCCTGTGCCTAACTGTAGCATCGAAAGTATGTCTAGAGGGGGGTGATTAGACTACATGACCAAATAAAAACCTAACCTTTTCCCAATTTCAGTTCTAGGTAGATTTTAGCAAGTACACTAGTCAAGTAACACCCTACACATGCAATTCTAAGAGTGTGGCAGCGAAAAGTAAACAATTGCACATGTAAGTAAAGGAAGGGATCAGAGATATCAAATGCAATGAAGACACGGTTATTTTTGGCGTGGTTCTGATAGGTGGTGCTATCGTACGTCCACATTGATGGAGACTTCAACCCATGGAGGGTAATGGCTGTGCGAGTCCACGGAGGGCTCCACCCACGAAGGGTCCACGAAGAAGCAACCTTGTCTATTCCACCCTGGCTTACATCCACGAAGGACTAGCCTCACTCGGGGTAGATCTTCATGAAGTAGGCGATCTCCTTGCCCTTACAAACTCCTTGGCTTAACTCCACATCATGTCGGAGGCTCCCAAGTGACACCTAACCAATCTAGGAGACACCACTCTCCAAAAGGTAATAGACGGTGTGTTGAAGATTAACTCCTTGCTCTTGTGCTTCAAATGATAGTCTCCGCAACACTCAAACAACTCCTCACAGATTTGGCTATGGTGGAAGAAGGATTTGAGTGGAAAGCAACTTGGGAAAGGCTAGAAATCAAGGTTCA